>VZTI01000777.1:160817-221309 GCA_013397865.1 Struthidea cinerea
AAAAAGAAAGAGAAGAGTGAAGAAAAGAGATAGAAAAAACCCACCGTGCTGTATGGGAAACAACTACTAGCAAAACTACAAGTATCTCTGATATAGTGAAGAACCTATGAAAACAGCCTTTCTTAGTAAAACAAAACTCTATTTCCAAATTTGTATCATAATGAAATTCCCCTCTTGCACTCTTTAGCTTGCAATGTTGAAGCCATAACTCATTTCACTCTTTCCAGGAACGAAAAGCACAAGTAAAAACTAACCATAAATCTCACACTTTGTCACCATTTGTCCCAAAAGGGGTGTAAAATTTTTCAGCTTTGTGTTGAGCTGAACGTGAACTCCAATGGCAGAAATGATTAAAAAGTGGTATCAGAGGTGGCATCTGCCTCAATTCTCTATTGAAACTCAAAACTATGGGAAAATGATTCATAGGGAAAGCTCTATATTAGGACAGGAAATACTGAAGATCAGCTAGGAAACACAAAGTGAAAAAAGCAGAGCTAAAAAGAATGTGTTTTATGATTCAGCACCTGCCCCATAATGACATGCAGGTTAACTCAAGGTGACCTAAAAGATGTTAATGAATGTCTGTATGACTGAGCTGGTAATATATGGCTGAAATCCTTCTCTCGTTTAAAACAGCAAGTACTTAACAAAGACCTGTTTGTTATTCACTCCCCATGCTTCATGTTAAGTGGGATCCCAGCCAACAACAATACAGTGAAGGTACCCAAATTAATGTCAGCATGACTGGCAGCCCATAGGATTAAAGAAAATTAAGTTTTATCTACAATCTTGAAACAAAGTAAACACTATTCTATCAATTCTCCTCTATTAGTAAGTAAGCAGGGGTACTAAAGAACACATCTTTCTTAACACTGTACTTTCATCAGTTCCTGCTCAGGAGAAGTGTTGAAAGTTTGGACAGATAAATAAAAACTTAAAAGGAGTTTTGCTATTTGATTCATAAAACAGTCTAACCCACTTCTTCTACATATTGCCTGTTAGATGCCTGCAAAAAGCACACACTATGGAAATCCAAAGGAATGGTCTGTAACAATTGTACAATTAAATAGGAGTGGGCTAGTTTCAAGCACCAAGGGTTGAGAGATAACGTTAGAAAATGGCAGTGCAATCTCAGACTGTTAGTAACCTATAAATCACTTACTTCAGCATCAACATTCCTTCCTCCCAAGGGTTCTTATAAGTAAGCAATGAAAATCTATATACGTATGCTCTGCAAAAGTGTGTGAAGACATATGTCAAAAATGACTGGATCCTAACTTGCCATGATGCTAATGGACAGCTGCTGGCAGAGTGACAGCTCAAATCTTTTTTGTTTGTAGTTGTGTTTCAAAGTCTTTAGTATGGGTGAGGATGAGATTTTACTTCCTAATGTAAGAGAATGTCCAGTGTTCTCATCCTACATAGCTCCAGTAAATACTGTTTTAAGGAAATTACTAAATACTTTGAAACATTAAAAACTGCAAGTGTTGGTCACATTGAACTTTCTCTCTAAAAAACATCAGAGGTTTTTAAGAGGCAACCGTTTCTGTCACACATGCTTTTCTCTTCTTGACGTAAAATCAGATGTGTGAAGACCACATATCTGTGCCTTCTATTCTAATGTGAAGTTGTTTTCTAAAGCCCTACAATCCTCCAATGACAGATAAAGTACTAATCTGTGTGTTAAGGCAGAAATCCGAATGTACTGGATACACAAGGCACTTTTATAACCTCACTGCAGTCAATTGTCCCATTCAAAGACACTTCTTACCATGTACAATACTATATAAGATTAAGAATAACAAAAAGATGTACTGATTATAAACTCAGTACATGACACTTGTATACAGCACTTCATTAGATTCTTACAGATTATTACTGTCAGCTACATACTTGTTGATGTACATTAACCTGCTTTGAACTCTTCCAGAAAAAAAGCACACTGTTTTCCCTGGAGTTTGGATGCTAATCATGGGACGTACAGTTCTACCCTACACACCATCCTTTTCACTGTGAATTTTTCTAGCATTACTTTTAGCATGCCCTTAAACAGAAACCAGCCAGGATTCTTGTTGGTTCTTCTTGAGCCCTATATTCCTATTTGTGGTAGACAGGACCATATTGTTTTTAAGTCAGGAAAGTGTCAATATTAATGGGCCAATAAGTAATTTCTTCATTGCATCTCTTAAATGAGACTGACTAAGGAAAATGTAACTGGCTTCTCATTGGAAGAGAAGAACTGGGGAGAAAGCTCCAATCCACCCTGCTCATTATGGACAGTCCAATACCACATAATGAAGTTGAAAAACAAACAACTGGAAAGGAAGCAAAGTATCTTCTCAGACACCAAACAATCTATGAAATATACATCCAGAAGATAGCATCAAGATAAATTCTTAATTGCAATTTAATTTAAAAAGAGAGCTCCTGTAGATTCTAAAAATAGGCAACTGAAGTGACTGTAGAAACTAAACCCCAGATGATTCCAAACATTTTTGGAACTAAAATTGTCAGGATAAGAAACACTAGTTTAAACACCTTATATTTCTGCAGAGTAAATCCATGATTACACTGCAAGGGCCATCTCTGTGTGTGTGTTTTAAAACATACCCCTCAAGCTAATTTTCTGCTGACACTGCTAGAAATGATGATAATGACTGCTGGAAATGATGATAATGGAGTAAATGGATATATTTCTCAGATGATGCCTTTGTTACATCTCTTTCCAGCTTGAAAATAACTCATTGTTGGTGTTGAAGTGTCATTGTTATAACACAATGCCTGCCTTCATGGCATCAAATTTTACATCCTCTCTAAAAGTGGTTACAAGGTGGGGTAACAATAAGGACGAAAAGACATTAGGGACTGTTGTTTACTTTTCTCCTCTCTCTTCTAGTTTTACTGAAATACTGCACACTCCATAGGATGACCTCTGTTGTTTTTCTTCTGTTCATAGTAAGCAAAATACTTCTCCTGGGTGTCTGAATCAGATTGGATAGTAATGCTGTTCCTAATAACAAGATTCCAAATATAAGACTTCAGAAAAACAGAGAGAAGTTTTATGAAGAATTACCAAACACTCTGGATACAAATCCAAGGGGAAACTGGGAGGCAAACATGGTGAGAAACCAGGGAGCAGCATACAGGCTGGGGCCAATCTCATGTTCCTCTAGGTGGTTATAGAGATCTCGATGGTAGTCATGAAGAAGTCGAGACAATTGGTACATCTGGATCTGCATGGAAGAAGAACAAGAGACTAAAGATCAACATGTTTTGACATTCATAATAGCAAAGTCCATGCTTCATACTTATCAGAAACAGAGAAAGATATTTGTTAATTGATGTTTGGATAAAATTGTGTGAAGACAAGAAATACTTGGAAGCCACCTAAAAGACACAGGATGGGTCACCTGTGAGCCTACAACAGGCTCATTTGCAGGGTCATTTGAACCTCATTTGAGCACAACAGAAGTCTTCCTATTTATGGTTTCCATAGTTTCCCCAGAAGTATTTTGATTTGAAAATAGTGCATATAAGATGATGTATTCTTTTCCTAGATTATTCTTCCCTATTTTTGAGAACTTAAATTAAGTTCAGGTTTTGATAATGCTAGCTGTATTGCATTATTATTATTTAGCAGCAGCATCCTTTACTTAAAAAAAATTAAATCATACCTGTAAAATTGTCATATCAGGACGATATTGTTTTCTCAGGCCCATGTCAAACATAAGAAACTTCAGCATTTTAAAAGCATCTTCTTCACTCATATGAAGTAGTAAAACTCCTGCTACAAAACTAAGTCCCTGGCAATATCCTACTTCCTGGTCCAGAAGTGAATAAGCCTTCAAAATATTGTAGAGTGACAGCTGCCCAGCTCCCAGCTGTGCTGAGAAGTACGGATGTGTTGGAAATGTGCGCCCTGTGAAAATAGCTGAAGTTAGTGACCTAAACTAGAAAATAAACAACAAAACTCTCAAAACTTTGTCACATTGTCAAATTAAACAGTCTTTCAAGAAAGTAGATTCCTTGAGAAGTAGATTTTGAGCCAACCCATAGGAAGACCATAAGAAAGTTAATGATACAAAGCAATTGACTCTTATACTCTACCACTGTGTTGTTACAGTCATTGCAAAGTTAATTTAGAAACTGTCAGGGGGTGGGGAAGACCTGTTGTTTGGAGCAGCTGAATACCTGGTTCTTAAGACTGGTCCCTGCCCAGTTTATTAAAGCACTTGTAGGGCTTGGTTGTCTGTAATAGTGACAGACTTGATTCAGTGGCTTGATGAGTCACCCAGTACTTTCTTGATTAAAAAATGTTAGCTTTTAAACAATTATTAGGATCCAGGCACAGACTTAGAACATCTGATCTACTTGGGTTGAGGCCCCTTCCCTTTACTTTTTCTTTTTGTCTTTTTCATGTAAATGTGTCTCTTGTCACATCCCTCCTTGCCTTGGTCCCTCAAAGTCTTATGGGTCCTTCCTCCTTTCCTGCACCATGAAGCTCAGACTTTTGCATGTGCTGATCCATTTCACCAACATGACAGAAAAATCCCCTTTTACATGGGGTTGGTAGTTCTGCCCATGAACACCAACACAAATGACAAGTGCTTGGAGAGTGGGACTCAGATGTCAGAGCAAAATTTTCTCTTGCTAGAAATGGCCTTTGTCGCTATTCCTCACGTCTCTATAAATCCCAGCCTAAGGTAAACTATACTAATTGTAGAGCTGTAAGAGCACAACTGAGCCATTTCTAGTCCTTCAGTTCCAGAACAAGATGATGGCTTCCACCCCAGACTGGCTTATCTGTAAACTTTCATGTCCTAAAAACAAACCCATCCAACCAGGTAATTTACTCAATCAGTTTGACCCACAATATTTACTCAATGACTGAAAACTCAATTTGCCTTTGTTTTCTTCCTGCAGCCTGTACCATACCAAGAATTGTGTAGCTATATAGAAGCTATGATATATGCTATATACATATTATGTGAGAGCACAGCTAATGGAAGCAGCCAACAGACACAGCCCTTTGTGCAGCCATTTCTGAGCTTTGTTTCCTTGAGCTATGAGCATATGGAGACTTTGTCCAGGATCAGCAGGGGACTCCTGCAAATGTGAGGGTACTGCTGCTTGCTGGTAAGGCTGGTGCTGGTAAGGCTGATGCTAACCAACCCTTGTCAGTTGCCCTCGATGACAGGGTGCCTGGAGCCTTTGTTCCAGCTGATCCCTTTTTAGGGAGGGTCACTAATGACCTGGGCAATGGGGCAGAGCACATCCTCAGCAAGGTTGAAGATGATATAAAACTGGGAGGAGTGAGAGATACGCTTGCTACTATTCATAGGGACCTCAACAGGCTGGCCAAATAAGCTGCCAGGAGCTTTATAAAAAGTTCAACAAAGTTAAGTGCAAAAATCCTGCACCTGGAGGGAACAATCCCATGCACCAGCATTTGCCACTCATCTGGAAAGCAGCTTTGCAGAAAAGGACCCGAGGGTCCTGGTGGTCACCAGGTCGAACATGGGCCAGCAATTTGCCCTTGCAGCAAAGAAGGCTGATGGTATCCTGGGCTGCATTAGGAGTGCTGCCAGCAGTTGGAGGCAGGTGATCCTTCCCTGCTACTAGGCACTGGTGAGGCCACCTCTGGAGTGCTGTGTCCAGTTCTCTGTTCCCACTACAAAAGTGATATGCCCATACTGGAGAGAGTCCGGCAAAGGGCCACTAGGATAATGGAGGGACTTCTATGAAGAGAGGTTGAGAGAACTGGGACTGTTCTGCCTGGAGAAGGAAAGGCTCAGGGGGGTGTTACCAGTGTGCACAAATACCCAGTGGAAGGGAATGAAGAAGAAGGAACCGGGCTCTTCCCAGTAGTGCTCACTGACAACAAGAGGCAATGGGCACAAATTGAAAAACAGTAAATTCCACCTTTTTTTTGTAAGTGTGGATAGACACTGGCACAGGCTGCCCAAAGATGTAGTGAAGTCTCCATCTATGAACATACTCAAAATCTGAGCAAACATGATCCTAGGCAGCCTGGGCAGATCTTGCTTTGAGCAAGGGATATTTGGACTAGATGATCTCAAGAGCTCCTTTCCAATCTCAACCACTCTGATTCAGTGAACAAAGACATTAAAGACTTAACCTTTAACCTTTACAGTTTTTTAAAAAAATCTTCCAAAGGCAAATTTTTCACTTTTAGGAAAAAACCCTCCCCCTATCAAACTTCCTCTGTGAAATACCTCAATAGAGGTATTTTGAAATTTGAATACCTCTTTTGTTCTAGTATTAAGTGGAGCTTGTTTTCTGTTTGCCCACTTGTTAAACACCACCCCACCCTCTAGCTCCTGGAATGCTGCTGTGCTGCCAGATAATATCAGAACTCCTGTTTCAAGACAAAGCCCGGGGTAGAGCCCTTCTGCCATTTGGTAGCTGCTCTAGCCTGTCACGTGGGACATGGCATTCAGTCCTGAGTTGGTCTCCCTGGCCAGGGTGTCAGAGTTGAACTTAACAGAAGTATTTCTAGCTTTTAAATGAGAAGGAGCTTGCACTCCTTTGCTTGAAGGACAAGTTTCTACAGCACAGTCTAAAGGCAGACCTGCACTGCCTCACTCAGGCAGCAAAGCTCATTTCATATAAGTAATGTAAAAGAGTTACAAACTCAGCAAGAATAAAAATGCAAAGAAGTTCTAAAAACCAGTAAGTGGAGGAGGAGAAGAACTGCTGAACTCACAAGCTGATGTGTTTCTGGATGCTCTGAGTTAACTAAGAATTTTAGCCTTTATTTTGGAACAAAGGTCTCTGGCCCTGCTGAAAAGAGACTTTAAATGAACTGTGATACCTCTAGAGCCCCAGAATGTGAGAGTAAGTACCTACTACTTTATTTTTTTAGATGTAATAAAACAAAACATAATTTTCTACCGTGTTCAGCAAACACCCAGTGATGGATGGTTTCCTACACCTAAGGAAACCTAAGACCTATTTAGCCTAATTTGGGAAAGGTTTTTAAGTATTACAACCACATGTTGCGAGAACATAGTTTTTTTCTTTCAAGGTATAAGTGCATGCTTTCAGAAGGATTCTTAAAGATTTAAGAGAAAATGCTTCTGATAGCCTGAAGGAACACAAGGCAGAACATGCAAATTCCTTCTAGCTGCCTACCCAGTTATGCTGTCTGTTACCGTGCAGCACAGCTCTATTTCAGTGTGAATCTCCAGGAAGTCTTCAGCTTCCTAATTCAACTTACAGTTATGACAGGGCCCAATCCCTCCCTCAGCTAATGGGCTGGCAAATAGCACCCTGGCAAAAACAACACCTTGCATGAAAACCACCACGAAGTAACCAATTCCTAACACATGCAGTCATTTGTTTCTACAAGAAGAGCACATGGCTAAGATGAGAAGGTGTTTGTGTGCAGAACCAGGCAGAAAACATGAACAGCTTGCCAAGCCAGTAAGCCCCAGTCTGCTATGTGAGACAACCAAGCTCAGACTGATTGTGCTCCCTTACTGTCCAGGAGTCATCCCAGCACCATTCCTCTGCTGAAGGTGTTCAATTAATTGACCCAGCACAAAACTGTTCACTTCTTACTGAACCACTTCAGTGTCCCACCCTTCACTGCCAGGGCTACCAATACCAGGTATGGTGGACCAATAGGTATTTGCTAGCAAATGATCTCTGGCTGCATGTAAATGTCTCTCTCAAACACAAAAGATTGGTGTCTGGCACTGCTCAGTCCAGGGGAATTCCTAGATGTGGTGTGAAAAGTCTGAAGGGAGACAATTTGCACACATTGCCACTGCCTATTCCCAGCTAGCATTGAGGCTCCTTGGCCTGTTACTTTCCCAGTGCCAAGTTGAAAGCAGGCAGGTCTGCCAAGTAGGGGAAAGTGAAAGTGACATCCACCACCACCCTTTCCCACCTCTGGTCACGCCACTTTCTGCAGAAACACTCCTGTGCCTTCTCATTCCTATGTATTTTCTATGCACTGCTTTGGTATTTTGACTCACTTTACTAAGTGTTGCCAAAACAGAGAAAATAACCTCTTTATCATCTAAAGCTTAGGTCACCATCTAAACTCGACAAATCTTCTCACAGTTTAGTACCCACTGAAGACAGTCAGCATGTTGAGTCTTTAATAAAATAATAAATGGGTGCTCCCAGACAGCCCTGTGTATAGGTAATCCTTCCTCATCAGGCAAGAAAGGGGGTAGATTCATTTGCAGTGAAAAATGCTTAAATACTGTTTGAGTAGTTATAAAGAGCAGAATTATGATGGGATAATTCTGTACTACTGCTTTACAGAAAAGATGTAAGAGAAAATAATGCAATAGGTATTAATCATTCAGATCAGACCAAGTACAACATTTCCCATAAATTTTTATCATTCTTTCACATGACATTTGGTTACTTGCAGTGCATAATTTCCTTTAATGAAGATGTTCATTGCAAATTCATTTAATCAAATGTAGTGATAATGGACTTCTTAAATTGCCCCACACAGCTCCTCAGAACCAAACTGCCAGTGCTGTGCTCTGGAAGACATTGATTTTTTGCCTTTATTAGGGAAGAGCATAATGAATACTGAGTTCAATGTGGGATTATCCCACACACAAGAGCTGTGATCCTCTTGGAAAAACATCAGCTCCTGGTTTCTCACACCAGATTAAAAGCAGTTCTTACCAACAACCTGTTATTAAACAGTGAAAGGCTTTTTGTGTGTTACCTTCTTTAAGTATCTTACAGAGATCATAAACCCCTTGTTTTAATTTCAGACCACTACTGTACTTACCGAGGTCAATAAGAATTGCATGCTGTTGGGAAGTTAGTTGTTTTAGGAGTTCTTTATAAGGTGTGTCCTTTGGTGGTTGTTTACTTGGAAACTGATGTTTCAGATGGTATTGCTCTGCTAGAAACTTCCATATCTCCCCACGGTGGTGACGTGGTACTCCTGAGTAGAGAAAGTAATTAAACCAGTAATCTGTACTCCTACTGAGGGTTCTGCTATAGTTGAGCGAACAGGACTGAGGAACTGAAGATCCCTATCTGCTACACAGGCAGGCAGATCCCTATTGGCTACCTCCAGTGGACCACAGAAGTAGATTAAACTACAATGCTTTTACTTGTTCAACCAATAAAAGACATCAGCACCATAACAGGAGAGATTTAAAGCAGAAAGAAATACCATGAGCTGCCTAAGGTTAACGCTTACATCCAGTCTGAGAAGCACTAGAACAGGCATCAAGAATTGCAATACTTGTCTCTGAAAAGTTATATGTTTATCTCCCACTTTTCCATGTAAAGTACACAATAAAGCACTGCAATAGAACTAATTGACAGTTTTCACTAATATAGCATGGACTCTGTTGTTACGAGTATGTTTTAGGAAGGTGGGATGTACACGTACCAAAAATATAAACAGGTACAAATGAGAGGTGATATAGAGACTACAACACGAGGCAGATAATCAGCTGGCGAGTATTGTATTTCTAGTTTTGCCATCAGCTTGCTTAATGACTGGTACACATAAAAATGTTTTAAAGCTTGAATTTATTTCTATTTAAAAAGGGAGGATGCTACTTAACTATTTCACATAAGTAATGATAGCCTTAATTTTTAAACTGTGTGTAAAGCTCTGCGAGTATAATTAATTCAGCACAAGACTCTCACTTACTATTAAATCATCTCCACAAGAAATCAATGCACTTTCACTTGGGAAAGTAGTCTGTCTAATCCATAATGCACTGGAATCAGATATTACAGGTTGAAGCAACTTATGGCTTGAAGTTTTTAGGACTGTTCTTTTTCTTTTGGTATACATGTAGCATATGGAGGACAATAACAACAGGAGAAATCAAGACTTGCTCAAGCATACAACTTACAAGGAAAGATAACAAAACATATTAGGATTTGATGTTGTTAGAAATCTAGACTTATGCAGTCATTTTAAATGGGCAATTTGGTTTAACTTGCTTGTATAATTGCACATAGTCTGGTGCAATATTTAAAATATTGAACTTCTGACAGTGGTGAAATCTTGACACTTTTTTCACATGTTGGAAAGCTTTGTATAGAACTATAAAAAGCTCCTTGGAGTAGCCATCACCATCAGCTCCATACAGCACTCAGCCTAAGGCCTTTGGGTCCAACCATGGCAAATGTAACATTGAGTAATAGCCCAATTTCTTAGAACATTTAAAAAACATCCTTAGGTTATATTACTTTTGCTGCAGTGGAGATAGGGGTGGTTGCTCAGCCCTGCAGTTGTCAGGAAGACTGTAAGTGGTGTTTGCAGGGACAAAGTGTTCTTGAACTCAGAGAAAAGGCAGTTCTGCAGAGATACCCACGTCTACTGTTTGTGTACAGACACAGTACACAGGCTGGAACAGAGAATTTCCAGAAAACAGTGCAGGGCTTCATCAGTTATTCACACAGTCATTTATTGGCATTATCCAGGCTTTTTTTCTTTAATTGTAACTTTTAATTTATAAAATCAGATTGCAACAATTGTAATACATTGAGGTAGTGTACAACTCTCCTGTAAGGGCAGATATTATTCAAAAATGTATGCTATAGCTCCAGTATACAACTGCAGCTACCACTGAAAGGGACTGGTACTTGCATTCGCATGACCACGATGGTACCAAAAGTTGTTACTTGTTTAGTCAGCAGCCTGAGGAACAGCACTAGAGAGAATCTGGTTAGAAGGAGTGGTTAAGTGGCCACACTATTCCTTTTCTGATACTATTTACATTCATTTCAACAACTCAAAAAACCAAACTGTGTTTACCTTGCCCAACAGCAGAGTGTATTTTTTCCACATCAAATTTAATCTTTGACCTTCCAGGTGTACTCAGCATTTTTTCCCAAATCAAAGTTACATCTTTTAAGCATGGTGTGATTTCTTCGTAGTCAAGTTTCAGACGTCTGTTCTGCAAATTGTTTTCAGATGCTAAAAAGTGATACAATGAACGTAGCAGTTAATATTGTTTACTCTTTGTAAAATGGATTAATTTAACTTACAACTTCGTCATGCAATCCACCTGAAACATTACACATTTAAACATTCGTGATTGTGGGGTTGGATTGGTTTGTTTGGTTTTTTAAAGATATTACATGCAATATTAATTATGTTTGGCCAGTTAAATTAAATTCCCTACAGCTAAGCAACTCCTAAATATGAAGAAACTTGAGAGATGATGACTAATGAAATAAACATAAGATTTTCATAACAGGAATTTTCATTTTCCCAGCTCTTCAGTGCAGAAGACCTTCAGCAAATAAAAACACAAACCCAATTTAATCATCTATTTGTTATGCATACAGCTCCATAATAGTAATGACAAAGTAAAAAAATTACTTTAAAGGTGATCATTCACAGATTTACAGATTACATAAAAAGGAAAGTTCAAGTATGGAAAATTACAGAGCCCTGAACACAAATAGGACTATAAGCACTATATATATGTGTGACTCTCCTGAAGTCTCCAGTGAATAAATCTGAACAAATCATGCATAACTCAGTCTTAAATATGACAGTTTAGATCATCACAACTCCTGGAGCAGAGATTCACTGTTGTACTAGTGGTTTTCCCACATTACAATTTATGAGAATATTGCACTGTATCTTCATGTGTTATCTATAAGGGATTAAAAAAAATTAAACAATAGCTGGGAAGGCATCAAAAAACCATGGCAGAAATGAAAATGATTCTGTAGCTGAGTGTAATTCCAAAGTTTAGAAGTGGAGTGAGAATTTCAAAGGGAGTCTTGGTACAGCTTTTAAGGTTTTTATTCTGTGGGGGCATAGTACTATAATGTGCCTGGAAAACAGGATTTATTAATGGTAATCATGTACACTAAACAATAAAGTGTGTTTTGTGCCACTGGATGGATTTGTGCAGGTAATAAGACTGAAAAAATAGAAGAAGAGAAAAAGAGGTGTAGTTCAGATGAGATACAAATATGTCAGTCATCTATTCCTAAAAGGATGAAATGATGAAAGAAAATGCTGTAAGGAATTCAAGACTAAGCTAAAAAGAGAGCACTAAGGAGAGACAGAAACAGTGGGAAATTTATGGAGAAATTAACAAAATAGGTTTCAATTTTTTAACTAGGCTGTAATGTGGCTGAGTACTCAATGCACCTAGTTCCAGGACAAGAGCAGCTCTCTACTTGCAAAAAATGAGCAGAGCAAAAGTTCAAAATATGTAGAAGTCTGGAAAGGTTCTACAGTATTAAACAAAAATTAAAAAGTAATTCTCCTACAAATAACACAATTTGAAACTATGTTTATGAAACAGTGTATCACAAAGTGATCATGTTTTTTAATTAATTTGCCATTATATATTTACAGTACTTCTTTGTTGTGATGAGGCATTACTGTAGTGGTAACAAGATACTCTTATTTTGAGGACATTCTGCCATATATCATAAGCCTGCTGCTACTTTTGAGGATTTCAGAGTATGAATTCACAGAATCACTCCTATCCATTTCAGTCTTGAGTTAATCTATGTTAAAATGTTACATTATCTTTTGACAATTTAACTCTCTATTATTTGTATTTTCAACTCCTTTATATAAATTTACTAAACAGTTAAAAATTGCCTGAAATTTACATTGCATAATGACACTATCAAGACACTAAACTCAGCTTGTTCTGAGAGCTGTATCTGCAATTAGGGTTTTTTAGATTATTGAATTCTGAGAGTCACAAAGGGTTATCTTGTCCTGTACTGATTACACAAGCTTCTAGATTTTAAAAACTGAGAAAGAAAAGAACTGTTTATATCTGGGAAGTATACCTCCTCATCCTGTAGTTGCTTTCATATGTGAATGACTTTATTCAATGAGGTTATTCATGTGAGTTATGAGATTACCTAAGTGTTTGCAAGATTCGGATCTCAGAGTATTTAATTTTTAATTCAGTGATTAACTACAGATCCATGAAATACAATTAAAGCTGCCTATCCACACTGAAAGTGATTCAGTCTATCTAAACTATTTTTCAACTTCTTCACATTTTTGTCAGGTCAAAACCAACATATTCATAAATCAGAATATTAAAAATATGCAAAACACAGATGGTATTGTATGAATATAACTAAAAAAAAAGGGCATTTAAATTCCAGCCTAGATGAAAATGAACTCAGAGAAATCTTTCAATGTTTATGTCTTTCAATGTTTCATCTTCTGCAAACAAATGTTTTCTGGTGCTTGGCAACGGCTCAGATTTTTCTGCTTTATATTCAGTCTTTGTATGCTATATGCAAAAACGTGACATGTGAGGACGGAGGTGAGAATATGCCTTTATCCACAAGCTTATTTAGATACTGACACTACCCAGTTCCCAATATCACACATAAGCACAACTAGTAAAGATGCTGTGCTTGCTGCAGCACAGTCATCTGTTGTTTTCAAGTATTGTCTCACCATCTGAGCTCTTCATGCAGCAGCCACCTAGGACAACTTCCTCACCCTTCAGGGCATACAGCACAGCTGGGCCTTCAGTTCTGCCAACACCCACCTCATTCATTCACTAACTGGCTTTTTAGACATGCTCATCTTAATGTATCTGTGATGGTTTTGCAATTTTTTCTTTTGGGCAGCCAAAATTGGAGCACCTAGTTAAACTTGCTAAAATGTGTATGGATATTAATGACCTGCACTTGCCAAAAATTTGACTGCAGGCTGTAGATTCAGATAATTTGAATACAAGAGAAATTTTAAAAGTATCAGGAGTATAAATACACAAAACAGAAAATTTATTTCTAAATGCCATTAAAAAGCTACAGAAACTCATTTACAACAGCACTGTTCTAAGCTTGAAGAGATTGTATCAATAATTTCTCTCAGTACCTCTTCTCCAGATGGTCTCAGCCTCTGGCCAAGGATACTGTATATTTGGTATCCATTGCCATATTTTATTTTACTGGATTGGCTAGTACATTGCTGGGAACATGCTTGTCACCTGTGGGGTTCTTAGGAAACTTGGGTGTCAGGTTTTCTTCAGATAGGGTTGAAATAGAAGAGCTATACTGCCGGGTGCAAACAGCCTACAGGTGGGCCAAGTGCTTTGGCAGGCCATATCCAATATTCAAGAGGTGTTTTGTCTTTCCAGACATGTGTCTTAGCCTGAGTTGAAAGAAGGATTTCAAGTTTGGTGTACTGACCTTTTGACACAGCTGGGCCCTCTCTCTACACACTTCTTGGAAGTCAATCCTTCCTCAAGTTTACACAAGGAAAAGAAGAATCGCCATTTTCATGTCAGGTACCTCCCCTTTTGAGGGTTCAGGTGCCTTCTCCCTTCCTGAACACCTAAAATCACCCAGATAAACATTTCTGTCCTCATCATTCATATCTTCAAAGGAGCAGCTCTCAAAGGCAATCACTTGTGATTCTGCATACAGCTGTTCTTTATGTGTAAAAATTGCCACCAAAATGGATTTGTTGCAGCTCAGTCATTCACAGAAAAATTGTGGTTAAGAACAACTGCAAATTACAGTTTCTCGAATTCCTTCTCATCACCCTTTGGACTGATCTAAGTCATTACTTCTCTACAGAAACCTTGCCTGCACAGTGTGGGTACTACTGCGGGCACTACTGAGGGGACCCATTGTTCCAAGTCCACAACCACCTCTTTAAGAACTTCCTTTGAGCCTCAAGACTGGCTAAACACAATGTTGCAGTGATCAATATTTAGACAAGGACCTGTGGATGTGAATGCAGAAAAGAATTCAGTTCATGATACTGATCATGCTGAATTCCTTGTGAGAGCTTCTAGACATGAGCCTAATAAACCGCAGCCGTGGTTAACCTAAGCATGTCACTTCAGATCAAGTAAACAAATAATAAGGTGAAGTAATAAAAAAATTATCATCCATCGTCACCTACACTAATGAGTGCTGAGGGAGATGTTGCTAATCTGATTTACCTGTATGTTCCTAAAACGTTTCATTAAGGCTTGGTGCAGTCCACTGCCAAGGGCACAGAGAAAACCAAAAGGTGAACTTGTATTGCAGGAGGGTGTAGTACTCAAGAGCTTCACCAACCTTGTAACTTCTGGTTTTCTTTCTCCATTCTGAGGAGCAGTATCTGCTGAATAATGGCTTTCTTCCACAGCTCACGAAGCTCATGGGGTGTCCGTTTCCTTTCTTCTTTCACTGGCCCAAAGGGGCCATCTTCACACACTGGTTCCAATGGGGATCTGGGTGGAAGATCTCCCAGTTCACAGTAATCTTTAAAAAAGAGAAACTGTTGTTAACTACTTGGATATCATGAACAGGTGAATGAAGGGACACAAGTTGAAAGACTGCACATATATACAAACACACACACATCTACATATATACACTAACTCATATGTCTATCTATATCTAGATACACAGATAGATAGATAGATAGATAGATAGGTAGATAGGTAGATAAGAGGTAGCAATACCAAGCAAGGTTTCCCAAGTGACAGTTTCAAGCAGACTTACAAGCTGCTTCACAATAAGAATCATACAGGCTAACGCCTAGAATAATTTTTTCTATAACCTGGTAAAAACATTGTACCACACACCAAGACCACATCTTGCTAATTACAACTTGACACGCAGAGAACTGAAAGGAAAAGGCAAGTCTGAGAAATTACAAAAACAAACCTACAGCTGAAATGTGGAATGACTCAAATAGCAGATAAAATCAAATATAGCACCCACATAATTTGAAGAGCAATCTCTAAAGCGTGTTTAACAAAGAAAATACACGCCCTTAGCTGCACAAACACACCACCCCCTAAGGCCATACAATGGGATGATTACCAGTTCTTAAAGTAAATAGGCGGAAGGGAGACAGGCACTTAAGACATGTTTGTTTTCACTTCTCATTTTTAACCATATCATAACCTTCTGAACTTTTTCTTTTGGCTTCAGCTGGCCTACCACAAAATATATCATTTTGTCAAGCATGCAAGGTAATTCTAAGACTGAAAACATTACAGAAGAAAGTGAACATTAAATAAATCTTAGGCAAATTGAAAAATCATTTATTTTTAGGGAAGGGTATATAACATCGTTTTAAATCAAGCAATCAATGTAAGAAGCACAAGCTCTTATACTTTGTTTTCTTAATACCTGCTGTAGTATCACTTAATTTTATTGTTTTATACAGCTTCCCTGGAGGCTCAGTAGTCTTTGACATAACCTGTATCTAGAAGAAAAGTTACTCAATTCACCAACTTTAAAAAATGGTCAAAACAACCAATCTCTTCCTACCAAATCCCACACGGAAGGCCATCGCAACAGCACTTCTTCACCCAACCGGAATGGCTAAGAAATGGCTCCCTGACCTATACATGCAAGAAAATGCTTTAAAGTTCGTGCGACAAAATCCATTCACAGCCTCGCCAGCCAAGGACAAGTACATCTGTGTGCACTATTTCAAACAGCTCCTGCAGAAGGAGCATTCCTGAAGCAATTATTCTGATGGCAGCTCAGGGGTCATTATCATTGCCTAGCATGGTGGTAAAGATTTTTAATTAAACACACACATATCATGTCATCTCGTTAAAATTAACAAAATAGGAAGGTTTTCACCCCTTCAAGTTCTGCTCAGACTGTCACTATACTTTGACTCATGCAGTTCATATGCAGCTATTCTTTTCTTGTTTGTTTGAAGGCACTCACACAACTGAGCTCAAATGACTAAGAATGGAAATATTCACAGCTGTTCACTTCTGCTTTTCTAAGTCTTGCCACTGTCAATCTTCTCCTCTCAAAGAGTCAGAGAGAAGTAGAGTGGGTCCAAATACCACCCGTTTCCTTATACATTTATTTGCTTGCCACCACAGTTAAAGTCTAGGGCTAAAATATACATATAAAAATAAGTGTAACATATTCAGCTAGCAGAACAATTTAAACCTTTACAACGTTGCACTCTGGATATAGGTGTGGATACCCGTACTTCTGGTATCTACAGCATTTGAAAGAACAATGAACATCATGGGAATGAGAATTAAGCAAAGGTCAAATATTTGACACTTTAATGGCAATCACCATTTGTTGTGAAGAAAGTAAAAAAAACAACAGGTGCACTCAGAAATACAGCTGGTTATGAAAAGTATCAATACAACAAAGTGACTGTATTATATTCATTAAAAGAAACTGGGAAATAATAATTTTTTTTCTTTACAGGTAAACTGAAAGACTTCAATGGGCTAAGATCTGCAATTATAAAAGAGATACAGGCAAATGCCAGCAGGCAGAGAAGGCACACATAGTCAATAATTCTCAACTTGTATTGACCATTAAAGGAAAATTATTTTTATTTGCTGGTTTTCATGCAATTGTTGGTTTGGATACACATGCTATATTGTCAACAGTGTTCTGTAGATTTTTATGTAGAATTTCTAAATATAGTAGCTTTGATCCCTATTTTCCTTAGTGCATATTAAGAAATATTTAAAGGGAAATGCTGTTAAGGATAATGCTGGTAGAATTCACTTCATTTGAATGAATAAAACAATAAAGAAATAAAAAGACAATCTTCAAGGGAAGTTGTTAATTTGCTCTAAGGCTGCACAGGATACTGACACCATAAGAAAGAGGAATCAACAGAAGTGGTCACCATACACCAATGCAAAAAAGTAAAAGTGATCCAGATAGGAAACCCCTTATCCACTGTACACTGTCTGTGGTCTATTCACATCTTACATTCACGTTCCATTCTCACAGCTTCCACTATAGAATGCAGGCACATCTTGGGGCAAACAAGTCTCTTCCATACATCCTCCCAGTGGTTTATGTAGCTCTTTTAGAGTCAGATGTATATTCTGATTTTATGTGTGTACATGTGCACCAGTATGTTAGAAAACAATAGATTATGTCCAGATACAGTTTATGGCTACCTACTTGCAAAAAAAGCCCTAAACCCAAAAGAACCCAGGCTGGCAAAACACATGCAAGGAAATGGATTAAACACGTTGCATTCCTAAAGCAAGAATGAACACATTCAACATCTAGAATCTTCCTGTCTTTAATGTACACTTCCCGCTTCCTCAGGACAAATTTTAGGGATTGGTCTTCAAGTACCAAATTCACAAGTTTATCAGAGACATTACTCACTTGTCGTCCTCCAGTGATCAAACTGTGGCAACACCTGAACTGCTGCAAAGCATTAACTACTGAAGACCATGGTCCTGCTTCCATTTAGGCTGAAAATTTCCCATCTGTTGCTGACTAATTGACAAAATCAGTATTCATTAAAAGAAATAATGCTTAAGGCTATAAAAGAAAACTGAAAGGTTACAAAATTATTTAAGCTGAACAATTATGATTATCAACCCTACCTCTAATGCTTCTGTGAAGAGTCCTAGGATTGATTTTGCCTTCCAAATGGCAGCTCCTTTTCTATTTTTTCTTTCGCTTCTTATCATTTGTGGACACTTAACAGAAAGTCTAAAGTCTACTGTGATAAAGTGCAACACATTGAAAAGCTGCCTTCCTTCCTGTCTGCATGCTGGCATGAGGCAGGATTTGCAGAATGCAAAATGAACCTGTTTAACTGCTCAGGTGGCCTGTCAGAAGTCTGCAGAGTTGCATCAGCTGTTTGGCCGGTAAGGGAGGGAGGAAGGTGGAACGTGAAGATAATCCCTCAAAGCAAAATAAAAAACTCAGACATTTGGTAAGTCAGCACTAACCCCTGTCTGTGAACATAGAAGGTGATGGAGAGACATGCCACCCAAATTCCAGATCCAGAAAAGACAAGAGCAGAAATACTGTAACAAGGAGCTGAGTATTCCATTGTTACGCACAAGGGATCTGGAGGATAGCAGAGAAAGCAAAAATAAGCAGTAGAGCAATTCAACTGCATGTAACTGGGAGCTCACATTCCACTGAACCGAACTGCCATGTGTTAAAACACAAGCAATGTGCAGCCTTCAGAACTTTTATGAGATTAGTAAGTGCACTTAAACAGGATCTGAATGCTTCAGCACACACTGAAAGACTGCTTCCCTGTTCATCTGCCAACTTAGCTTTTGTTGACTCCCATTCCACGTTTGACCTGACCCTACCTCCTTTCAAATATATTGCCTCCTTTCCTGCAGCTTCCATACAAAATTCTACCTCCATACATGCTACTCATACAAGCGTACCGCACTTCTGTTCTCTAAGGTTCAGGATTTGGCAAGTTGACTCGATAACTATTAGTATATTTGATCAATGGTAATTTTATGGTAATTTTCCATTTGAGGTTCATACTTGGACTACACTTCAGGACTATTCTTCTGCACAATGAAATTTTACAAGTCTGTAAGTCAAACCCAACATTCCCTGAGAAACTGCACTTCACTGGGAAAACCACCATCTTTCCTGGGCTTGTGAGAACTTCTGCAAGGTACTGAATTGTAGATGACACTGCTCATGAACCAGATGGAAATGTTGCTCAAATATTCTAGCGCATCCATATGTACCTCAAAAGCACTCCTCTTATGCTTCCACCACTTATAATACCCAACAAAGGACAAGGCCAGTAGGAACAATGGACTGAGATGGAATTTGTACAGCTGATCCATTCACTTATACTCACTGCTGGCTTCACATGGCAGTGCTTCAACCCTAAGGTGCAGAGTATCCCTACACTCCAAAAGGATCAACAAATGAATTACACAAAACTCTTATGTGGAAAGATGACCCAAAAACCAAAGTACAAAAGATTAAGAAGGAAGTATCACGATATCTTACTACCAGGGACCACACTAAAGAAAGTCTGTACATGGAAAGCTGGTGAATGACTGCGTAGTAATTAAAACAGACAATATCTGACCAGAAGGAATATGAACGGGGATATTTCACTTATAAATGACTAAGAAAAAATTAGTTTATCAAATATTTTCCTAATCAATCCACCTTAGTATTAAACAAGGTTTAAATGACGAACCAACTAAATGCTAAAAGTATAAATTTAAAAAACATTCTTTCAGAAGCACTTAGTCTAACCAACCTCAACTATCAAAACCAGGACAACAAGATTCATCTTTGACTAGAAACTCCAACACTTCAGGTAGAAAGGAAGGGCTGATAGGGAGGAGCTTCAATAATAATGCATTACCACCATCCGCACTAAGGAATTGTTTACACATGGCTCTCTACATGCAGTGCTTACCAGTCACATCCACGCTCTGGGGTTAAAAAGTCAGACAAGATATGGTAAGAATGTGGACAGAAGAATCCATTAAACCTTTTATTTACCATTATTACCACTTATTTATTTATTACCATTATTACCATTTATTTACCATTTATTTATGCATTATGTTATTTTTCTCTGTTGCATTTTGAACTTTACAAAATTCAGCTTGGCAAACAAACAAGAGAATTTCACAGTCACTTAAGATTCAATTGCCAAAAGAAAAGACATCAACAACATCCTTAGTTCTCTTCAGATTTTCCGTTCAGGTAGTACAACACTGTCTTTCACACAGAAATAAAGAGGAATGCAAACTTCTATAACCAAGGATATAACATTCCTATTATTTTACATAGCTGCCTGGAATATTTAACTTCATAACCAGATGTGGTAAAATGACCAGGACCCTTCTGTAATCAGAAAGCTTCAGATGCAGAATCACAAGAAGCAACAAGTTCTAATCTGACATACAACTTAAAGCAATGGCTGAATAAGGAATTCTTGAAAAATTGTGTATTTCAACGCCGTTGATTACAATCAGCTCTGAAAGATGCTTTGGACTTTGCTTTTCTTTTAAAGCCAAGACCTTCTTAAAAGTACTCACTACCTCCAAATTAACCTCATTTGCTAATTTTATCAATCCCTGAGAAAGGAATGCCCTGATATTTCAATGGGCACAGAAACCATCAAACATTAATCGTGTACTTACTGGTTACTTACTAGCCAAACTCCTGTGCTGGAAATCAAGATTGAGAGCACATATTTGCTCTGAAAGGGACAGAACTGAGTAATCAATTATAACCAACTGGCTTTAATTAATAATAATTGTGTCGCTAACACAGTATTGGTAAACACATTACAAATAATTTACACCCCATAAACATTCTAAGCACAGAATGCTAAAGCAACAGTTTATAGTATTTGCAATGCTACTACAAAATGATTTTTTAAAAATTCACTTAAATAATCAAGAGATATAGTCCACACCACAAAGCACGTAAAGAGATGGGTAGGTGTTAACTACAGCTGGTTTCAAGAATAACAGTTCTCCAAATTCAAACTTTTCTTCAGCACTTAGGATTGAACAGTTTGTCTCTATCTGACAGACTGAAACTCAAATAATTTTAATTAATGAATCAAGTTCATTTTCCTGTACAGAGAAACTTGTACTTTCTAAACAATTTCTTTTTCTGCAAGTCAAGCTATAAAATAAAATGTAGTTGATTTTTTTAATCTGAATTTATTTGCTGAGTACTCCTAAGTGATACCAAGCATCTCACTCATCTGAATTTCAATTTCTTTCACTGCTCAACGGGTTACTTCAACACACACTGCCCACCTTAAAACAAATCACCTATTCTCCAACCTAAAACTGGCACAGCTGTTACAAAAATCTTGTTGTCTACTTCCAACACACCTCCCTCAGCAAGAAACCTCCAACAAGCACCACTATTTTCCCATGATTTCCTTCAAAAACTATCCACATCCCCCTTAAATACAGCAATTGACTTGACTGTGCTGGGAGTTTCTGACAATCTGCACAACAGCTCTCCTACTATGACCAATTCCGAACAGTCAATACGTGAAAACTGTATGAAAATTGTCCACTGCACAGAGATTTGTAGATGCTGAATACATGTATGTGAATATCCTGTTGCACTGCAGTGCAAGGTGAAGTTTCATCATCAGTCTACACTGATTCAAGGATGTTCTGCTCCTGAGCAGGTTAAGGGCACCCACCCTCACCTTCCAGACACTCATCCCTGCCTGCTCTATTGCTTGTGTAATACTGTGAGTGGGACTAGAAAACTGATCCAACTGAAAATTAAGGCCTTCGAGTGTGTTCATACTTCACCTGGTTTAAAGTTATCACTGAGTTGATGTTCTCTTCACCTTTTTACCAGTGAAGAGAGAACTAAAGAGTCCTAGACCATTTACATAGCAGAAAAAAAGTGGCTCTTGAGTGATGCTACAGAAGTAGGAATAGCTGCCTGCAAGTAGGGTGGGGAGGTATAAAGGTAAAAATCAAATAACTGAGGAAACACATTTATTTCTTAGAGTGTTTAAGATAGTGAGTAGGAGAGAGAGCTTTAGAAAAGGAATAATGGAAACCTTCTTACAAAATTAATATACTATTGTAACAGATCAAAGTGTGATCCATTTTGTTAGGAGATTCTGCTTTCCTTTTTCAATCTCTCCACTTTGCAGGATTCAACACTCATTACACTCCCACAAACAAACAGAAAAAATATCCGAGGACGACACAGTGTGTCTGAAGGTGCCAGTGAGAGAAACGCTGCCCCCTGGTGCTCCACACCACTTGCAGCATCACAACCATTCCAGGGGAAGCTGCTGACAGCAGGAGCTGGGGCTGGATAATTTGAACCATAGCTTGCTACAGTGGAATTAGCATAATCCAACACTCCGTCCTCCAGTTACCAGCTGTAAAGTATTAAAAGTCTCTACAGATCATTTCTGCATGGGTATGCAGAAAATCCTTTCTAGAACTTGAAACTGGAGATCAGCCTCATCTTCAGGCTCACCAAGGATCACCTGGTTCTCCTGCCAGGCAGCAAACTGCGTAATAGTTCTCTGATGTGCTTCATGGTAAAGTTACGTACAGAAGCAGGGGAAAACAGTGTGGGAGAGGGAAAGTGGCAGCACCAACAAGCAGGAGTTGGTTGAAAAAGGGTGTGTATGTGGGACATTGCTTCCACAGCAACCAAAAGTAATGGTTTCTCTACAAGGCTTCGTGTTGTCTCAGTGTCTTTGCCTTGCTGAGCATGACTACATTAGTCCAATCATCAGGCAAGGCAGGAATCTCAACTGGCAAGAAAAAATGGCTTTCCAGCGTATCTATTTGCAGTATTTTTCTTCTACTGATTTAGGACTGAACACCCTCCTTCATGTATAATAAATCATTGCTTTTAAATAATGGTGTCCACAAAACAAACTGCTCTCTGCCTGGTAATTCATGATGCAACCTCCAAAGCACAGCCAGAAACCATTTTGCTCCACCTGAGCTACAGAAAATGAGGTTTTAGCTCAAACTATTTATGAACACTTCCTAAAGAATTAAAGGATTCAGAAGTGCAAGACAGTGGGACTCAGTGCTGTTTAAGACGTTCAAGGTTCATGTGGAAACTCAGGATATTAGACTTTTATCAAGTTCAGTACCTCGAAAGAATAAGATCAGAATTTCTGCAAAAGCTATGTACCAGTTGTCTGGGGTTTCTTTATTTTTTTAAAGCTTTCAGTAAATAGACCTTCATATCCTGCTATGCTAACCACACAGAGAGCAGCAATGAACATGATGCATCTTGAGATTCAGCTCACCACCTATCTCACCACCTGCCTATACAAAAGTAATCACAAATGTCAGAGCCTAGGTTTTTCTGGGAATATAAAGCTTACAGTTGTCTCTGGTTCTTGTGACAGCTTGTACGTTCTTCTGTGCAATTTACTCATTACAACCCAGAGAAATTACAGCCACAGAGCAGTTTCATTTTGTTGACAATGCCTGCCCACACGTGGTTGAAGCAATGCACAGTTCAGGCACCCTGGTGGATTTTACCTTCAATACAAAGTTTAGTAAAGCAGCCTAGGCTAAACTTGAAAAACTGTATCGTCTCTGAGTCACAGAGATCTGGGCCTATCGGCTGACTGACTTACTAGCTTTTAAACACACCCCTTCTCCAGCTTTTTTCCTTACTCCTCTCCTGCAGAGTACCCTGGAGTAGGGCATTGGCCACAACACCTGAAGGGAGAAATTGGTCAGTGGAGTCCAAGTCTATAAAGGGAAACCCATAAATCACAGAAGTTCCCTTATTTCCCTCTCTTCATGCTTACTTTTGCAGAACATGACAAACCATGTTATCTTTAAAACCTTCTTTGCCCTCTGTCCAATTTGGCTGAAATTGACCTTTTGGTGATACATCAGCTGTTTGTACAAATTAAAGGAAATCAGTCTAAAAAGAGTGAGAAAGACTTAAAAAAGACAGAACATGAAAGAAAAACAAGATGATGAATGATAGGTATTTACTTTTATCACATTTACTTTGGAACTAGAGGGGTTACTTAGTTAACTGTGGTGGTGAGTCCAGTGTAAGACCAGCTGTACGGCAGCTCTCTTTAAGGCTACAGAGACTGGATAACAAGTGAGTATCCTTCACTGCCAGAAATGTTCCAGGAGATGCATAAAAGTCCAAACAGAAAAACCCAGTATTTGCTTTAAATATTTTTAAAAAACACGCTGACTCTGAGTTTTCTCCTGTTCATAAATTATGTACAATGAAACAAATACAAAAAAAGAAAATGAATGAAGAAAAAAGGCCAAATATTTTAAATTGCTGCTCCTATTAATAGCACATCCTGTTTTCCATTTTGGCCACACTTGTTTCTCCAACTATTCTGCTTACCCAGCTGTAGGTTGTTAAGATTGTATCTTGCAGCTATTATCTCTCAGAGGAAATGCTTGGGTAGGCAATTTAGGTGGATTTTATTTTCCTATTTAGTATGGGAAGGTTTTGTGGCTTTCAAAAACAAGTAAGACCATTTCCAGTCACAGAGAGATGCATCAAACCTGTAAAAACAGTAGTTTCATAGAACAGCCCTTCACATGCCTGTAAGTACAACAGAGCATTTCACATGTATGTTTACACAACATGCTCCTGAGATCACTTCATTTTGAAGTACACTAAATTTGAGAGGCATCTGTGCCCATATACAGCTTACCTCACTGTCAGTCAAATTACATTGCAAGCAGTGCATTAATGACAGAAACACTTCTGTTACGTGCCTACTCCAGTTAACCAAGGTCTCACTTCAAGATGCAAGAAAAGCATCTCAGTGACACTAGGATGGTTACTTTTTACTACATTTACTATAAGGTACTGTACACTTTTTCTTATTTCTTATACAATGGCCTTAGCGGTAAGTCAGAAGTTATAGCTTACAAAACTCATGCCGTGAAATTCAAACTTCAGTGAGCCAGAGGATTTTCTCAGGCATTCTTGGCCCCAGCATGTGCTGTACAATCTGGCTTACATAAAGTGAATGCACAAAATGATTCACCTGCATGCTTATGGGCAGTGATTTTCTTCTAGCCTGTGGTTCTTCAGCTCTACAGAATTTCAAAAAATAATTATGGCAACAGTGGATAATTATGACTCAAGTGGCAAATGTCACAGACTGGAGCAGCATACATGAGGACAAAGTATGCACTACAGAACTCAACGGAGATCATAGAAGAAATGTAATTCCTGCTGGTACACCTGGAGTTTTCTAGTCTGTAGTTATATACTCCAACAAGGAAAGAAGAAATAGAAGCATCATCTTTTCTTCAGCGCAATATGTGTTGATGCATTTTTTTCCCCAGAACTCATTAAAATAGTACACATAAAAATAATTTCTTCTCTGGCTAGTTAACATGAGACAGCAGGAACAATGTTACATATGAAGCTGAAAAGTAAAAACTCAACAGCTAATGATCTGGGTATTACCAAAAAGCAGGTGATAAACTGCAATGACAGTACAAACAGAACACCAGGCAAATATGTCCCCTTGGCAGACACAACGATTCACACTTCACACACAACATGCACGAGTAAGCTCATGGAAGCAAACAAACGAAGACTTTACCATCGTATCGGCTGGGAGAATCACATGCTTTCTGAGGGGTGGCCACTCGCAGGAATATCTGCTGCCTCCATGAATGCCTTCGAGTCCTTACAGGGCTGTCCGCATCAAGGGCCTGCTGGCCGTGCTTGGATTCGTAGTCGCTAAAAGGGCAGAACACAGAACAGTTTGTGAGTAGGTCACCTGCATCTGCCAGGAACAGTGACACAGCCTTCAGTGAACACATGAGCCACTGCCTTGGGAGTGCAGTGTGCAGTGCACATGCTGGGGCAAGCTCTCAGTGTTAGGAAGGTGAAACCTGCTATGTGGCAGAGGCTTATACATGGCTACAAACAGCACTGAGGTTCACAAACAGCGGCTGGTAGCTCTGTACAGTCTACTCTTTCCAGTTTTAATTAATTTTCAGTTTTCTTTGCAGCAGTGTATTAATCAGAACAGATTAAAGATACACACACACTAATGTAGTTTTGCCATTACACTATTTACACGCCATCCACAAAATCTAGCAATTATTCATAGGAGACACAAAGACTTGCTGATGCCTTTTATCAGTACACATCAAGGAGCTTTGTAAACACCAACTAAACTTTCAACCTTCTGTGCAATGAGTATGCAATATATTCCCTCCCAACACAGACTGGGAGAAAAACTTTTAACTTTTGTGTTAGCAAGTCTGTCTCTGAAATATGCAACAAACTTGGGAACAGCATCCAAGAACCTTGGATATTACTCCTTTGATGTCATCCACATGCCATACAGAGGTTTTTATTCAGAATACAAAATGAAATAGTGAAGAATAATGCTGTTTTCCTATTAAAAATCCCACTAATAACTTTCATCTGTTAGAACTCTAAACTATTCATTGCTTTATTCTAAGCCATTGGCTAAATGGTCACATGAGTCTTTGTAGAAGCTGAAAGGGATAAATGAAATCCAGATAGCTCTGGCAGCAACAGGGGGGTGCATTTTACAGGTCATCCTTTCCTTCCAATTTGAGCACTGACATTGATTAGGATGAATCATATATTCTCTTAACTGAAAACTCTCCTTTGTCAGGAATAATCACAGAAGTACATAGATGGAAGTTGCATGACCATTGCAACATCAAAAATGGCTAAGCTCTGCAATCTTAATGGGAGAGTAGTCTGGGACAGCTTCATCCTTTTGACAGCAATTACATGCAGAACACACGCAAGTGAACCATTGCACAAATCAGGTTTTGCAAGTGCAAGAAGCATTTTAAATACTTCAGACAAAGAAATCTTTGAAAACACAGTTTTACCTCCAGGCTTTAAGAGAGAACCCTACCTTGTTGTGCTCCTAAAGTCAGAGGTGTTATTTTCATCTACAGGAGCCAGAAATTTTAAGAAATTTGGCACAGAAGAGGAAGAATGAAGCTTTTTCCTTAAGGCAGTACGGTAGGAGATGCTGAGAGTGCAGTTGGGAGAAGTATAGTTTAGAACAAAGAAGTATAAATCCACAGAATAAAAATAATACACATTCCTAAGCTTCAAACAAAAGGCACCTAAATCCTGAAGGTCTGAATATCAAGGAAATCAAAGTCAAACTAAAACTGCTAACAAAGTCGTACTGTGAAATACGTATTTGTCTGGGCAAAGTAAAATGTTCCAATGTATATAAATGTACTTCCAATAAAGTTATTATTCTTTGCTATATCCCAAGATTTTTAGTGCATGTTTCAAATAAATTCCTTCAATCTAGTTAGAACCAATGCCAACTTTATCACATTTTCTGAAATATCAGTTTCAATGACTGACTAAGTCTGGGGAAAAAGGTTAGGAACAGCTGACACTGATAATCATTGTGCTGGCAAATGAAAAATAAGACTTTGGCAAAAACCATTTTGTAAAGCATTAACAGGGTTTTACTCAGACAAACTTGGAACTTTTAAGTTAAAAGCTAAGCCTTCTGACTGATCATTCAGGATTGTGGCTTTATTTATGCAACAGACAGGAGCACTAATCAAATTTCATCAACGGTCTTCTGGCCAACATAATTCTGCTTGTCTTTTAAAATAACAAGTCTGAAACATACTCAGAAAAAGGTTAATAGAAGGAAGTAAGAACAACTCAGATAATGAAAAGGTTCTGCATGGAATGAAAATGTAGAAAACTACTTGGCTGGTGATACTAGAATACCTTTTCTCAGATGAGTACACAAAACCTCATGAGTAGGAGAATTAACTCCTGAAAAAGTAAGTTTAAGAAAGAATTGTTTCTGATAAATTATAATGATATATCTGGATGGCATTTAGCACTCTTTCCTGAAGATGTGAATGGAATGGGGGGGGTGGGGTGGGCAGAATACTCAGGGCTAATCACTAGCATGAAGTGAAACAGGTTCTTTAGTTGCTGGTATTGAGATAAAGAAGATAAGGCTGTAGCATGGTGTGCCCTGCAAACAGGGTTCAGTTACAATCACATTGTAAATCCATTACAATTACATGGTAATTCCACTTACAGAATTGGGAAGCTTGACTGTATTGATTTAAACTCATTAACCCATTTGACATCCCTATCAATTTCCATTTTCAGTCTTGTTGCTTAGATGTTCAATATGGTATATCCTTAAGAGACAGGGAAAGGAAGGGAGAAGTTGCAACTGTGTGTACAGAATCATTACCAAATCTACTTGGAAAAATTTGCTTTGAGAATTTAACCTTCAGGATTCAAGTAAGTCTTATTAAATTGAAGAGGGAAGAGGATACTGCAGACTCACATTTCCTGCCCTGATCTATGTCATACTTCTGAGGTAAAGCTGAATTGAGAGATGCTAGTTAATACTCAGCAAATACAACTGAAGAAACTGGTGAAACAGCATCCTTAGTTGAGTATTTTATCGGGTTTAGAAAAATCAGCACTTTGGGGAAACAGGAAACTTTCACATGAGAGGACAAAAATGAACAATAAACAGCCACAACAATAAAAATGGCCAGTGACTGTTGGCAGTGCTTCCGAGGACATTTGGTCTCATTAGCTTTTTGAGCTAAAATAAGCAATTTTAGCTCAAAGGGTTAAGAAAGGCTTTCACAGTTCATGATTTCTAGGGAGCTACTTAGTTTCAGGTTCTCAGGGAAACAAAGTGTTAATGTCCTTTTCTCAATGCTCTCTCTATATAATTCTAAGAAAGCAGGCATGGAAAAGTATAATTTGATACTGCTGCAAGCCACCAAGACAAATGATGGGTTGATGGGTTGGGGTTTTTGTTTATTTGTTCTTGGGTTTTTGTTTTATGAGGAGTGGGGATGGTAGTGGGGTTGTATGTGGTGGGTTTTTTTCCTATCGGCTCTCCGTATTCCTGCCACTTCTTGCCCCATTTAGTTAACTTGGTCATCTTGCCTTTAATGTCAGGCACAAAAGAATAGCAATATGATTTTGTGTTACCATCAACAAAGGACAGAACCAAATGCTTCAGGAAGGACAGAGTGAGCTCACCGGTTCTTGGCAACTTATCCCTCACACAATTTAAGGAGTGCTGCTGTCTGCTGCATAACAACAAATTTCTTTGGAACAACTGGCTCTAAAGAAAGAGCCAGTGTCTGAAAGAATTTTATTGATTAAAACAATAAATTATGTAAGTACCAGGTCTACATTCAGTTGTGGAGCAATTAAAGAGTTCCTTCTCCCATAAAAATCTACCACCTTTGGTCTATATTAAATTATTTTAATTATTTACACTATAGAGATTCATATTTATGACATAGGAAAACAAACCCTACCCCAAACTATTAGCAGGTGCTAGCTCACCTTTTTTGTGCAAAATGCCCACTTTGTTCTCCACTTGAATTATGCCTTAGATATTTAAAAAAGTTGGGTGAAGAGGCCGAGGGATTAAGACGAGCTAGAGTAGGAGAACGTGCAAGTTGACCAGAAGAACTTTTAGATTCGCCGACAGATTCGTTCAAACCATATAGTGGGGATTCCAACCAGAGCGATGGATTTGAGGCAGCACAGAGAACAAAACAGTAAGAAAGGAAAGGAGGGAAAAAAAAAAAAAATGAAATCCCTTCTCTAATCTTTGAAAGGGAGCTGGCATATGTAAATGAGACATTTCCTATGCTTTTCACTGTAAGAACATGCACATTTTTTTAACCCAATCAGCAAAGTCTCAAATACATATTTATAGGCTTCAGCAAGGCATTTCAGAATATGACTAAATTAAAACATGCCAAAAAATGGCACTAACACCCCAATTTCTTTTTCCTTATATGTGCTTCCCCCTGATTTCTATGATAAAGTCAGGCATATGATCAAGAGTTCCAATGCATGACAAGTGAAATGCTACAGGATGAACTGAATTTAGTTCTACTTTGAAAACAATTTTTGAATTGAGGTAAACTGCTCAAAACCACTCATAAAACAGGACTTGTTAAAAGTCTATAATTCCTGTGATTTTTGGGAGCTTTAAGTATACTTGTCTCGTAAGTTTTCAATTTCCTCTGTTTCTGTACATTTGCTATGAAATGGAAGCAATAGGGATTTATTTTGGGTTTGAGTTATGTGAGGGAACATGTACTTACTAAAAATTACATAACTAAACCCAAACAGATATAACCAAGCAAATAAAAAATACACTTAATTTCTAGCTGCATTCCTATAGTAAGATAACAACTGATTGAACAAGAAGCTACAAGCTCCAGGGCTGCTCTTGTGGTGATAACAGACCATCGACAAGTCCTAAATTGCACTACAAAAACATTCTAGTACTTTAGAATTTAAAAGGTTCAAAAAAGGGACAAAAAGGCAATCCAGGTTATGTTTCCTTTCAAATATTAGAATTATCTTTTTTTTCACTGTCATCATCCATTTTAGGCATGTTCGTTTACTGCCCAGCCTCCTGGAGGAAAAAATGACCTGGAACACATAGAGATTTCCTACTAATTTGTGTAAATGAGCAGTTCGGGCAGTAAAACAGAAGCGTATGGACAGAAGTGTTTCAACAGTAATTGGAAAAAGCCAGATAGAAGGATGGGAGAAAACTGCCATAAAGTTAAGAGGGGACTAGAGATGCAGAGGCAGGCCTTTGAAGGAGGACAGCTTGAAGAATATTCATATTAAGGCAAGTAGTAGTTTGTTTTTGTGAGTAAAATCGAGATAGGCTCATTGAAAAGCTAGACAGGAGCCCCACCTCTACCAGTAACTAGGCACTTCATGCCACTTTTGTGTGCTACTTCAAAGTTACATATGAATTCACCAACCAGTAAGGTTTTCAGGTCACAGAGGCTATTGGATTTTTCTCTGTAAATAGAAAACAAGAAGCAGCATTTATTTATACTGCTAACAGATCAAAACAACAAAAATGATTGCTTGGACAAATATAACCAAACCAAGTAGTTTTGTGCCGTGTACTGTGGAACTACACATTTCACATCTTCTCTCCCCTCTGAAGCACACAGGGCTAAAGGTGTTTTTAAAGAGAATACCTACAAACCTCCAAGGAGTGACACACTGCTGCAACACATCTCTTATCTGTTAAGAGGACATACCTGGTATGCAATTATCATCCCCAAATATGCCCTCAACAAACAAAATCATAGCCTGCTTTTAATAAGGCTTACTTTCTTTTGTGAGGAGTCTCTGTGCTCACTGAGTGATACCTCATAAGTTTCCTCTGAGAAACAGACGGTGATGTTTCGGCAGGTCCCAGAGATTCCTGGCTCTCCGTCGGTAAATGACTGAGTGTGTTTGCTCGCCTCCGAAAGCTCTGCTGAGGCAACGTAACGGACTGCTCAAGAGAGGAATCCTCTGAGTCACTGCAGAGATCACCCACTGATCCACTGGACTTGACAGCGTTTTCTGTAGGAAGCGTAGGAAGTCTGTCTTTCTCCTTTTCACACAATGGTGGTTCCTAGCAGTGAAGAAATAAGGTTTTATCAATATGTGGGCTTAGAATCCATCTTTGAGATTGCAGTACCATGTCGTTATTCACATCCCACAGAGACCCACTTCAAACATGCACATTTTTATCAAGCTAGTTCAAAGAAAGACGTTTGATGTTTTATGTCTTTGTTATTCATCACTTAGGCCAACAAAGCAGAGTCTTTATTTTGCAGACAAAATTGTGAGTAATTTTGAGAGTAATTGTATTTTACAGTATGTTGAATACAACTCAGAAGAAACAGGGTCAGAACAAAAGGGTGAGGTTTGGCTAACAGTGAAAAGGGTGGCATCGCAGAGTACTGTATCTTTAGCATCCCATCTAACCACATCATATTCCTCTTGTCTACCTTCAGATTCACACAAAGAACTTAAGCCTATGACTAGATGCCTGTTTCATTCCCAAGCCGTGCATTTTCTTTATTCCTCACATTGTACGTTTCCTGCAGAATCAGCCATTCCTTCAAAAACATAAGTAGAAAGAGCAGACCCTTGTTTACATGAAGTCAGGAGTCTGCAGGTGAGGAGGCATTACAGCGGAGTCAATAGCTGTATATCCAATCCTGCAGAGTGTTATGCTGCCTCCAGGGAAGAAGACTGGCTTCCTCTGTGCTGTTTATTTGTAGTGTTTTATACAGACTAAAAGCTTTTTAACCACACAAACTGGAAAGTTACTCTACTTCTTGTTTTAGTTTTATGTTTCTTATGAATACAGTCATGGTATGAACTTTCAGGGCTAAGACCAGTCAGATTATGATCGGCAGCAGGGTCATTGTAGCATTTGTTTTGCTGCACGCTGTTGTAAAATTCAGATGATGTTATATAATATTTTATTTCACATATACTCGCACATTCATACAAAATAAATGTTATGTACAGTACAAGGCATTTCTAATTCAATAGCACTTCTTTGGTTTACAACACAGGGAACAGAATGAAAAGCTTGAAAGCAACTTGAAACATTTCACATCTAACCATATTTCATACGTGATTAGTTGTTTCAGGGAATATTTTTTGAAGTGCCTAAATATGTACAATTATCCCAGGCTTTACTTACTTTATTTGTGCTGCTTAAGGTACTGGACACCGAGCTGTCCAAATCCACAGAACCAGAACTGTCCAGTGGACTTCTGGCTTTACTGCCCTGTAGAGATAAAGCACACCAGCAGTTAAGGTGCTGATATACGGGGCACACCAAAGAGATTTGGGTAGCACAGTTGGGATCTGTGATTTTCACAGACAGTATCAAATTTAATTTCCTGAAATGACTGAAAATGCCCTTTTCCCCAAAGGGAAGCAGGAGCTTCATTCAGCATAGTCTCTGACAACTTGAAGGATCCTGTAGAATTAAGGAATTCTCACGGGCCATGATGTGCTTTCCATGATGGGTACATAATCACATATTTCACATGTACTATAACTACTGTTAAAGTACCTTCTGTATTAGGTACTTACAAAGATACAGAGAAATGAAAAGGATGTCTATTACAAAGGACTAAACCCATATAAATTTAATACACAGCAAAACATAATTTCTGGTATTATCATTTTAGTGCCTACAAATCAGAAAGCATAAATATTTCTGTATAATCTGTCAACAATATTTTTGTATCATTTGTTTGAGCAATGTTTTTGTGTAACCAAGAAAAATATCATGAAACCTAATGATGAATTCTTATGTGCTAACACAATTATGGAACTTGTATCTTCCTAACCGTAAAAGGTATCATTTTTTAATGTTCTGAAGTTAAAGCTCATGTTCTCTTTGAAGTTTATTCCAGGTAAAATATAAAATGTTGTTATTATTCACAACAGTATCTCTCTTTGCAGTTCAGCCAAAACTTCTGGCTTCAGATCTGATCAAAATCAAGAATTTCCACCAAAACAGCAATGACAGTGAAAATGCAACCAATATACAGCTGTGCTTATGTGAAGGCAGCTTATACCAGTCAGGACAAACTAGAACAAATCAGAACAGTTAATGTAACAACACTAACATTCTGTTTCATATCCCGAGCACAGCCGCAGCAGGATTTTATAGGGGTGAATTCTAGAAATGCTGTCTGGGAAGTAACGAGAGGAGAAATGAAACTAAAAATAATCTCTATATGTACAATTGTAACAGGAAAACCATGTTTTTGCTATTATTTGTCTTAAGAAAATGGGTTAGATATGATGTCTGAAACAAACTTTGAAAACCTAGTTTTGTCACTACAAGTTGCTTGTCTGTGAACTGATAAATTGTACCAGGTATTGCTTCAATGTAACTTTTTGCTGACTACAAATGAGAATGTCAGTTTCTGTTCCTAAATATTTTTTATTTGGCGTGCTGTCACAACTCTTTTGTTTTAAGGGAGAAGGTCAGGTTTTTTTAATCCTTTGTCAAGCAGAAGTCTTTCCAAGCTTCCTACTATTTTAATCAGACTTTTCTCATGAGGTGCAAAATGAAGTATATTTGAATGAGAAGACACTCTGTAGGTTTAAATTGTGATTAAACTTGACATCTGATTTAATTTCTAACTGCTGCTATTTACTTTCAGCAGCTAATTTCAGCGATCTGTTCATGATAAACACTTTCACAGAATCACAGAATTAACTAGGTTGGAAAAGAACCACTATCCCATAGAAGCTCAAGTTTTTTCCACTAATCAGTATTTCCAGACACTATCTACAGAGAATTTTACCAGATGTAATATTGCATAAATGCCTTCATGTTCTTAGTGACATTCTTTACACTCCTCACCTTCAAATAATCTGCAGCATTTAAAAGGTCAAATATCCCACTATTCATCAGTTCTGTGTCACTAATAAACACATCTCATTAGAAATGCTTAGTCAGTTCCTCAATAGTTTCCTCCTACATAAAGAGGAGTGAACAATTATAATTACTGTTTTAATTTTCTAAATCCAAAAGAGAAATAAAACAATTGTTGCTTTTCCTAAGTCCTCATGTTCAACTTCATATTAGTTTTTTGAAATGCCTATATACACACTTTTTTCATCTAGGAATTAGTTCACTTCATCCAGGACATGGTATTCTCTCTACCAAAGCCCTGCTTTTTTTGTCTTCTAAAATGTACACTCAAATATTTTTGTCACTGTGACTTTAATAACCTTTGGGCTACAGCCTGGAATGATAACAAATAAGACTTTTCTATCATGCAAATAAACAAAGCAATGACATTATGTTCAAAGACAATAAACATGAAGATACTTACACGTGATAAAATACTTTCAAAAGATTCCGTAAGAGACCTTTTTGCTTTGTTCTTTAACATGTCTAATCTGAATCTCGGAGCACTGCTGGACACTTCATTTACAGCATTCTCAGGAGGAGGTTGTGAAGCCTGCAAGTGTATAAAAACAGAAATGCAAAATACTCAACAGCATAGAGAAAATCTCCATGAACAGTCTGAAGACTTCTGTAACCTGAATCAATACTTTTTCCTGGTGTCCTCCGCTTGTCATGCCTTTTTCTCTAGTGATAATTGTACTGAAGTTTAACAAACTATCCTAAAATAAGAACAGGAAATCTCTTAAAGGCAATGTGTTGAGTGAACTAGCATTCTTCAGAAGAATTGCCATTTTGATAGGGATTTACCGCTCTGTTGACAAATTTTCTTTAATGCCACTGTAAAATTGTACAAATTTTAAATGCTTAAGTGTAGCAGACTAGAGATTTCTGATGGATTTCCTTTTCTTCAACTAAGAAATTAATCAAAATCTCATCATTAACAGGAACTCTCAACTTTCTCCATTATAGTAAAATGGGTCTTTCTAAGGGTCAGGAAAATGTGTAATGATCTAACTCTTTTATATATTTCACCAGTAGAAACATTTCCACCTTAAAGCTAACAGTCATTATTCTTAAATAAATATTTCAGTCCATTTTTAGTGCTGGTGAAGACTAATGCAGCAAACAGAAAAATTATACTATGATGCAAATATCCAAACCCAACACCTGCAGTAGAAACCAGAGCTCAGTTTTCAATGCTATTTTGGGGTTTCATCTTGAAGCTGACAGGAACCATAGTCCTCTCTACTTGTCCCTAAATTCAGAGATCTGAGTGCTTGATCTGTGCAATTACTGGTACATGGGCAGCTGAATGACATATTATAACCATCACCAAATTGTCCTGTCCTGTATAATTTTAAAGCATCCTATTTCCAGTATGCCAAAGTTACAAGCTCTTTTATTTGCTTTTTACCTTCCCTCCTGGTTATGTGAGGACAAGGTTAATTTTTCCAGTAGCTGGGAGGGGGCATGACCAGGACCTGAAGGATATTTTATACCATCTGTCATTGCTGGAGGTAGGGGGAAAAGGTCTCTCTTCCAGGGAGAAGGGGCCCCTTCCAGTTGAAAAAATGTGTCAGGAGGGAGCCTTCCAATACGGTCTATTATTGGGGGGGTGGACTCTGTGTGAATAATTTCTTTGCTTGTGCCCTCTGTGACTAGTACTGTTGCTATTACTGGTCATTTTCTTACCTCATTGCTGTTTCCAGTAAATTGTTCTTATCTTGACCTGTGATCTTTGCCTTTTGTGCCTCCAACTGTCGTCTCCATCCCACCGAAGCAGGTGCCTGGATTGGAGAGTCTTGGTGGGGGCACTGAATGGGGAGTACTATTCCTAAACCATGACATCTTCCCTCATTCTCCAAGCATAAATCAGATGCTGCTTGCTATTACATTCTTATGAAAAGACATTTATTTTGAAGTGTTTTTGTTAAATAAGATCCATGTACTAGTATCACATCTCATCTTGTCTCTCCCCTGATTTAAATATATTTTAAAAAATGGCATTGAAAAGCATGAAAGTGAATATGCGGAACAGAAGGGAACAGGGACATCAGGGTGTCATGGGTTAATGATTGCTGAGACAAACAACAGAGTATGTGTTCAAAGGTACCTGCTATTACACAGGTCTGGAGATAAATTATCAGAGTAAATATAAAATGTTATGCTGAGACAAATGATAGACTGAGGGGAAGTCAGCTCTTCTTAGAACACTGGCATCTTTGCAAGTGTCAGATTAACCAGTTTGGTTTCAGAAACTGAGCAGATTGCAGCAGGCCTTATAAATTTTAAAATCACTGAAGACATACTAAGATCTTATCTTGCTTTGTGTATCTCTATTTCCAAGCTGTTTGTGACTGACAACTATTTGATCATCAGCTAGCATTACAAATAAAAATATTTCAGGTATGACGATAGATGACCTCAGGCAATGTTTCTTCCCCTTATGCCAGAACTGAAATGCTTTTTTCTTAAAAGCATATTTCTGGTGGGATGCCCAAGACAATAAATCAGAAAATGAAATACGCAATTTTCTTTGTTTACTCAGGGAGGTCAATAATTAGCTACTAAGCCATAAAAGGAGAAGAGATTAACAAAGTGAAAATACAGTAAATGAAGATTTGCTGCTACGTTCCTTATTTCCTCATGGATCTACTTACTCTCCATATATTCATTTGCTAGTTTATATCACAAATGGCTGACAGCAGTCATCACAATGGAATTACCAACCAAGAGTAGAGAGCCAGTCAAGACTTTTAAAAGGGTCTAAATAATTGGAACTGAAAGTTTCCATAGAATGGATTGAATCCTTTTTTAAATACGAACGTCCTTGAATTGCCTCAAGGTAGCTACTCACAAACCAAGGCATCCAAAATCACTAACCCCTTTGGAAAAACCTTAACTGTGCTGTTAAATAGCATTGATGGAACCTATCAATGCTATTTAAGTAGCATTGGATGGAAAGTAAAAGGTAGCTCATCTCTTTGGACATGGATGAGAGTCTCTGCTGCTGTTTCTGCAGCAATCTTCCTCATCTTAAGGCCGCTTGTGTGCTCGTTTGCACACAAGGAGTAACTTTCAGTCTTGAGTAAATGTAACAGGCTTTATCAAGGATCAAATCCAATGTGTTGTCATTACCGTGACTCAACACCGACAGTGGGATGGCAAATGCCACAGATCAGCTGAGAGCAATCACAAATTCATTATACATTCTCTCACCTGGACTGAATTTTCATTGCAGTGAAAACAAATAAACGAATTAGTAGTCTGCCTTGTTTGCACCTCTATCTCCTAGACCTGAAATCAGACTGTACCTGGGACCTAAAAATCTGAGATATCTGTTTTGGTGCATGACAACAGTCTATGAATCAGAAGAAAAACCAGTATTCACTACTGCTTATACATTGAAGTTTCAAATTGCCAGTGATGGAAATTTGCCTTTGGAAAGATAAAAAAATAGAAAGGAAAATCTTTCCCTGGCTTCTCCTTATATGAACTAAACTGAATGATTACTTACCTGTTTTGCTTCTCCAACGTGAACATGGTCCTTCTGTTTTTCTTCATACATGTTTCTCAAAACAGAAATAACCAGCTCGTTCTCTTTTTGTTCATTTCTTGGTCTTAATTTCTGTCATTGAAAACACCACAAGCACAATAATTATACATTTGTGTAACAATTAGCAAATATTTACTCTTTTCATTTGTCACTGTAATAAATCATCAAGGTAGGAACAAGTTTAGTTTGTTAATGCTACTACTCCAGTCCACCAGAGGACACCAGTGTCCCAGGCAAAGCACCAATACAGCCAGAGACACTAGACCTCAAGTCACAGATGACAGAATCTACAAGAAAGACAAAGGACAACAGTAAAGCTATCAAACTGCCACAAGCAAATAAAGGCTTTAAAAATATTTTTGCCAATTTTATTTTGATATAAAGAAAACTGAACCACTGTAGTTCTGAGTTTGTAGCACACATGGAGTACTGTGCTAGAGTTAGGATTCACAACACTTCTCCTAGAAATTCTTCATACTGGACATTTAGTTCTTAGGAAATGACATAGATCTTTTATAAATTAGTGCACAAGGTGAACATAAATATGTCTGTGCTGCATTTTAATTAGATCCAAATTATTGTGAGAGAAGATTTCCAAACAATTTATTAAAGCATTTAATCCCAAAATCCTAACTTCTGAAAAACATACGCTGTTTTAAGCCTATTGATATAATGCAGAATACCTTATGTATTCTGTATTAATTAGTTAATTAATACAGAATGAATTAGTTAATGCCAAGGTAGCACATTAGATTACTAAAAGTACCACAGGAAGTCAGTTACCTAAAAATGCAAATCATGGTAACAATACATGGATCTGCAAGAATGCAACATTCCAGGCTGACCAACTGAGAAAGTTAGCTGAGAAAGATGGGCAGGAGATCTGTACTTTACCCTTGGTTTTACCGAGTTAATCGTTTGCAGACCCTCTCCAGAAGCAATTAACAGTTTCCTGTGACTACTAGAAGCTTTAGATTGTGTGCAGAACACTAAAAGGCACCAGTGCTGCTAGCTGCTGTATAATAAATTACTTAGCTCATGGAATTGGTCCTACACAGTAACTTCCAAATTTGGTATTGTGTGATAAACTGCCGTGTGGAAACACACAAAGAGACTGACATGACTCAAGAGAGGAAGGAAACATTACTTTTTTAAAAGTCTGAAATTTCTTAGTCTTCAACAGTGTGTCAATCCCAGTGACATTTCCTACAATGAAGATCATCTGTTTTAAATCCAGCTATGCTTTCCTCTGTCCTAAAATAGATTTAATTAAGAAGATAGAAAGTTTAACTTCTTTAGTTAGTTTGATAAGAATTACGATCTAGGATAAATTTTAGGCAAGAAATTTTCTGATGTGGGAATGTTACAGTAATTTGTTTTGGTCAAAGTAACAGTCTGAATGCCCTCACAGTACAAGGTACTGCCTTCACCCACAAAAAACATGTTCAGTTTTACTCAGTGAGAAGGCAACGTCTTCATGGAAAGCAAGGAGTATTAGGGGAAGAAAAATGAGTAAAAGTCATTTTCATCAAAAGATAAGTTTTTAACAGCTCTAGAAAAACAATGCTATTGAAATTAAAGCACAAGCTGGTTAACAGTCTATTAAACAAAAATAATGAATGATTCACAAAAAAATGAAAATAACTTCTGTGCTTCACACAGATGTTAGCAAAAAACATCAATTGCTTTAAAATCTTGCAGGAAACAAAGCTTACCTGAACCTCTTCAAAAACAGCGGCCTGTTCCTCGTTATTTAGTGTGGTTAGATGCTTTTGTAGTTCTAGTTTAGTCTTAGAAGGGTGCAACCCTACCAAAAGGAACAAAAAAGAACAAATTACAGGGTCAAATTTTTCAGAATTAATCAATCACATAAATATGCCCACAATTTAAGCCAAAGCTTGTCAATTATTTTAGCTGACCCATTCCATGATTTCATAACAGGGCATTAGAAAGTACTCTATATTAATTTAAAGCTACTACTTAACTCCTGTCTTTAAAACAGAGGGACATGAACTCTGCAATGAGGAGATTTACTGAACACAGACCAGGATTATACTCTTAGCTGAAGATTCCATTATCACACAAGATAAAATAAACCCACAATCTACTGCATTTCAGCAGGCTGTTTTGTTGGTGTTCTATGCAGTGCTGCTTGGATTTTGTTTATGGTATAAATATAATTCCCTTTCACTTTCTCCAGTTTCTATGCTGTGGCCCCTTCTGAAAACGAGTACATTTATTGCATGTTAGTGAAGTTCGTACTTTGCCTCTTGGTGAAAACATTTTTTAATAGTCTAAAGGAGACTACCCTTTCATTCAGATTATTTTTTCTGTTCTCATCCTGGATTAAATTCCTTTCCTCTATTTTCTGTGGAAAAACAGCAAACCATCAACAGTATTGTGCACTTCAGTTTCTGATCATGGAATATCTCCTTCAGAAGCAGACGATACGATTAATATGATGGCATGATTGAAGGCATTAAGGATCATTTGCCTTTAAGAAACTTCCCAAAAATCATAGCTAGCTGAAAACCAAAATAGAGTGAAAGTAGTTTTGGAAGTTCTCCAGTTTCATCAAATTAATACTAGACAGGTTTTAGCTGAACAAGCCACTGTCACGTGATCTGACAAGCTGCTGTTGCCCTTTACTCACCCCAAACATCACTTAAATGAACAAAATCTAACTGTGAAATTTGCTGAAATGTAAAGAGGTTTTTTATGTCTTGAACTTCTGTTCTGGGCGACAACTACAATTCTAATTTCTGCATTTTCATGAAGGAGCATAGATCAACACCACAAACACGCATATTAAAGGCATACTGTTTAGTTCCTGCTTAGTGATAGCATAATGCCAGCTTCTGAGTGGATTCAATAGGTCACAGCTATTGCAGCATCTATCCTTCAGAGCTTCCTCATCTACAATGTTTTGCATTTATAGGGCTAATAGAGCCAAACAAGCTGCAACTCACTAATCTTTATACTTGTAAATAGTTTCCAAAAGTTCAACTAAAACACTATAAAGGAGCTTAACTCTTATTAGAAAATTCTTATTACTTTACAGAAAACCTGACACTACAGTCCTCTAAATAAAAGTACTGGCTTTCAACTTTCCACCCCAAATCCCAAGCTCTTTTTAAGCATTAATTTCCTTAGGATTTTACATACAAGACTGTCCCCCAATTAAACTATCAGAAAAAAATATTCAACCAGAAAGTTCTTTAAATCTCACCTTCTATCTTTTCACAGAGTTTATGCAAACTTTGCATAGGACACCCTTCACAGAGCTGGGGCTGTGCCTTGGAAATTTGTTGCACAGCAGCCACAGTGAAAGCCTGTTTCAATGTCATCATGATTTCATCAACCTGAAAAGAATGGCATGCAAAAGAACAGAATTTCACTCTTCCACTGAGCTTCTGTTTTCCTTAACATAAACACAACAGTCTTTTAGAATGATACTGCCCCTTGCTTGGGAATGTGCTTATGATTAAGAGACAAGCTGTTCCCATGTCATTTCTGTGCACAAACACACAAGCAAGACAAAATTCACCATGAACTCATGTCTCTTCCAGGCCACCCAATTTTATTACTGTGGTCTAATGAAAGATCCTACCCTCTATCTCAAACCCTTTTCTTGTCTATGATATAAAAGCTTACTGCAGTTGCGATGCACTGGTCTTACTTAGAGCACAGGAGCGTAGTCCTGATTTTCAGAACAGGTGCCCTATGAGAAAACTCTCCCCAAAAAAGAGGCATAAGGCCTAACGTAGTTTGTGAAATGAAAGGAAGATGTATTGGATTTTAAAGGGGATTTTAACTTCTAACCTCAAAACAAATGAAAAGGTCTTTTGCAGACTGCTATGTTAACTACATTTTTGAAATACTTGTATTTCTGAGTGGAATAGGATTTGAAGACATTCAGCAAAATACAGAGCATGGAGCAATAGAAGACTTTTAGTGCCTAATATTCTATTTGGCTATTCTTTTCTTTCACTTACCAGTGCTTCATCTGTACACTGAAACACATAGCAAACAAAGTGGAAGCCTCCATTTTCTGAAGACTCTCTGCAGATGAACCCAAAGTGATCCACATGTCTAATTCCCTAGCAAAGAAACAACAGCAATGAAGCAGTCATATCTACTTTCAATGTTTTGTACCTGTATTTCTTTCAGGAAGAAAATAACAAAATAGCATTACGTATAGGTCACTTATCTCTGTTACAGCTACATTAAAGACATCTGGCCATTAAAATTCTGTCCTGTTATAGAACCTATTACTTCTGATCATTGAATAATTAAGTCAGCTGTTGTTTGTTTTTTTTGTTTTGTTTTTAATGGATGAAGTATGAAAGACCCACATAACAGAGCCAGAGACCAATAAATTCTATTCAAAATGTATTTTACTCTGAAATTTTCAAAATATGTGCCTGTATGTTTAGTGATGAAAGCTATTGTCACCAAAACCAAAGTAATTTATGGAAAACAAAACTCACAAAACAATAAAAAAAAAGCCAGAGGCAGAAGGACAGAGAAGCAAACTTTCTGGCAAAAGGAACAAGGATTAATAGTGAATGAGGAGGCTCTGGAACATGCTTGCCCTCAGCACATCACATATACTACCTCTACATGGCAGAAGACTATCCTCATTTAAACGCATGAAACTTATATTCTTGAAAATAATGTATTTTTAAAGTATTTTTCAGATTGCTCTTACATATCATTTTTCTCCTTTCATTCTCACTTCTTGAAAAATATGGCTCAGAGATCCCAAGATTTGAATAACTGTGAATCATGCTCACTGCAATCTCAAACAAGAGTGTGTTCCTGACCAGTGTGTTCCTTCCAGCTAATATTATTCATCCACTGCCCAGAGAAATGAGTCTTTATCTCAGAAATCACAATGTAAAGCATGAAAGAAGAATGATGGTTTTATAAAATTACTGATTAATTAGCAACTTTTCAATAGCAATCACTGAAACTGCTGTTGAGAGAATCCATGTGGGGTTCTAGGAGAGAGGATTACATGAGCATTCAGAAGTAGAGAATATTTAAACAATAAAAGAAGAGAAGAAGAATACACTACAATCTTACCTGAGAACAAAAGGATATTTCTTTAAAGCTTTTCTCAATTGCGACTTTTTTTGTGTCAGGACTGATTAGGTAAACTTCAGACTGGCCAATCTAAAAAGAGCAAAATAAATTGCAAGGTGCTAATAAGTAACGTTACACTTCCTTTTGTCCCACTATAAAAATGTTTCCTGAATATAGACCTCAAATATCTTTTCTACCTGTACATTTATACCAATTGGCATATTACTACCAGAAAGAATACTTAAACAACACTGATTTGGCATTGAGAGCTCTGCACATTACGGCACTGAGGTTTAGCAAGACAAGAGGCTGAAACAATGTTTAAACAGATGAGAGCAATGTTGTATCACAAATAACCTACTTTGCACTGAGAGAAATAAACTCACACTCCCTTTTCTTATTTTCTGCAGTCTTGGAATGTACCACAGTCACACAAGCTGCTTAATGAGATTGTTCCAAAATTTAAATCCAAGTGTGTGCCTCTTCCTGTACTCCGCCTAATCATTTTTTAGATTTTTATTTATTTATTTAAGGCACACACACCATTTAATTTAAAGCCTTTAACTCAAAAACTACACAAATGAATTTACTGGAGTTTATTTTCTAATGTAATTTAATCTGTAGGCCATTTGTACAGTCAAAAGATGATGCTAAATATTGATGGGCAAAGGGCATTTTTAAGGTGAAACCACTGTTTTCATTTTTTCAGCTTCTGGCAACATCTTTGTAAGATAGTAACAGAAAAATTTAAATTCCTCATATTTTCTAGCATATCAGAGACTGCTAAAAACAAGTATCATATCAGATTTTAGGAAGGCAGGTGGAATTCAGATCCACTCATGAGCATGACTGAGAGAAACCTGCTTTAATCACTACCAGCCCCAAAAGATGCATATAAAAACATCAGCAGCACCAATATAACTGTACTTTCTTAAGAAAGGGGGAAGGGACGAATCTTGTGTGTGAATAGATCAAGTCAGATGTGCCACCTCTCGATGTCTAAAAATGGTCCTGTGCATTCACCTTCCACCTCTTCTTTCACTTCAACCAGTCACAATGGTTTTCCCCAGGTGCCTGCTGGTTTCCTTGTATTGTCCCTGGGGCTGACCTTGCTTGTGTTCATGGGGCTGTTCCTTCCAACATCTACTCAGCTGCCTCCTGATTGCTGCTACCTTCCCCTCCCTGCAGAAAGAGGCTCCTTTTTATAGCTCAGTCCCACTTATTCTTTCACACTTGGTCCCTGGGCAGTAGTGATCATTCAAAGTCAACTGAAGAAGGGGAAAAAACCCAAACCAATGAACCTCTTCCCCCTCTGCCCCAACATACAGCTAGAAGAAAAACCTAAAAATATCCCCTCCTCCCTGCCAAATCCTAAGAAACTGGCTAGGAAAGCAGTTTTTCAGGAAGATACATGAAAATCAGGACTGTTTGAATCAGGTGAGGAGAGCTGGCAGATAACTCATCTGAATATTTTTCACACCTCATCAACCAATCGTTGCTTCAGTCTTAGGGAAAATCCAAGTAACTAAGATCATACCAACCACTTTTTTTCCCCTCTGGATATTAAGTTACTTGTAAGTGTTTCATATGTAGCCAGACACAAACTGATGAGACCTGAGCACGCTGCTCGCATTCCCTTACTCAGAACCTGCTGAACATGGGGGACAGGCAACCAACAAACTCAGCTCTGCCATGAGCTGCTGCTTGTGGACACTGAAGGCACAAACTAGAGTTACTTCACTTCCTTATATTCAGCTGAATTTAGATTGGCTGAATAGGAAAAGAATACAGCTGTACATACTAAACTAAACAATATTTTTCCCAGGCAAAAAGCAACCCAAAACACAAAGCCAGATCAGCAAAGCACCACAATTTCAAAATGTGCCTGCCAGCAGGTGACTGACGTTATAGTCAGGCTGAAGCTGGAGGTGTCTTTGAGAACTGTTGCATCTATTTAATACAAATTAAAAATGCCCTCACTGGAGTAAGAGGATCTGGACCTACCTAGCCCAACTATAATCTCTCCATTTCTAAAATATGTGCCATGAATTAATAATGGAGTAATGATTTATTTAAAATTAGGCATTATTATTACATTATATTTATATAAAATTTATATTACATATTATTATGTAATAATATGTAATAATGTTACATGTTAATGTAATATTATTATATTATATTTATATAAAATTTATATATTTATTTAAAATTTATATAATCTCTCCATTTCTAAAATATGTGCCATGAATTAATAATGGAGTAATGATTTATATAAAATTAGGCATTATATTACAAAGGGTACCTATATTTTCTATGTGAAATACATGCTCGGGGAAGAAGGTGGCTTTCTTTTTACTGGGGAAGAAACATCTCTCCATCTTCTTCCACTCTCTCTCTGATGTCAGCCTGCCACAACCAAACAGAAGCTTTAATTCAGGTATGGCTAACTACAACGTTTTCTGCCTGCAATTTTTTACAGGCACAATACAGTGGCAATCCTTCCTAAGGATTCTCTTTCCCCACTTCAAAAAGCCTGCTGTAACTGCACACACTCCACTCCATTACTGGCCTTAAGAACGCCCAGCCCCAAGAGCAGCTGACATATCCAAGATGACCTTAGGACAGTCAAGTCTTTGTAGTATCAGCTCCAGGTCTGCATCATGCTCAGAAGACACAAGCTACGTAAAAGGTGTTACATAGCTTATCTATGGTGAGGATTGCAAGAGGAGCAAATACCACATTCCCTACTTGCTTCTCAGTACTTGGAAAATAGTTTTGCTGCTCACCTATCAAGGCAAGGGCATTTCCAGCCACACCAAAGCAGGGCAGGAGTGGAGGCACACGTGGAGTAGCGTAGGAAGCTATTACACTACTACTCCATCATTACACAGACATGTTGGCAGCAGCAGCACCTTCACCAATTACACTGCTAATCATGGGGCAAAGTCTACTAGCTCTCTGTCATGGTTTGGTCCTTCTGCTCTAGTTACAGGTAATTTATTCACCTGGAAATTTATTTCTGCTGATATTAGTTAGTGTAAGTGTACATACCATTCTGCAATTGCACAGCTAGCTACTAACTTGCAGTAACTTTCTAAAAGCTTTCTTTAGAAGCACAGTGTTTCAGGTAGTACTGTTTTAAACTATTTAATATAAACTTATTTTGAATATGGAAACCAATTTGCACTAACAAGTACTGCTCTCCAGAGAAATAGGCGAGTTTCAGTTAAGCTTTGGTAATTGCAATTAAGTTATCAAAGAAGTAACTGCCATCTGTCAGAACATCTGCTTTGGTGTTTGCCACTCCAAACTCCAAGATGTGAAAACGCCACCAGAAGCTGCAAATCTTGCTTTACCGTAAACAACATAGTCCGGTTTTCAGCAATGTCAGTTGGTTGCACAACACTGTGTCCATAGATGAGTTGACTCTTTAGGTTCAGTGAAATTGCATCTTCTTCGAAAGACCTGACAAAGCTGTTACTCCTAAGGCTTCCCTCTTGGAAATCCTTCTTAAAAGCAAAGGAACGAAGTCCAGGCTGAGAAAAAGATTTCCTAATCGGCCTTTTTTCCTCCTCTTCACTGACCGAGGGCTGGAATACAGACCGAAATTTGCTGCTGAAAGAGAATCCTCCAAAGTTATTGGCAGTTTCATGTTGCTGGGATGATGAGTTGAAATCTGAATTTTTTGTACAACTTGCACGATTAAATTTCTCAATGCATTCATCTATGAGTGCTGGAGGTGCATTTTTATGTGCTACTGTTACCCGTCCACAGAACAGCACCTCAAACTTTTTGGCAAAAGGGTCTTCAACATCTGAGAGATTATTCTGAAACTCTTCTTGACGGGCAATTTTTCCAGCTTGTCGAATAGAGCTTATAATCTCAGGCACCTACAGGAGGGGAAAAAAATACACATTAGCATCTGGTGCTTTATGACAAACAAATTGCAAAATTAAGAGGCCCCCTGTTGTGATTTTCCTGGAATGGATACTTTGATTCAGTTTCAAAAATAAAAGACCAGTTGAAGTGATATTTATTCAAGAGACACATTATAGCAGTTAAACACTGAGAAGAGGAATTTCTCAATTTGTCTCCTTGCCAGGAGTTCACCATCATCAACACTTTGTCAAAAGAGCTTTGTCCCTTGCAAATGCTCTTAATCTTCAGTAAAATTTTGCCCCTGAAGCAACCAGGATAATGTGACAAATTCCAACTCAAAATGAAAGACAAAAGTACTTCAGAAAGCCTATGAGAAGCCGTGGACTAATTAAGTGGTAAAGTTATTTAATCTCTGTTATTTTTCACTCCCTTCTCTTACTCAAACACTCATGACATGTAGGTTAACGAGTCTCTTGCAAATTTGCTTTCCCCTTCATAATAGCATATAACATTGTTATGGCAGTTTGGTGGGTTTTTAAAAAAATGTAAATAGCTATCTTTTTAAATAACTATATTCATTATTTTAGATGTTCATTTTTATTCTACTATTCTAGATGACACTCTTAAATAATATTAGCTCACATACAGTATGACTTGCAGGGCATCTGCATGAGACAGCTGTCTGCTACAAGTCACAGATGTTGTAATTAGAACCCAAACTGCCATGTGACACAATTTTAGTGACAGCAAACGGTCTCAGTGGCTGATATGGTTAGAAGGTAGTGATATGCATATGCTGTCAGCTAAGCTGCTGCGAGGCCAAGGCTTGGTTACATCACACTGCTTTGCTTGACCCAGGAGATTAAGGTTCTTCTGCAGTCTGTGCTACTCCTGCTGTAACGAAAAATGCGAGGCCACCATCTATGATTACAACTGCTAATTCTGCCAGCTTTTTTATTTACCCAGGTTACTCTGAGAAAAATCCATTCAAAGTGTGCTAATTCCCTGACAAAACAAATTTCCCCTGTCAAGCATCAACTGGAACTTGCTTTACTTACAAGTATTTGGTTGCAGATAGTACAGGAAGAAGTCCAGGAGCAGCACACTAAAATAGCAGCCCAGATGAACCATCTCCCCTATGAGAAAAGGCATCCCTAAACCTAGACAATATTTTGGAGACCTGGACTCTGTTTCTTTTCAGACATTTTTATGGTTATCTATTGCTTAATCATAATGCAGTAATGTCATAAACCAACTGACGAAACAGCAAAGGACTCTGAGGGAAAAAAAATTTGACCACTGAAAACTGAAATAATATTCTGGGTGCTCATAAAGACCTCAGTAGGATTCCTTTTACAGACAAGGAAACAAAGATAAAGATATGAATAGATAGGTAGATAAGTAGATAGAGAGATATATATGCACATACATATAACTAGTGGATTTAAAGCAGTAAGTAACACATTACAAAATAAATAAGGAACTCGGGAAGCATTACTTCACCCTTCAGTGCAAGGCATGAGTCATCAGCTAATCACTCAGCAAAGACAATAGGGAAGAATGAGCAAGAAAAGCAGGGTCAGGAATTCATAAGTCCATTCTCTGATATATCACAAACCAGTTGGGAAGCCTTGGGCTCAGGCAGCTTTGTGCCTAACTTCTTAATCATACACAAGAAGAACAGTAAGGGTCTAACAAATCTTTAGTACCTCAAACAATATGCATTTGCTCTACAGTGAGCTTAAGGTCTACCTCAGTTTTATTTACCCAATACTCCTTCAAAGAAACAATTTTTAGTGGCACAACGTATCAGAATGACAGTAAAACAAAAAACTTCATTCTACCCACATTTGAAGCTGCAACTGCTTTAGCAATTTTTAATAAACATGTGGGACAATAAACTCTTGTGGGAGTGTCTGGACTCACCAGCCACAGGCAATTTGACTACTGAGTTGCCCAGGATACACGCAGAGACCAGCAATCCCAACTCCGCTTTTGCTGAGGCTGCAGAGACAACAGCAAAGGACTGAGACATTTTCTGAACTCTGCTTACTTTGGTAAAGCCAGGAACATCAGCTCTCACCCAGGCAAAGAGGGCCGCTATCTCAACACATTGCAGCTCCCCCAGCAACACACATGTCAATGTCTATAAGGACAGTTTCCAGCAGTGCAGGTGCTGCAAGGGTTACAGCTGAGCTAAAGCACTGACAAGGCCTTAGGGATCCAGCACATATATTAGCAGTTACTGAATTTAACTTCTTCAATGTTTTTTGTTATCAAACACCTTGGACGCTGACAAAATAGCTATTCAACAGTGGCTATGCTTTATATACAGACAGTGGTTAGGGAAAGACACTACATCACACAGAAGGACTCTGCAGTAGTTAATAAACTTTGTGTTTGAGGAGACCCAGCAGGCCTGTTGCTGAAAAATCAAGGGGAGTGTTTATTTATTTATTTATTTTCACACATGCTAGGGTTTGAATCATGTCATTGATAAGTAACAGCTGGCTTCCGTGCTACACTTACCGAAAAACACTGACTCTTCTGTTCTCACTTACAGACCTAAAAAAATTTGCAGCCTGCTAATAAAATTTTATTACTTCTGATTAGGCAAATGATGCAGCAGCAGAAGCAGCAAATCACCACCTCACTTTTCTGTGATGCTTATGTATGTTAAACATTTATCTGTTTTCATTAGTAAAGACAAGATCCATGATGAATGAAAAAAAAAACCCAAAATACTTATTTCCCTGGAACTGCTCTTTGCCTGACCAAGATATGTGCTTTTTTTATCTACCTGTACCACTCCAGAGCTTTTATGCAAGTATTGAAAATGAACAATCCATTTGCCCTCTGTATCCTCTGACAGTGGCTCTCTGAGTAAACAGACCTGGATGCTGAGTATATAAAAATAAAGTAAACAGTAGCTAAAAATAAATATATTATAATTATTTCAGGTTATTAGAATAAAGACATAAGCAGAAGTTTATTAACCACAACTGGAACATTTCCAGATTAAGCAGCATGCCACTGGGTGATCAGTAACCACATCTCTTGCAAACCTCCAAAAATTAATTAAGATGTAAACAGAATCAGGTTTTATGGCTCTTCAATTTGTATCAAAAAGCAACAACGATGAAGTTGCTCCTGAATTAAGTTAATGTTGCTTGGAGCCTTTTAAAGGTTGTGGGCTCTTTCTGAACATAAGAAAGAAATCTTTTTTTTAATTGCAAAGGTGGCCACAAGCTGGCATGGGTTTCCCAGAGAGGTTACAGTCTCCATCCTTGGAGATATGCAAACTCTGACTGGACATGGGCTGAGCACCTGCTCTAGGTGACCCTGCTTTAGCAAGGGGCTGAACAAGATGACCACCTTGGTCATATACATACCAACTGCTTTTATACACACCTATTGGTAATTGTGCCTACTAATCTGAACTTGCTAAAACAGTGGGGGAAGACTGTTGCACGCAGGTATGATTTCTTCCTGCCATGCAAATTCTCTTTTCTAGCATACTTCTATTCTTAAACTGTTTTCTGACTTGTTTCTTAATATAAATACGTAATTAGTGTATAAAGATTATTTCTGTAATCAGAAAAAACACTGCTGCTGACCTAAAATTATTTCCCTAAACCCACAAAACTAAGTATAGAATATCAGTGTAAGCAACAATGAAACTTTACCAAACACAGAGCATTATCTTCTTATTACTTGAGGCCAAACAGGCCTGTTAAACAGAAGACACAACTGAAATGTACTAGGGAAAAGGTTTTGTGTTTAGAGTCTCCGAATTAGATACAGAAAAAGATCATGTATCTATAACCATTAAAAATAACACTGGACTTTTGGGTTTTTTTGAAGCGTACCACATTATTTCTGCTATAATGAGAATGTTTACTTTGCAGAGACAAAGCAGGGAACTGAAATGCTGAATATTCTTGTGACTTGACTCATGGGTATTCAAGCAAAATACAAACCAACACCTAGGACTTCCTAGTGCATGTTACTCAGTTACAAGACAAACAGCTACAGCTTCTATGCCATACACCGAATCATGACAAAAGGCAGTAATTTTTAAGCATGCACGGGTTTGCTGCATCTGAAGGGCAAAGAACAGCTCTTTCCCCTCACATAAATTGAAGTTGCATTTTTACTCCTTGAAACTAGCAGTCACCCTGTAAGTTTATGTACAAGCATGTAAGAGGTCAAGGTCTTTATCCTGTCAGCAGATTTAAGAAAGAGTTAGAAACTATTTTAATGAAAAGAGCCCAGTAAGAGCTGAACGCAACAGCTTGGTAAGTAAGACCAGACTAAAAAAAGATTCCTCTTTTCTTTTACACATAGTAGATAAGAAAGCAAAATGTGCCACAGAAAAAGAACTGCTAACACTTCAGCTGGGAGGACTAGGTGAAAAAAGTGGAATAATTTATTATTCTAGATGTTATGCAGTGTTTATACCTGCAGTATAAATCTACCAGTTTACATCTACCAGTCTCTGCATAAGGCTTCAGGTTAGTGAAGGGCTCAAGCACCGGCTTAACGATTTCAAGGACATAGGTGGTCTTGTTTAACCTAAGACAGACCTGTGCTGACAGGAACTGCTCTTATGCAACAGACTCCAGAAATTGCTGGAGACTGAAAAACATTAGGGTCAGATTCTTAGGCTGAACCTCAGGCGGCCTCACACCACCCCAGCTAGAACAAAGCCTTAAAAATCTTTCATGAAGCTCTTGAAACAAGTAGATGTTTTGATTGAATTTTGCTAGCTTACTCAAGTGTGAGAGGACATCTGAATTATTTTTAAGTGCTTTTACTTGCTTTTTTTTCTGATCAATAGAGCAAGCTCAATAAAATATGTCAAGAAGTCTAATACTGTTTGCTGTTAGTATCTTTCCTTCTTTATTTTAGTAGAGAGTACTGCTACAGAAAAGATAGGGTACACAGCTTTTTAATCGTGGGAGAAGCCATACAGTTGTATCAGGACAGATAGCAGTATTTTTGTCACCCATAAGGTATTTACAATCATGGAATATTTTGTAAAAGTAGTAGAAGACATTAAAATAATTTTTTAAACATACACAACACATAAGAAAGATAATACAGCACAGTATTTACTTGCATTTTTTAAAAAGACTTCATAAAAGTTTTTATTTCAGTAGCTTGATCTATAATAAAAAGCAGTTGTTCTGTTTTCAGCACACTGGTAGCAAAATAGCTGTGCAGAAATCAATGCAGATCCATTTACCACTCCTTAACCCACAGTAGTGGCCAACTGACTTCTCAAACACTTTTTTCCACTCACAGGATTTAAAGTTTGGCTTTTTACACTTTTAAATCTAAAGCATTTTAATTAATATCTTTTACAGGTACTCTTTTTTCTTTAAAATTGTGATACTGCACAATTTCTCCTTTCAAAATCACAGAATAATTTAATTTGGAAGTGACCTCTGACAGTGCAGTCTCCCACATAAAGCAAGGCAAACTTCCAAGTTAGATACAACTTCAAACTTTGATGAGATGCTGGGGGTCACATCCAGCTAAGTTCCAAGTAGGAATACCAAGACAGAATTTCCTTACTTTCTGGCATTAGCAGAAATTCAAGGTAGAAAATAGTTATAAACTTTTGCAGGTAATTTCTATTTCAGTGGAAGGTCTTTTATATTCAGGTCTTATCTCAAGTGTCTTCACAGGGCTTTTTTTCTTCTGTTATCTTGCTTAGAGACTGGTCTGCATTCTCCTACACCTCCCTAACTTTTTCCAGTCATTAACTTCAATTCTTGTTTTAAAACTTTTTACCCATTGACCCTTAATTTTGCTGCTGTATCCTCACTGTTCATAAAACAGCTATAAGCTGTGCCACTCTCAGCAGCTTCACCAGCCACACATGTTAGTCTAGCACACTTTTCTCTATAGCACATAAGATGCACTGGGTGTCTCACTTAACCAGGGAACTCATGGATGTCTTTTGAAAAGGAGAACAAGTTGGAGCACAACCAGAGGGCTGGGAGGGGTAGCCAGGGTAGCAGCCAGCAGGACTAACCACACTGCAGGTGTGCTGTTTAGGAAGGGCTGTGAAACCTGCAAAAGCAAGACAGAGGTGTTGTTTCAGCCTTAATAAGGGAGAATTCAACAGCTGAATATCACTGTGGGCCCATGAAAGGAAGAACAATCATACACATGCCTACTTGTGGGCATGGTTTCCTTAGTAAGGTTTGAATGGGCATTATACAGAGAAAGCAATAAGTGAGGGTGATAAGGCTAAGACTCAAATTTTGAAGGCATGCATGTAAGAAGCTGATTAATCTGCACTAGAATTCAAAGGATACTGTGTGTGAGGCAGAAGAGAGTAATCTGTTTAAATCTAGCTCTTTTTGACCTGGATGAGTGGATGAATGCCACTAGCATCATCTGAGATGACTGACACAGTAAGCACCAAGAGTGCTCCATGTAGCTCTTACAGTTTACACATTATCATAGAAAGCTGTAAAGGGGACTAGACTTCCCACACACATCAACTGATACCTCCAGAAGATTGTTGAAGTACTGCAGACTGATGTCATGAGTACTGTATGCCACTTTCACAGTATCACATTCCTTTTAATATTACAGACAAATCTCAGCTCGAGAACATTCCCCATGATTCCTCAGCCAGACAGAAAAGAGTACACTTCTTGCAAAATCATGCGAGTTCAAGAGCACTGCATGTAATTTAAAGGGGCACAAAAAGGCTTTCTTTCCTTTTGAAGAAAAAAAACAACCCAAACCAATATTTGCAGAATCTGTTCATAGAGTACTGTAATCAAGCTCAGAAATAGAACTTAATTGTACTCGGTGTTCTAGTGAAGTTGGGCTGTTCTGTTTTGTGATGGTGCTTCCTCCCCAAGAGCGATGCATAATGTTGCTGATACACTTTCAGGGTTTTTCTTACACATGCATTCAAGACATACCTTATTTGAAGCCTGAAATACAACAAAAGCTGGCTACTCTCCATAAATAAACTGCCACGTCTTAGATTGCTTCTTACTTTTGGACCCTTCCCCATGAAAATGCATGACCCAAAAGCAAACTGCAGTTGGCAAAGTCTCCATGTGCTTTTAGAATATCTCCAAATACAACAGCACCTGACTGGCTCTGAAGGGGGTATTCCTACAAAAACTGCTTTTGGAAGAATAGAAGTATACTCTGCCATATACCTGGTGGGCTTATTACATGGTGTTCACTAATTCATATTTCCCCAGCCCTTTCTGTCCTTACAATAAAAACCATTTCTTTTCATTCTGTACCGCTTTGTCAGCTACATTCAGTACCATAAACTTGTAAGGAACAACTGTGGAACAAGTCAAAAGATATATCAAATAAGGCATTAACATCTTCACAGGGTTATCTTCTCCATATTTTGTTTCAAAGGTTTCTTTTCACATAATTTTACAAAAGAAAACAGCATTTCAAGACATGAAAGTAGTTGCTGGTCATACCTACAGGTTAGGTTAGGGAACCTACAGGGTTCCTGGCTCACATTTTACAAGGTGAGTACTGAACAACAAGGCAATACCTGTTGTAAGCAATAACTAGAAATATCTGTGCTTGTTCATTATCAACAGAGATCAAATCCTTTTTTTTGGGGAGAGGTGAAAGATGGAATTGCAAGCAGCTTCCTTCACAGGGTTGAGACAGGCTGGGACTTTGCTGGAGGCTATGGGGTGGGAAACAGAAGGAAGCCTATTCTTAGATAGATATAAATGGAAAAAGAGAGCAATGGCATTTTAAAGCTTTCAGTACAAGAGTTCTTTGCTGTTTTGATTTTTTTTGAGGCGGGGAGAGAATTTGTCTTTTATAACTGAAAGGCAATAACACAATTAAACAGGAAATTAGGCACTAAGATTTTTTTGGAAAAAATTATTAATCAGATTAAATTTCTTTTGTACAATAGGATACTGGCTCTCTCCCGGTCTCCTTTGCTCTTGGGCTTCTGGCAGTTAGCAAAATGGTACAAATGGCAAAATAGGGGTTAGCAAAACAGACAGAAGTGAATACAATTTCTTTATAATTAAAAAAAACAAACCTGAAATTCTTCTGTCCTTTTTATCACTATCTAACTCCAAACAACAAGGCAGGAAAACTCCATTGTTGATGTGTCTCCTTGTTACAACTAGAGTTATTTCTGATATAACCTTCTTGACAGCTGACCCAAATGCATGCCAAAATCTCCTTCCCTTCAAAATTTATTTTGAGATTCTCATGGAGGAAGGCAGAGGGGGAAGTCAGCCTATGGATGTTTTTGATTGATGTGATGTGCAAGTTTTATCTGCAGCAGAGTGAAACAGCATCCCTCTTACTCTGACAACAGAGCTGACAGACTTTCTGAGGAAACAGCCGCACAGACCTTCTTCCTAGGGCTGCTGGAGGGAGGCACAGGGACAGATGATGTTTTTAATCAGAAGAATCTTACTTGAACATTAAACTTATAAAGGCCCCAAGGGAACCGGAGTGAAGAAGCTGATCAGCTTTTTCCACCATTCTGCCTGACTGGTACAAAACCCTGGTGAACTAATTTGCTTGTGGATGAGCACATTTGCTGCTTTGTCATACAGTAACAGATTTCAGCTGCCTCAGGTCAACTCACAGGAGAACAGGATGGGAAAGTAATGACTAAACATCCCATGAAAACTACTCTAACTTTCACTTAAAAGAGCAGTTAGTTCACCAGTTTTTGTCCTTCTCTGCTGTAAAACAGAAGAAAAAATGCTAGACTGAATTATAACAACCTACAATAAATAAATTTTATATGACTCCATGCTTCATAAACAAAACCACATCAGCTGCATGAACTGTGTCCACATATAAAAAAATATGCTTTAGTCTAAAAAGGTCAGCCTTCAATGACCGTATGTCATTGAAGCAGAAATGTTGCTTTCACAGAATGATAAATTCTGTAGGCTATATTCCAATGGGATATACCCAAATCTGAAATTCCAGCACATATTACTGGTTCAGGTTCTGGGTAAGGAGCACCAGTTTTAAAGACAGGCCCCTTGTATGTACATAATTGTCTAAAACTCCAAAGCACTTCTACAAATTTCCTTTTCCATTATTTGCACTTGAGGAGATTGGAAGCTATAAAAAGTACCACAGAAACAAAACCAGCATGAAACATTTAGTGCTAACCATCCAAATTTCCATGACAATGGCTTCAGTGAGCTCACCTCATTGGTACTACAGCAGCAGACCAATAGTTCAGTGAATGTAGAGAGGCAACTGTTAAGATCTGGTAACAGTAACATATTTGGCTACAGAGCTCCTTGAAATAATCACATAAACCCCCCAAAATGTTTGATTGAAAAAGAAAGGAGCTGCTTAGTTAGCTCAGCTTTGCCATTTTCAGTAGCAGGGAGTGTGCCTGTGCAACTATGCATAAGCAGCCTCTTTTCCCCAAACCTGCAATTTCACAGAATATCTGTACCTGAAAATCCTGTTTGGTAGCTGCATATCAAAGGTTTCCCCTGCAAAAACCCCCATGCTTTTGATTATAGTGATGGTGCTACAAAGATATAAAGGGAAACATTCGCATGTCCAAAACCAGCAACTTTTGAGTTGGGAAGAAGCTTCCAGATACTCCAGCCATGAATAATTTTTGGTTTGGTTTGGTTTTAAAATGTGACCATCAACATGTGTGCTTACACAGTTGCCCTGAGAATGGAAGTGCCCTTCCATTCTCAGGGTGCCCTGAGAATGGAAGACAACCAACACTTTTACGCTCTCTTCACATTGCTTCAGTTAATAACAGACAGAAGTCTAGGGCACAGAAATTCCAGATAACCTCTTCAGCCCTGAAATTTTCACCCATTTAAACAGAACTAAACCTAATTTTGTGATAAATTTCACTGCATGTGACTTCCAGTCAGAAGTGTTTGGACAATGCACATGATGTGACTCTTGGGGGTGTCCTGTGCAGGGCCAGGAGTAAGACTTCATCCTTGTGGGTCCCTTCCAATTCAGCTTATTCTGTGATTCTGTGAAATATCTATTAAAATTCTGTATCTATGCATTAATGCATCTCATGATTAATTATTGTAACCTGGTTAAAAAGCAAGAACAACTGAAAACAATTCAGATACAACTCAGTACAGTTAACTCAGTGATAAAACCAATACACAGTAGCTAAAGTCATTCCCTTGCCTCAGCTTCTGCTCTTTGAGTTCTGGCTGCTCTTCCCAGCTCTACGGCCTCACCTCCCCATACAAATTAGTAAGCATCTCTTGACATATTTTGTATATCTTAACTGATATGTAAAATACTAACAAAACAGAGGCTGAGAATTTTTTTCCTCTCAGTCATTGGCATCCATAAGTATTTCAGCTTGAACAGTTGAGCTGTAAATGCTTCCAATGAAAAAAAAAAAAAGCCAAGATGTAATTCCTTTAATTGAATAATAATTGAATAATTCCATTGAGGATTTACTTGTTAAGTCGTTAGTCAACCTCTATACACCATACACAACTTCAGCTCCTTCAAATTCAAAACAGAATGGTTCAAAAGACTTCTTAAAGTATTTAAAGCTTTTATTAGATGGCACAGTAAAAGAGTTCCAACAACCTGTTAAAGCAGAGGTTTTCTCAGAAATGCTGCCGCTTCTACGTTCAGGATGATGGGAAATTACAGACTGTAAAGAGGTTCTTTACCTGACTTTTCTCTAAGGATATTTCTATTTATGGGACCCAGAGTGGAACTGCTGCTTTGGTGTTCTCAGAAACACCTCTAGTACAGGTGCTTCATTACAGTAGCCTTTCAAAAAAGTCTATGACGTGAAACAGTATTTTAAATCATCAAATGTAAGGCAAATAAAGTTAAACTGCAGTGCTGCAGACATATGTATATATGGCAAAAAATCCAAACAAACCCTTAGTTGTATTATCCATCTTTGATAGGATAGGTTTTCCCTGATCCTGCAGGATTTACTAGTACTTTTGCTAGTGGTTGGCTCAGAACATGTTAACCACATGAAGACAGCAACTTCCAGAGTGCTTTTCAGCAAAGAAAAGCAAACAGCATTTGACTAGAGGCTAAAAGTTCTGTTTTGAATTGCAGAGGACAGAACTTGTACAAAAGAGCAAGCTCAGCTACCTTGTCGGGCTTGGCTTGTTAAATCTGAAGGTCAACATGAGCCTGAAAGAAGATACTCATGAGAAATTAATTCAGAAAGGCATAAATGATTCAAGAGAAAAACCTTGCTAAACTGCAATCTACATGGCCAGGAATTTCCCAGTGGAAGGCTCCTTACTTAGCATCCCTAATGTACCTGACAAATGCAGAGGACACTGCCCTACTACACCTGCGCAGCCACATAAAAGCCGTGTGAGCGACTATATTCCAGCCCTCTGCCATCAAACGGGATGATGAGACGAGCAGACCAGGTGCAATTCGAGCCTGGCATGCAGAAAAATAAATGGAAGGATGAAGAATAAAAGCAATCTGTTCCAAAGGGAACTTAACTGCTGAGTAACTGAGGGGTTTCACCACAGGACTGACTTCATTTCAAATGCTGAGCGCATATTCCTCAGTCATCACCCAGGCCCCTGCAGGGAAAGGCGGGGAGTGACTGGCATACAGAAAACAGTGCATTTTAACTGCTTGGTATTTTGTGATAATCTGCATTTATCTGAAAGCTGTCAATTGGTAACAACATTTTACCCCAACATAAACTGACCTGGAGAATCACACTGAGCAGAAACGTAGTGTTCTCTTGACAAGGGCATTGTGCAAACTTGGGCACCAAAACACAGCTCTGGCCGAAATCTGCACTTTCTCTTTGCTACATTGCTGGCATCCAGCCTGGGAGACAAGCGAGGGTCTGTCCTTTCAGCCCTACCCACAGCATCAATGGCTTCAAGGAGATTCTTCCACAAGCAAAACTATGGCTTTTGAGCCTTCCCTCCTCAATGATTCCCAATTCTTGCCTGGCACTAGTTCTCTCTTAACTACTTGATTCTTGATACAATATGCAAGTATTCAAAGTCATTTACCAAAAGGGTTATCAGGGGTAAATGCACTAGCACAAATGAGAGTTGTACTCCATAGAATACCACCACCACTTACTCACCTACCCAAATAATTTATCATAAGTAAGATGGGCTTAAAAGTAAGACAGGTTTAAAAAATGTGTAAGTTTTTTTGCTTTAGACAGTGTTAAAATGCCTGGTTATGATGGCTCCTGAAGAGACCAAAACTTGATTCGTTTGGCTAAAATGTAATTCATTCACTGAGGGATTAAAGATGTCCAAAGGTGCTCAACTTTGCTGGAAGCTGTCGGGAATAAAAGAAAGAGGCATGTCAGTTAAACTGGAGCAAAACAACCTCATAAATGAGTGCGATATACCCTAGAACAGACCAGCAAAAAAGCCAAGATCATCCTTTCAGAACACTCTTAAAAAGGAAAAAAAAAAAGCAGGAGGGGATTTCTTGGCCATCCCGATTTTCAGTTTCTCATTCCCGTTCATTCCTTTGCAGAAGGCAAATTAATTTCACTTGTAGCTTCTGACCTAAACTAAGGAGTATATTTTTATTCCCATGCATGCTCCTCTAGAGGTCTACTAGGCACTCTGTTATACAGAAAATAGTAGGAATGATGGCAGAACACCAGCAAGATCAATTCTAACACAGCATATAAAGCTAAATTAGGATTACAAGAAATATAAGTGGCATTTCCAATATTATTATGATTACTTATTCAGTAACGTTTTATGGCACAAGCCAAGTAGCACTGGCTTGCTGCACTGAATAGGATAGAAACTTTGTTGATGGCTTGAGAGCTTCCCAAATTGAGGAAAGCTCATAGGCCATTCCGACTCAGAAATCCTTGAAAAAAACCCAAACCAAACTAAAACTTACTTCTTGTTTTGCTATTGGGAATTTCAGAGCATCTACTGTAAATACACCCTAAAATCTGATTTTCACAGGAGAAGGAATCCAAACATTCACCTTCTCAACTCAAGGTCCAAGATTAGCCAACCCAGCTTGGGAGAGCTACACTGTAACCCCACCCTTTTCTGCCAGTGCTGGTGGCTCCTACATGAAGGTTCCTCAGGCTTCAGCAACACGCTCTGTTGCTCTGAGTTCCCCTCAGGAGGGAACTGGGAACATCCCTTTCCCTAGCTGAGAATCTGAGGACACATTTCCTCAAAATTCTCTATTTATGTAATTTCTTGCATTAAGAACTGTTTCTATTTCTTCAGCAATCAGTTCTCTAATTCTGGTTGCTGTCAAGCTGCTTCTGAATAGAAACTTGCATTATAAAATTAAGCAATTTGTAAAGAACTAAGACTAATCTTTTTTTTTAAAACTAAAGCTGTATTAAATATAGGAACAGAAATAAAATTACTTTTAACACTTATCATTGTATTATTATCTACTAATTAATTAATAATGTGCAAGTTTACCAATAAAATCTGCATGTCTTTTTTTTTTTTTTTTTTTT
>VZTI01000777.1:224130-255742 GCA_013397865.1 Struthidea cinerea
CTCCGGCGGGGCTCCCCGCGCCCGGGCTGCGGGCCCCGTTCCCGGCGGGCGGGAAGGGAGCGGGCTCGGGAAAGGAGCGGGCTCGCCCTCCGGCAGCGCGCCCGGCAACGCAGACAGCCGCCGGCGGCCGCCAAGCGCTGCCCGGCCACGTAATTCAGCGCTGACGACGGGATTCGTAACTAAAACTTTCTGGGAACATCCCGGCATCGAAGTCATTCCTCACATTAAAGGATCGAGGGAAAATCATCTGTTTGAAACCACTGTGAAATGTTACACTTCCAGTCTGTCTTGCCATTCGTGTTAGCTAATGGCATTTGACATCACACGCTAGCAGCTCAACTTCCAGAAATCAGACTGTCGTAGAAGGCCAGACAGTAGTGTACATGTTTCTGGCAGGTCCTGGGATGTTAAGCTGCCACTCAACCAGGAATGCTGTTCATTCCTGTCGTTGCTCCGGCTGAGCCGGCTGTGAACAATCCCCTCCTCAGTGGCCGTAGGGCTGCCTGAAACAACTAATTTTCCTGAGTTTGGAGGAAGGACACAGAACTAGGAAAGGAAAAAAGGCTTGGAGTTCACAGGAAATAATCCACTGGGCCCTAAACAAACAGCCCTTTATTTTCCACCACCTCACAGAAACAACATGAAGAACTAGATTTGCACAATTGTAACAGGAAAGCATAGGGGTCTGTTCTGCACTTCTCAATAAAATTCAGCTGGTAAAAGTTAGATGATGAAGTGCCAAACTCAGCTCTTCGTTTTGCCCAAAGACACTCTGACCAAGACAGCCTACCCCACTGGGAGAATGCCCTGCATATGCTTGCACTTGCACACTTATGGCCAATGGAACAATCTCCGGGTTAGAGCAGACATTGCTCCAGTTGTTTGAGTTATTAAATGAAAACAGGAGGGAAAGAGTGACATCCCCGCACATGGGCTGGGGAGAAGCAAAGCCAATCTCACAGGTCACCGAGGCAGAAAAGGGGTAGTTTTGGCCTTTCCCCCAGACTACATGATCCGGCAGCCCTGGGTTTGGTTCATGCAAAGCAAACAAGGCAGCGAGCTGCCAGAGAGCTCTATCACCTCCTAATGCTGTGCTGGTGAGTGCCCTAGTGCTGCGGTATGTCTGTAATGGGCCGCAGAGGGATGAGGGGGCAACAAAAAAGCAGTAAGCAGTTCTTCTCAGGCTGTACCTAAGATACAGTTTCTGAAATTAAAACCTTAACAAATACATTTCAGATCTTCATGAAAGGACACTAGAGTTCAATTTTCTAATAGTTCTACAGATTAGAGATAATTCACAAGGATGGCCAATGGCTCTCTCTGTCATTATGATAGTGGCCGTGGACATTTTGATTGTACAGCTGTTCTTAGCCATGAGCCCAATAAGTGACTAAATATGACTGACACCCATTCTGCTGGCAGTCTCTAAAGGCTTACTGGTATGATAGAGGAATAAATTTTCACTGCTGCTACTGTTCATGATGTACAGAGCACATACATGAAAAAATGACACCTGTTCTCAGGGCCTTAAACTCAGAACCTGACAAGAACACTAGAAGTACTACCATCTGAGGTACAGAAACAGGTCTGCTTTTATTTCATAAAACAACTGAGGGCAAGAGCAAGGCAGAATGCTCCTCATTATGTGCTGCTCATAGTGGTACAGTATAACCACTATATTTGATGGTAGCCTGAGAGTCTCAAGAGTGTAATTTCTCTAATGCTGAGTGTGAGCAATATTACTTCTAAGTAATTATTTATTCCCCTTTCTCTGAGGAGTTCCTGCTAGCTTGGGAGTTTTTCCAGCTCCCCCTTCCTGACTGGCATCTTTACACAATTTTAAACTAACAATACACACATCTCCCCCCGAGTCCACATTAAACACTGATGTCAGTTAGGATATCTGGCTCCTCGCCCTGTCTGCAACTGGCTCAAACAGCCATCTCCAGTGTGTCTCTTCACACTACTTAACTTCCAAAACCTGTTACATGTTGGTGTCACAGTGACATTTGTATGATTTTAAATGCACTCTGAAAACTTCTACATGTTTCTATAGGATTGGGAAGAAGAGTGGTCTTGTGGTGAAGACTCTGAATTAGGAGAGAGTAACAATGAATGAATTCCAGCTTCTGCTGTTAACATGACTTTCAGGCATGCTACATAACTGCCCTCTCTGCTTTAGTTCATCTGTTAAACAAAGATGACAGATGCCAGCCTTAAAGGAAGGAGGAGCAGGCACACTTTGGCATTTCGGAAACAGCTAGAAGTGAGGCTTAAGTGTTCAGCTATAAAAACAGTTAGTAATGCATTAAATTCTTCAGTGTAAATGAAAAGGTCACTGTGTTGCTTACCTTCCAAAAAAGATGCATTTAGTAATGTAGTGGGAACAATAACTGCATTCATTTTTCAGGATGTTCAAATTTCTAAAAACATAACCTCTGTATTTTAGTATTTGACGTTTGGCTTGTGTAGATAACTGTCTCTCCAAAAATACTATGTACCCATTTTGGGGAAATGGAAAAATTCAGGGCCAGGGAATAACATCTGTATTGCATAAACAGTAAGTAGCACTTGACACCATCTTATCCAAGTGTATGATCTCTTAAAATCAAAATAAACCTCTTAGTCCTATAAACTGTTCCATGTTATCATGGAAAGTATTAGCAAAATATTTGTGGCTGTTTTTAAAATAGCAACAATTAAAATACTTCAAAGCCACAACTTAAAGCTTACATCATCAGAAAGGTGATCTTTCTGTTTTACAGATGTGCTACATAAATTTACACATACACAAATATCCCCATCATTTTTTCTCCAACAAAGCTTTCTCCATTAAAAGAAACCATTTGGAGAATGCAAGAGATATGAAAAGGGAGACATAAGGATATGAAAGAGATATGAAGGGAGACATAAGGAAATATTAAGAAGAAAGGAGGGTGCAGTTGACCTTTCAACTCAAAAGAGGAGTATTTCTGACTCATTGTCATCTGATTTCAGCTTTCTCTAGGTTTAATGGCCCTAAATATTTTTGTGAGTCTTCACAGTGTGTCATCATTGAATGAAGTCTCACAAGAACTTGCATTAAGGGTATAGCCACAACTGTGGTACCTGAGAACTGGCCTCACCTGTTGCTTTTGTGTTAACACTAGTGGTGGTTTTAAAGCAGACCCCATTCCCATTTAAAGCTTTTTCTTCTGAATTGTATTTAAACATGTTTTGGCAGTTATTCTTCTCATGAATTATCCCCTCTGTCCACATTCGCTTACAAGTTTCACTTGTCTCCTTCCTCCTTGTACACAAGAAGGTCTTGATAAATTCAGGTGAAAAAAATGCAAGAAAAAAATATGTCTGCCATTAATTATCACTTTCCAACATTTGGTCTTTGTTTAAAAACACCCACAATTTTTATCCTTTATCATTTATTTCTCACCATTCTTTAGGATTTCCCTCAGTATTGTCTCATCCTTTCTCATTCCAGGTGTGATGGTTTCTACTTTATCAGAGAAAAAAGAGAGAAGAAAGTAACTACTGTGAGAGTACTGTTTGTGATGTGAATTCAAAATGTAATAATGTTTTGGTTCTTAGATGCAGCTGTAATAAAACATACCGAAATAAAGATGTCCAAGGAAGCACTAGACTTTTATGGCACCTTCACGTATAATGCAAGATGCAAAAAATGATTCATCTGAATCCAGCAAAGGAAAAGAATAATGAATCCTTGGGATTTCATCCTATCCAAAGACTCAATCAAGCCTAACTCAGTGGCTTCTGAATAGATACTGTGGTGAAGAAAAGAGTAGGCTTTGTTACTTCTTTTGGCTAAATTATAAACACACTTTTTTCTCAATACAAAATAAAATATTAATCATAAAACCAAATTACTTCACCAAACCAGATCTATGCCAGCCCCCTGATGAAAGAAAACAGCAAGACCTGACACCTAACCACAGACTGGCAGTGGCTGCTCCTTTAATTCAAAGTGCATAGGAGCCACGCTAAAGATGAAATCCAGCTTTCACCAGAGCACCTGGGATGACTTTCTTGGTGGTTTCTAGTCACTTGGTGGAAACAGAAATGACAATCATTTGTATAATCTTCTTAGTACTGTGAGTGAAATGTTCTGGCTATTTGCTAACCAGTAGCAAATACAAAAAATGCTGACATTGGGCCAGTGCCCAGAGATAACTTGCGATTCAGTCCCTGTGTGGCAGGCAGAAGAGAATAGTTCCTCACCAGAGTGCTGGGCACTGATTCAGCAGCAGAGTCCTTTCCAACCTCTCCTGTAGGTTTAGCTTACACATAATTTTCTTTTCCACCACAAAATTTGTAATTGCTAAAATGCTTTGATTTAAGTGATATTAGGATTTCTCGCTCAGGAATGAAAAGTCGTGTTGGTGATGGGCTATCTGTCCTCTTCCCTACCACCACTATCCCTTCTCTCTCCAACAGTGTCAGAGCATAAAAGGGTTACCATGTGCTGAGGCTCATTTGGGATCCTGTACCTCAGCAAGAGGACTGAGGGAAAGCAAGATGTGAAGAGAAAGGTGATTCTACACCTGTGGGAGAGAAGCATAAGAGCACATGGGCCATGTTGCTCACTCAGCAGACAGTAGAATTGAAGTCCTCCTTGGGCAAGTAATATCCTAGAGGCAGGGTTAGATCAACTGGAGAGGGGTCATGAGAGTATTAGATGATAAAACACCTTATAAGGTTGAAGTAGCTTTCCTGGTTGGCTACCATTATCTTCAGATTCTTCCCCATGGGTCTGTTTTGGACAAAGAAGTACTTAGGCATTCTTCTTTTAATTTGAAAAGTTGTATCTAGAGAAAATGGTTTTGCTTTTCTTATGCTGTGTTAGAAGGCAGTTGTGGGTGATAGCAGATGCTGGGATGATCAGTCAGTTATCTTGAATGGAATGGATCATTTCTTACTCGCTCCAGAAAGTTCAGAGTGGAAGGCTTTTGGTGAAATCCTTAGTCAAACAAGGGACTGGAGAAAATACTACTCACAGCATGTGGAACCCATCATCCTGTAAAGGCAACCAAGGCTATACATCATTAGCATAACAGTAACACAATCTAGCTTTAGGGTCCGTTAGTGCCCATTCATAAACAGGGTCATCTGATGCAAAAAGCTCATCTGGACTGAAATCATCATGCCACTTCAAACACTTCCAAAAACATTGATGAGCAAATTTTGGATTGGCAAGCTTTATGCTAGATTGCGTATTTTTTGTCTTCCCACTGACAGAAAATAAAGCTTAAAGCTGTCAGGAACTTTGCCATGGGTTCTGACTAATTCCACTCAAGCATAATCATATGTCTGCATTTGACCAAGATGAAATGTGCACTGCTGAGTGATCTAATTGTAATCAAATTATCAGATCTCTATAAATGAGTGAAAAAACACAGCCTGAATCGACAGATAAGTCCAAGCAAGACTTATGAAGATGTCTTGTGAAGAGATCACTTTGATCGGAATAGTTGGATGCAAAAAACCCACAAGGATGATGTGGCAAATGAGCAACAGGTAAAACTCAGAGCACAGCAGGGAATTGCCACAAAGAGACATCAGAAGTTCCATGCATTTATTCTGTTTAGTAATGAGGGTTTTGTGGAAGCTGTGAAACTAGCAGGAAAAGCAGAAAACAGGCAGAGCAAACTAGGAAACTGCAGAAGCAAATCACAGAGCTCAAAGTAAATGGGGATGCTCCCAGTGTGCAATGACAAACACACAGGTCAAGCCCTTGAGATCATCAGCTGAGTCTCAACTGTAGCTAAAACAGCCGGAAATCTCCTGTTTTTCCTCCTTGTAGGGCAGTAACTTTTGGTCTTCTCAGTGTCACCAAACTGAGGGATAACTTAGCTGAGCTCTCCAGAATGCTGAGGTGGCTCTGGGGAGAGAGCAGCAACTGCCACAGGGATGACACAAACCTGCACACACACCCTGACACAACTGGATAAATTATAACACACTGATTATGCAAGAGTGCCTGCTTATTTTAAAAATCATGCAGCACTGGGATACAAAAGATGTGAAAATCAAATTGCCATTAATGTCCCCTGGCACTAGATACATGGCCCTGAAAGGACTTTGCAGCCTTTTCCATCAGCTTCCTGCTGCTTCCTTGTGACAAGCACTCACAGGTCTCAGGAGAAAAAAAAAACCTCTTCAAGTTTAAGAAACATTTTCAAAATGCAATTAATTAAAAGTTATAATTAAAGTGTTTGTTCATCTTAAAGCTTATATGATTAACTCAAGTTAGATGGGAAAAAAGACAATTCATTTGAAGATAGGTCTCATTTCCTTTGTAAAGAAGTACTACCTCACAGTGGGGAAAAAAACCCCAAACTACTAAGCACTTCTACTTCCAATAATAGATTAATTATAGAGTAAAAAATGTCTAAAAAGTATTGAGGAAAACCTATGAACAGAACATGACACCTCTCATTTGACTGGTTAAAACCAAAACATAATTATAATTTTATCAATTCCCCATATGCTATGGGAGACGTATATTATGAATGCCTATTTCCATTACATGGGACTTCGTGTTAGTTTAGTTAGTCCACATTGACTGTAGCCTACTAGAACACTCTAGTAATGAGTAATATAAAATAAGCAATCATGTATGCATCATTTTACAGAGTTATAGCCTAGCTCTTTGTTCACATAATTAACTATAGATTCATAATTAACTATCGACAAAAAAATAGTCCCATTGCCCTAGGCATATTATTTTGTATGCTTCAGTTGCAACAGTAGGAGACGAGGGAAGTATATTGAGTTCCACAGTACAGAGAGCCATGAAAAATAGCCAGTCTTCTCAGTTCTCCACAATTTACTTAATAACTTAATGAATCGATTTCTGACAGCATTGATTTCTCATCATTCAATTCAGCCACAATCCCCACAGACAGTGCACAGACTCTAATGGGTTTATACTGTAGTTCACATACTCTAAAGCAACCCCCATTTCAGTGAACTGAAAAAACTCCAACGGTTAAAATAAAACTTTAAGTGTTGACTGTTCTACCCCCAAACCAAAATATTCTTGGTTTCCCTGGGAATTGCTTAACAATAACAACTATCAGTTCAGGTTTATCTCTCAGTAGGTGTAGGGTCCAGAACTTACCTCCAGTCCATGGAACTATATTGCAGTTCACATATGATGAGAAACTGAGTGTAAAAGCTATTCACTTGAGAATTGCCCCCACCAAAATCACAGACCAAGTTGTCACCATATCCTCATGGATCTTAAGCATAGATAACAAAAAGAGGAAACAAATACCATATTGTCCTGTTCTTTTCCAGAATCAAGCTGAAGAAATTTTAATTTCTGTAACGTTGCCCTCATGTCATAAAGCTCCCTGCTTCAGTGCTCTTTGACAAAACCCTGGTGGGAGAACTGCAGCAGCCAGCTGAGAACTACGGCAGCCCCTTGTAGTTGATTAAGAAGTGCACTCAGCTGCCTGCCCAACCCTTGCTCTGCACCACTTCTCATCACCGGCCTTCCATTTGATTACAAGCTGCAGCACAATCCTTCCCTAGATATTTCCAGTGTAATGTGAAGTTGAGAATACCACCGGAACCTACAAGCATAATAATTTGCATGTACAGTAATTTTATATGGAGCATATAAACCTGCCTTTTTGTTAAATTATCTGTGATTTTTATTTTGCTTTGTTGTGCTGTTGATTACATTCCTTCTCAGCTGTCTTGCAAGTGGAAAACTTTATCAGCAATGTTCCCTTGCACACATTTTTAACTTACTGTATCTAATCTCTCCCCTTCCTACCCTCTTCTGCAGGCTTATTAACCCATTGAGTGTATCTTTGCCAGTGATGTGGACTCCTTTGCCTTTGTGCTTTTGGCTAAGTCATACTGTCTTTCAATTACAGTGAAAGCCACAAAATGGCAATAAACCATCTTTAAAACCAAGATTCAAACATTGTCTTTACCAATCTGAAAAACCACTTTCCCCATGAATCAGCTGGCTTTCCATTCAGGAATTTACAGTTCCAGGTTTCATTACAAACAACATTCCACATGTAGTTATTTTAAGACAATTCTGTTTTAACTCCTAAAAAACACACTGGAAAACATTTGTGAAATACAACACACAATAGAGAGGCTTTCAAAATACAGCAACGGGATTTGTCCTTATGGCCCTTTTGTGGTTTTGATAAAGCTGCATTGCTTCAAAGGGCTCAGGATATACTACTGTAAGTCACCACTGCACATTTCAGCCACATGTGCTGACTGCGCTTCCGCTCCTCTGCCAGAACAATGGAAGGCTTTGCGTGCTGAGTCAGCCATCCACAAACACGGATCCATGAAGACTGAACGCAGTCCCTCACCACAGGTTGTGTCAACCATGTCTTATCACCAAGAAGGTGAGGCAGCTGCATAATTGTCATGTAAGACTCATGGAGTAAAATTTGGAAATGTGTACATATTTTCAGGAATAAAGTCTAAAATATTGTTTGACATGTAGTACACTCCTGAAATACGTAAATAATCATGGGTCAGTTCTGCCATTTCCTCCTTTCTGGGTATTCTTAGGACCAATAGGGAACTCCGGCACTCCAGGAGGAACCTGCACAAAGCTGGATGGATGGGCTGGACAGCTGAATTCTTCACTGAAGCGATCTGGTAAGTTCAGATACCACTGCAACTTGTAAGTCTGAGCTCATGTATTTGAATAGTTTGTAAGTCTTAACTCACATATTTGAATGTATCCACAGATGCAAAGAATGAATAAGTGAACCTCAGAAGTCACCTGAGCAGGTCTTTTAGAATTATAGAATCAATTTAGGTTGGAAAAAACCTGTAAGGTCATCAAGTCCAACCACTAACACAGCACTGCCATGTTCACCACTAAACCATGTCCCCAAGTGTCACATGCACACGTTTTTTGAATGCTTCCAGGGACGGTGATTTTACCACTTCCCTGAGCAGCCTGATCCAATACCTGACAACCCTATTACTGAGGAATTTTTTCCTAATATCCTATTTAAACCTTCCCTGGTGCAATTGAAGCCATCTCCTCTCATCCCGTCACTTGTTATCTGGGAAAAACGGCCAACCCCCACCTCACTACAACCTCCTTTCAGGTAGTTGCAAAGAGTGATAAGGTCTCCCCTGAGCCTTCTCCAGGCCAAACACCCCCAGCTCCCTCAGCTGCTCCTCATAAGCCTTGTGCTCCAGACCCTTCATCAGCTCTGTTGCCCTTCTCTGGCCCCGCCCCTCAATGTCTTTCCTGTTCTGCGGGGTCCAGAACTGGACACAGGATTTGAGGTGTGGCCACAAGTATAGTGGGACAGTCACTGCCCTGGTCCTGCTGGCCACACTATTGCTGACACGGGCCAGGATGCTGTTGGCCTTCTTGGCCACCTGGGCACAGCTGGCTCATGTTCAGCAGCCGTTCACCAGCACCCTCAGGTCTTTTTCTGCTGAGCAGCTTTCCAGCCGCTCTGCCCCAGTCTGTAGCGCTGCCTGGGGTTGTTGTGACCCATGTGCAGGATCCAGCACTTTGCCATGTTGAACGTCATGCAGCTGGCCTTGGCCCATCAGTCTGTCCTGTCCAGATCCCTCTGCAGAGCCTTCCTGCCCTCCAGCAGATCAACATTCCCACTCAATTTCGTGTCATCTGTGAATTTACTGAGGGTGCACTCAATCCCCTTCTCCAGATCATTGATAAAGATATTAAACAGGACATTTCATCCAGGGTATATTAAATTCTCAAGTGTCCCATTGCTTTCAATTATAATTTATGAGTAGAATGTAGGCCAGGTTTAATCAATTTTCCCAGCTTTTTCTCTTAGCATGCAAAAAGCCATAATATACAGTCAAACAACAAGAATTTAGTAAGAATCAAGTATTACATTCTCTCATTGTAGATCCAGAATATCATCCCCATACAAATGCTTTGATTTCACTCACAACTCCAGTTAAGACAAAAACCTGGAAGTCTAATTCAACTGATGTTTCAAGCTGGCATCAAGACTTCCAGAACAGACTGACATACCTTGTGCAAACATGTGTACTTAGAGTCAGGTCACTGAGGGTTATCCGGCTAAGGAAAATTTGTCATGTATCTAGGTTTTATATGGCTTGTTGGAAGTACGTTGCCTCAGCATGTGCAAAGGGATTTATCCTGAGACATTGACAGTTTCTGTTCTGTAACTCTAACAAGAAATGCAATCAGAAATCTGTGTTTTGTTTGTTTGAGGTTCCTGGGACCTCTTCTGCCTTTTCCAAACCTAGCATGCATATGGATAGTCTATTAAACATAAAAACTGAAACAGAAGGGAAAAAAAAGACAACTCTGTTCAAAAGAAAAACTTGAAGCACGCCTTCTGCAGTACGCAGTCTCCCCACAGAAAGCCCACTGAAAACCTCCTCCCAGTAAAGAGGAAGCCTGCATACACACAATATGCATACTCTGAGATGTAAAAGCTATTCATCTGAGAATTGCCCCCACTAAAATCACAGACCAAGCTGGTACTATAGCCTTATGCGTCTTACGGATGTATCTAGTTCAGTATGCACTTAATAACATACATGTAAAGAATATTGAGAAGTCCTGCAAGTTTCTAGAAGATAAACTTTCATCCTTACACACATAAAAACGTATTATAGCAAGCTCCTAACATGACTGAGAGATAATGTTTTCATATCTATCAGATATTCTGCTGAGGGGAGCTGAAACATCCCAGAACAGTGGCTGATGTCAAACAGTAACCAGTGTTAAGTACATCTTGTTTTGTGAAATTTAACAAACAAGAATGAACTCCAGAAACAGCAGTATTTCTGTTCTACAGATTTTACACACTGCTGCTTCTTGTTGCATAGTAAAACACAAACTCATTCCAATACTTTTAGAGGCATTGCAAAAATATTGAAAAAAAAATCCAACAAAAAACAAAACTAAAAACCCACCCAAAACCCACTAGGAGAACCCAAACAGAACTTTAGTAGGATAATTTGGGAAAAAAAGTAAAATGGAAATGCCAGTACTGAAACTTTCTTATTGAAAGTCCACCAGCGTCTTTCAATTGATTTCAACCCGTTTTACATTAAGCCTTCGGTATCTCCACGGTAAGGTGAGCAATTCTCCTGCTGGTGGAAAGCAGCAGCAGCAGAGGTGAAAACTGTCACAGCAATCGCAGTATCTTACATTTGCTCCAGACAGCCACTAAGTGGCACTTGAACACCTCATCTTAGACCCTGATGAATCCGCGAACTCGTGAAGGGACTGGGGGGACAAAAGGAGTTATGCACTCCGGGGACTAATCCCTTTTAAGAACAAGGAAGTTCTCTTCCTGCAATTAGAAAAGCTTCCTAACGGCCTGGCCACGAGCGCTGCTGTCAGGAATGCCGTGCAGTGCTCCACAGCAGCAGAAATACTGCAGACAGCTCCGCAGCAGCAACTGCTTCCTCTCCTAAATCCCAGCCCTGATTCGGGAATCAGAGTGCCTCGTTCCAGTGTGTCAGTACCCACTATTGTGTCACTTTGAAATATGCACTTAAATTGGGGAAATGGAAGTGCTTCATTGCTGCTGGACAACTGGTCCAACAAAGACAATCTTAACATGATAACACAGCTTCTAGAAATGCCTCTGAATTCAGCTTCAGTGAGAGACCTCTGAAGGTACCAACGCTATTTGTACTTGGAGATGCACATTAGAACACGGTTTTCGTAGTCCTCAGAGAATTAAAAGAGATGAATGGGGCTTTGCTCTTATTAAGACTTAAGTACATTATTGCTTCATAGACATATGGCACACTTCTATTTGCATTTTTAAACAAGGAAAGAAACTTAGTTTTTGTAATAGTGGTGTTGAATCAACCATGTTAATCATCCTGAATATATTATTGTATTTGAATTATAATTTTTCTTGTTGTCTGGCTTTAAAAGTGCTTCTGTTTCATTAAAAATCTTTCTAAATGAATTAATTGCAGGTATTGGAAACCATTTTTTCCTACATGAACAACATAACTGTCATTGAAAAAAATCTAAGGATAAAACCTTAAGCACAATAATATATTAGGAATTATAGGTGCTAACCAAGCAAGTATCTACCAGCATGTTTAAAGTCATTATTGCAAATATGCCTGTTGTCTTCAAAGGAACCAGCCTGAATTTAAAGTGCAGACAGCTTTTCAGCATCAAAGACTCAGAAATAAGATTTATGTATAATTTGCTTTCTGACTCTCAAAAAACACCTCCATTTCAGTTAGCCATAGGTTTAGATGCAAATACACCAACAGATATTCATTGCAAGCTGTATTTTATACCTTTGTGCTGAACATGGCCTCCAAAAAGCTCAAATTAGGAGTTATAAAATTTAGCTTTTATTCCCTCTTCCTGTGCAAGTTCTTTACATTTTAAGTAGAAGCACAGCATATAAGCAAAAAAGCAACTCAAAAAACCACATCATGATTACTAAAAATACACTTTTGAAGCACATTCTGTCTGTGTGAAGCTAGTTTTGTGGGATTCTTTTAAAGGCTGAAACAAGAAGCCTGCAAATGAAAAGCGTTCAATCGGTTATGCAGAAGGACCAAACTTAACCCAGTGCAAGAGGAATCATCATCAGTGAAGCTGTTTTTATGACTAGCAATAGATCTCAATTACTGTCACTGTGGGAAAAGTGGGGGGGAGGGTGGGAAAGAAAGGAGAAGTCCACATCAACCAGCGGTTTCATACAAAGGACAAACCAAGTATAAACTGGCATTATCCACTCAATCCTTGTATCAGATCCTCGATGAGCAACCTTTAGGGCAGACACACATATCCATTTAAGCCTGTATTTGTCCAGTCACACAAATCATTCTTTAGGAAAATATTTCCCACAGCCCTTCCCATAACTTGACGTCCACAGAGAGGGTAAAAAAAACAGAAATACAGAACAACTGTGTCTACACCAGGCAAGGGAAAGCACTGATTTTACGACAAGGATTTTCTGCCATTATTCACTTTGACATATAACAGGATGGGAGATTGTGCTGCTAAAGTAAATACAGCAGTAATATATGCCTCCTCTGCTTTGGTTTTCTGCTCCACTACAGCCAAAGAGCCCCCATCTGATGACCTTGGGGGCACAGTATAAATGTCAGCCCAGGAAAGGCAAAACTCTAAATGAAAAGCCAACTGCATGGAAACATAAGGAGCTGTTTCAGGAAGGTGATTACTCAGTACCATAATTTATGAATTGGCATCTTCATATTTTAATGTGGATGTCTTGCATTTGTCTTTTAGGGCCATTTTAAAATCTGAAAAGAAGAAAATACAGCTGCTTGAACGTGAGCGTCCATGCTTAAGTAGCTCCAAGTGAGCTAAAGCCCAAGCTTAGTGAAACTTGCAAAGCACAGAAAATATAGAAGGTTTGGGTTTTACTAGTCATGAGGAAAGATGACTGATGTCAATCAGACATGAGCCAGAACCACTCCTGAGTCTGTCTGTAGAGATCGTACTAACCTACATGACAGATAACGGCCTTTGTTTATTCACGTATGTGACGAAGACTATCTTCTCACATTTGCTAACTAAATCACACTGTCCTCAATATGCTATTATACTGTGTGCCACAAAAACTAACACTGTTTTAGGTAAGACTGATTTTTTAATAAAAACTGTTCTTTTCAAAGCAGGTTTTATTCCCCCTCTAATACACACTTTCTGGCTTTAAATTGTGTACAACTATCATTGCACCAAGTATCCACAAAATTAATTTTAAAACTTCACAACTGTGCATACTTTGTATTACTTAAGAGTGTTAAGTAATTAAACAAAAAATAAAAATCATCTGTTCAGTCTAGATTAGACTTTTTGACTTGAGTTTGGAGATCAAAAAGGCAGCATTCAAACTTCAGAACTTCCTCTAGTCTTAAATCAACTTCAGCAAGCCACAGCAGAGGATAACTCCAGAAAATACATTGGAGTTCCTTCATCATTAAGTATTTCTTTGTATAGTAGTGTGCAGGCAGCTTATATTCAATGTTACTATAAATCAAACAGTATTTTCCGAACTCTGTACACACAAGGTATATTTCCACACTCACTCTATTTCTCACTCAGAAGTTTTCCATGGGCACAAGTCTTTCAGTTTGGTTTGGGTTTTTTTATTTGCCCACCCCTGTCTGCTGGCTGCATGTTTGTTTGAAGCTGTAGGACTGATGAGGCTGCAAGGTGATGAGGACACCCATTCACTTAGTTTGTGTCTTGCGTCCAACACCTTTGCAGAAATCAGACTTTACTACAAGACAGTAAGGTGAGCTGGAAACTGTTGCTATGTATTTTGCTATTGTTACAAGTTGTGAAGCTGGGGAATTTAATATGATTAGTGCCCGGGTAACATGTGGATAGACAGTCTCTCAATCGAAGACCTACACTTCACTTTGAGAACTGTGTGGATTCTCCAAATTCTCAAATTTTGACATTCATCTTTGACGCTAAGTTATTTTCAAACTTTTGAATAAAATTTGAAGAATACAGCACCACTAAATGCCTCCAAAGTTTAAGTTGGTCACAGAGGGTTAATCTACTTTTTGGTGAGGGTATTGCTCTGCAGAGCAGAAAGAAGTTATTCCAGCTAAAAAAGTAAAATAAATAAAACACAGGATGAGTACCAGAGAGTTAGTCTCAGAGTGAGGTTGAAGCCACAAAAATTGAGAAATTGTCATGTGGCAGTATTTCACAACACATTCAACCCCTCAGGGGCAGGTTCACCAGTATTTTTAAGACAATTAGGTGCAAATCATGGAAATGTACTAAAAGCCTTCCATTCCCATCACCGTGACAGCAGCAGACACAAGACTCTAAGAGGATACTTACCAGCCCACAGGTTGCTTCCATTATGTTTATGCCTTTTTACAGCAAGGCTACTTTGGACTCACTGGGCACGTACGTAGTGATTTCTTCTCACACATTACTAGCAGGACAGATTCAAAAGTTGGTGACACTTTCACAGAATATTCTGAGTTGGGAGGGTCCCACAAGGATCACCAAGTCCAACTTTTCAGTGAATGGCCCATATGGGGATTGAATCCACAACCTTGGTGTTACAAGCACCACGCTCCACACAAGGTGGCTCTGTGTACGGAGGCCAAGGAAGCCTGCAAATCTCCCTGTGCACCTCCATCCTCATAGTCCTACTTTTAAGATCTATGTCATCCTAGAAGGAAAGAACAACAGGTTTCCTGCTGCACAGCCCAATCCCTTTGGAGTACTCCTGGTGTGGCACTCTATTTCCCTCACCTGCTAATGAAAGCACCAGGAAAAATTTGTTCCAAATTACTTTATGTTCACTTTAGTTTCCAAATTTATGTCAACTTGAAATTTGACAAAAAACATCTACGGTGATCTAGCAAGGTGCACCAAGTTGGTTTTGCAGCAGAATGAAACTGGTTTCTTTTACCTTAGCCACTAAAGCAGCTCAACACAGGGCTGGACAAACATCAGTGCTAGCATAAGGGAAAACACCAAGAAAGGACATCAAGGGATGGATCAGAAGAGAAAAGAGTAACAGAATTGCCTCTTTTGACAGAGGACAGCTACAAAATCTCCTCAGTGTACCATCATAGATTACACTTGAACTAAAACCCCACAGCAGTTTAGGACTGAAAGAACTGGGGATTCTGAGGCCTGGCCTTCTCTCTGCTCTAGGTGGTGTTGCCCTGACTCTCACAAAGGTGCACATGAAACTGTTCTGTGATCATGTTAGGATGCTGATTTCATTGGAACTTTATCACTTTTCCTTTGAAATATTCAAATTGCTCTGAAACACCTCACTGAGTGATACCACAGTGTAACGAACAGAGGGAAAGGTAGGAATGTACAAATCAGCAAACAAGGGAATAAAAGGCCACTGAAAGCTGACTCAGACTAGGTAAAGATGTTAAGAGTGAGCTTCTCTTTGGAGATATGTAAAGGAGCTCTTCTCTGTGTGAACAGGAGCTTTTCGAAGAAAACTCTACTACAGCTCTGGAGGATGCTTTCATGGTTCCAATTATCTGTGCTGGACATCATAGGCCACAAGTATCAGACGTTGTAAGACAAAAGGAATGGTTTGTAATCAGATGAGAAGCCATCACAAATCCACTAATTATGTGTTAGCCTCAGTTCTACTGTTTTGTATTTCTGCTACAATCCCCAACAGAAAAAGTGAAGGAACAGTAAATAGCCTTGAACAGTAAATAGCCTTGGCATGAACTCTGACCCTAAAATAAAGTGCATGTAACATCACAAGTAACACACAGCTACTTTCAGTATTATATAAGTTGAAAAATACATGAACAATATAATCTGATACAGTTTACTATACAGTTAATTATTACAGTAAGATAAGAAATCACAAGATTATATAATTTTCATGATGTTGCTGCTGCTGTAAGAGTGGGAATAGGTAACTCTTTTTACCAACCCTGTGATTAATTTCATCTTCCTTGGTCAGACATTATCTCTGACTGTAAGTCAGAAAACAGCACTGGTATTACACAAACTACTTCCTCCATGTGGCAATCACACAAGGTTTTGGGAAAGCCCACAATATTTTTTATAAAATGAGAGCGAACACACGCGCACTTAGCTGACGCAGGATGTCACAAAGTCACTCTAGGGTTTGACAGGAGCCCCATAAAGGCTTGGAATAATACTGCTAGGGACAGGGTCACTGGCCACTAAAGTTCCCTGACAGAAGAGCTCACATACATGAGTTGTTTGAACAGATCCCAGGATAGAACTGGTGTCATCACACTCACACTCAAGAAGCCCATAAAGCTTGACTCATTGCGAGAGTATTGAAAGCACAGCTGGTTGTTTGCATTATACAGGATACTCTGTTAGGATTTACACAGCTAAACTTTGACCTACTTTATAGACTGGAATGTGCATGCGCACAGCACAAATGCGTATTTGATTTTTCATTTGTTCTGTTGCATTTTTTCCCTTCTTTATTTTACATTAATTTCTCCAGTTAGTATTTGGGAGACAGGAGAGATGTCCTAAACCAAAAAGCAATGCTAGCAGTTTGCAATTACACAGATTCAATCAAAAAACCCAAAGGTGCATGAGGAGGCAGAAAAAAAAGCCAAATTAAGTTCTCACTTGCACTGACATTAGTCCAGTTACTTAATTTTGTTTCAGTGTTTTATGACTTTTGCAAAAGAAGAACCATGTTTTTCTCCCATTAGGCAGTAAAATACAGAAGAAAAAGGTCACTTCTATCTTTAAAATTATCTTCCCTGAATTCTTTTAAGAAAGAGAAATGGTACTATTAAAAATTAGATACTTATGAGGCCATATCTTAAAGTCTAAAGTAAAAACAAGTTGTGTAAGAATCTAGTGTCGCGAAGCCAAGCCTCACAACAACTGCTTTGGAGTTCACTGGGCCTCTGCCATTCCTTTTATAGATGAATAATGTGAAGTTCACTCACAAGATCAGCTCTGTGCAGCCTCACAGCGAGCGAAGTGTTGATTATCTGAAACCAGCTTCTTCAGCACATAATCAGATCATAAACAACATGTAACAGAGTGCTGCATTCCAGGTAAGACAGCGTGATCTACTTAAGTGCATAAGCTATTTTAACTCATGAAAGTAGGTGAAGGTTGTTTAAAAGCGTAGTAACTGTTAAAGCAATTGGTGGGCAAAAAAACCTGAAGGCCTCTGACAACAGAAGACATCACAGCTGTAACTAGAAATCTCAAGAACAGGGCAAGTGCTACACTTCTAGAAGTGCCTCAGTGTAAGGGAATGGGTCTTATCTGTGTCTGCTACGGGCCAGATTTGGCACAGGTGAAGTCCATCAGCAGACTCAGGTTTCGAGCAGGTGTCCCAGTCTGCTGCAACCATACAGACACTGCAACTCTCCTGGTAACACTCCTGCAGTTGCCTGGACCAAAAGCTGTCCCTGATTGATGACACTACAGAGAGAAGATTCAGAAGCACCACACAGACTTGTGCATGTCTTGTGCAGCTGTGATCCTGTTTAAGTCACAGGCAATATTTTTCTATTAAGCAGAAAAGAACAGTTCTACCCAGAGTTTTGCCATCATAGCATTAACTGCTCTGGTAAACACAAGCATATATTACAGACTGTTATGAAAGCTTGTGTCCAGAGTCTTGGGGACAAAAAAAACAACCCACACAAATAAAAACATCTGAACAAAATGTAACCCTTTAAAAATCTGAGCTGAGCTTTTTACATTTCTTCATACTCTAGTTCTGCATTGGTAATGTCACAGAAATATTTTCGTTGCAAGACATCAGGCTCAAGTTTCTGAGCTTTCCCTCTAAACCTCCAGTTCACATCACAGAATAAAAAAGGGGAAACTTTCAAGCATTCTGAGCATCTCCTTCACTAAAAAAAAGTTTAAAAATGACAGTGCTGTCTGCCAGCCTCTACTGTGCATACAGGAATTTATTTTACCCTGTGATCAGGAAGAACAGGTGGATGATGCACTCTACAGACAGCTCAGAGTAGCCTCACATTAGCAAATCCTGGTCCTGATGAGGGACTTCAACCACTTAGACACCTGCTGCAGGAAAAACACAGCAGAGCATAGTCAACCCAGCAAGCTTCCACAGATCCTCAATAAGAACTTGCCAATCCAAGACAGAGACATGATTAGGAAAGCCAAAGTCCACCTGGAACTGATCTAGCAAGGGTTGTCAAAGGCAACAAAAAAGTCTTTATAGCTACGTAGGTGACAGAAGACAGACTTGGGAAAATGTGAGCCTGCTGCTGAATGGAGCACAGGACATGGAAAAGGCTGAGATACTGAATGTCCTCTTTGACTCAGACATCTGTGAAACCATTAAATTTAGAACTGTTATTCTTATTTTACAATAAATATAAAAGTATAATAAAGGACAGCACAACCTTAACTTGCCTTAAATCTAAAGTAGCTCAGGGCATGAGTCAGATAAACTAGTGACCCGTGTTCCATTTGCCATCCCAAATATCCATTAAGCAAGATTAAACATACCTAAGTAAAACAAATCATTCGATACACCAAAGAAGGATCAACATAATGACATCTGGAATTACTTTTCCAAACCGAAATAAGAACAGAAATTACTCTTCCTCTGTAATGTTTTGGCTACTTTGCATCTGCTGGAGGGGGATACTCTGCTACAGTATGCCATTAGCCTCATGTTATTTATCTCTTTCATTTCTTGAAGTGAATGATGTGCTAAAGCAAGGCATGGTACAGAAGGAAAGCTGTTTGGGGAGAATAAGCTCAGGAAGAAATCAGCACACCTCACCTGCAGTTCCAGTTTAGAACTACCACATCTCAAATGTAGGACTAAAATCCCAATAATTTTTAAAGTATATAGTTTTCAACAACAACAGTGATGTCAATAGCATCACAGTTCTGTAGTACGTAAGCAAATGTCAGACCAGGGGAGATATGGAGGCTGGAGCATGTATGTTTTCATTTCCATCGTGCTCCTAACAGTATCCAAGCACTCTCACCAAGGTGTTCAGCAAGGCTGAAGTTCTTATGCTGAAGGGACTATTCTGCAAACAGATTTCGTGGAGACTTAATTTTTCCCCAGCTTCCCCCACTATTACTCACCACAGTATATATTAGACCCATCTATGACCTATAAGTAGCCTTCGTAAGCTCCCTGCGGGCAATATAATTGAATCCAGCTCCATTCCTGAGCACCTACAAAGAATATGCATTAATGCTTCAGCCCCACCCTCATGAAGAAATTACTCAATCATGAGGCCACATCAGAACCTCTGCAGATGAGGCTGTAAGGATAAGAAACTCCACTATCTGTAACAAGTGGAAACTTACTGAGGTTATACATGAAGGAAGGAATGCTCCAGATCCCATGTCTGACAAATCTGCTTGGAAAGAAGGCTCTAATCCAGAAGAGAAGCTCTCTAGGCAATGCAAACCCATCCTTTAAGCACGAAGTAGAGTGGAATGATCTCCATATTCACATGCTAGTTTTCAAGTAACGTCATCTCATCCTTCCCTACTTACTGCTATCCAGCAGGGAAAGTGAGCCACACATCGCCATGACGGTACAATGGAAATCATTACAGAAAATCCTACAGGGGGAAGACAAAGACCACAATGGGGCACTGCCTTTTCTTTCACTGCCAAAGCGCAGCATAACAAAGAATTCCTTGCAAAGAATCCTGACATTACTTAGTATTAATTACCTGTCTAAGGATTTCTTCTCTAAAGTGGATATGTTAGTAATGCAGCAACAATGAACCCAAGAGTCTTGTATTCATATGCAGGGAAAACATTGCATGCATTCCTACACCTCCATCAACTCTAGAGCTGAGCTAAATATTACCCAGCAAAAAATCATCTTCCATTAACAAAACTCTCATATTAAACAGTAAAATAATCCCTCACTAATCAGATGTATGTTCTTGCTCAATTTGTACATACAAAGGAGTACAACTACAGTTAATGGACAGCAGTCTGTCTGCAACGCTGATGCTAAAAGCCTCACCATTCCTGATTTCTGTACTTTCTACCACCTCCAGTGGTATGCCTCTGTCTGCATGTCTTTCAAGTTTCTTGTCCTCCTCTTAAAGGCCTTAATTGTTTAGTCTTCTACTCACCCGTCTCTGTCTTAACATCCTAATCTTCCTACTGTACTTCTGCCACAGACATACTTCTGCCCCCCTTTATTCTACTCATCTGAATGTGAGGATATGCACAGAATTTATTTGCAAAGCCACAAAGTACCTTCCACTTCAAATCCTCAGTCAGACTTGACTTAATCCAAGAACTCTTTGTCAAATACAACCCTACTACAGATTCATATATGTAGACACAAAGAATTGTGGCTCTTGCAGTTTACAATATTACTGTAATTAGTAATTATCACTAAGAAGTCTGGATGTCCAGGATTGCTGGGTAAAGATTGTTATGAACATGCAAATTCTGTGACTAAACGTTATCTGGACTGCTGTGATTCTTTTACAGACCTGAAGCAAATAGGAAAAAAAGAGTCCTCACAAGCAAGAGTGCCAGCACAGGAGCCTGCTGAGTCAGGCTGCAGAAGTCCCACTTCTAAAATTTGTTTCTTCTGAAATTGAACATAAACTGCAGTAACAGCACTAAATTCTTCATCCCAACTCACTGCCTTTTTACAAACAGCTCCTTAGCTTGTAACAAAGGTTTATGTGCACTCCCTATCCTTTCAAGTTGTGCATCTGCAAAACAGGTAACATCAGTTCACTCCTGCTGATAAATACACAAACATCTCTGAAAAAGGCATTATATGACAATATTCAGGGCAAAATAACAATACCCTATAAAGTACAAGGAACTTACTTAATATGTGGAAATTGCACAAAATTTAAGTAAAAGAGTGTAGTGGTTTGGTAAACCACGACAAAGAGGCAGGGCCTCACTTCAGATGGGAAGAACACGTGTATTTCCATTACCCTTTTGTTAAAACATAGGTCCACAAATGCGATTAGACGTCTACCTAGACTGCAAAGAAGTCAAGAGAAACAACTCATGCATTCAAGGCAAGTTAAGAGACCAGGTGGAAGGCAGTTTTTGAAAGGATAGATATCTGTGTGAATCTAGAGCTAAGCAGTTAAAATGGGCATCCAAAAATTTTGGGTGTTGTCCCCAAAACATGTAGGCACAGCTGCAAATTTAACTAGAGACTTACTTTGCTCTGGATCATTTCAAACATGTCCAGGAATTTGATCAAACATGAAGAAAAAGTATTTGAATCTTTTGCTGCAAAAGAATATGCCTAAGAAAATGTACTGGAGGTGATTGGTGCTGTGTTCTCACCATAATCCTGGAAAATCACAAGCGCAAGTAAACGCATAAGCAAACTGAAAAATGCATTCACCAGCTGCTATCCAATGCCAAGTTTTTGAAATGTCTATTCCTTATTTCTGCTCTTACACACATAAACTTGGTATTCTGCATTTAACTTGACAGCTTTAGATTGACATTTAACATTTCTCACTTGAATGCTTATGATTTACAACGTATTTTCCTTTTAATTTACTGGAACTGCCATTTTATCTGGGGGGATTTAACTAAAGCTGTTTCCATATGTTTTGAGCTGTAAGCTTGAGACCACAGATTTGGAACTGTACAATGTTTGCTATTGGGCAGGTTGGCATAAATCCCATGTGTGGTGTCTATTCACATAATACCTCCAGGGCTCTTCAGCAGGACGTCTCCTATGAGTCAAGTGAGCATGCTGTTTTCCAACATTATAACTAGCGTCAACACTCAAGAGATGTAGGATGCATCACCAGTTTGTCCCCAGTAGTTCACAATAACTTTGTGTTAAATCCTACTCATTTCACTCATTCATGAGTTAGTGTCTCACATTACTCTCAAACAGAAGAGATCGACAATTTTAATGCTGCCACTTTTTCAGCAAATACACAAATGGTTAGGAAATGCAAACTACACCAAATCTCACCCACTGCCAGACATGCACACCCAGTTCTTGTCTCACACCATGCAGCAGCAAGCCTGCATGTCACAGAGGTGCAGAGACTCTGCCTTTCTCCCAGTCTCCAACCCTGCCTGCCAGGCTTTGTGAATGACAGAGCTAGCAAAAGGTTTCCACAGGGTCCTGTTGCTAGAGATATGATACATATGGAGGTTCCACACCACCCTCTCCTCTTTCTGAGAAAGGAGGTATCCCTGTTTCCCAGTCACATAGGTCTCAATTCAGGAAAACAGAAATTTGAGAGGTCTGAGTGCAGGATTAGATAAAGTTCACAGTGACTCGAGAGTGAAATCCTAGCCCTAGTGACATCAACAGAAAAGCTCTCCCTGACTTGAGGGCCAAGATTTCAGCCCATATCACAAACTAAAGTGTTTTTTAAGCTGATGAAATTCAGGCCCTGATCCTGTAGATGTATACACCTTTCATTTCACATACTGAGCAGTTCAAATTCAACTGAACAATTAACATCAAATAAAGTCAGTCAGTAAGTTTTAGTGAGATCTAGTCTCTAATTGTAAGCACAACATTAAGGTCTTACAGTGTAGTGAAAGGATTCAAACAGCACAAAAGCAACTCCAGGGGTGCTTGCTTTGGTTCTTTTCTTTTTACTTACTTTTGTCTGATCATCAGCTTTAAATACATAGCAGATACTTTGCTGATTTGCTGCTTCATCCTTTATCAGACAAGCAAAGTAGCTCGGATCATGGCTGTTGTGAATCAGTTTGTGGACCTGCTGTGGCTTGTATTCAAACAAACTCGAACAAATTAGAGGGTCCCACTGCTGGGTTTTCCCTGTGTCTGGTTCACATCGCAAACTGGCTGGTGAAACACAAAGTCGGATTTGGCTGACGCTGGGTTCTTCTTTGGAAGACTTTGCACTGAGCAACCGGATCTCGGCCACAATCCAAGGCAGCATTGACATAGTGGTTAGGGAATGCACCGGGAGAGAACCCACGAGCTGGAGACTGAAACTTGCTGAGAAATCACTAGGTGTTTGATACTTTTTAACTTTGAATGTTATTGGCTCCATTTTACAGTCCTTTGGAAACCTGGACTAATTCACCAATATTTCAGTTCCATGGAATGACATTATCTGGATGGCTCCTTTGATTAAGGAACAGGAGAGTTCTGAAAGGAAAAGAAACAGTTATGTCGGTGCTGGAACTCTATTAAAAACCAACTCCCAATTACACAAATAATTAACAGCTTAACATCAGAAGAGATCTGCCATGGCCTAACTAGCAAGTTCCACCTCTCTGCGTTGGCCCTTACTACTTCAGGTCCAACAGACACAATTGTAATGAACACATTGCTCAGAAAAGAGTCAGTCGTGATTTAGAAGTTGCTTTATGACCTTAGCTCAACTATCTAATGAGTAACTAAATTACAGTGCACATTCTTTCTAGTCTGTGTCTGTTTCATGGGCAGGTACCTGTAGATCACACTGGCCTATTTCAATCCTATTATCACAGGAAGAACTCAGGTGAGCTATTCTGACCTTCATGACAGTTGAAGTCACTGCTTGCTAAGACACCTTTACATATGGGAAAAAAAAAGTCAACTTGACAACTTTCTTGTCCATAGGTGGATGTCTTTGAATTTGGCTACCAACATGGAGTTCTTTCCTTAGGTGTAGTTTGCTAAGTGATTATTGGTTGGAACCAAACAGATTTTTTCAATGAATAACACCCTAGAAATAACTGTCATCTAAAAATGCTAGCAGCAGCCAACTGAGTGATCTCTGAAAAACCTGTCAGATAGCAGTCACGAGCAACAGTCCTTACAGCATTCTGGGAAGAACCAGATGATGATCACCATTCATGGTTGCATTTTAACACTGGTCAGGCAGACGGGAATACTTAAATGTTAGCCAGACTGACATTGTATCATTTTCATTCCTTAAAATACCAAATGGAATATACCAAGTGATACACAACCCTGTTGTAACCCTGTTACACCCAGCATCTACTACCTCTACTGTTATTATGTACTGGTACTTTTAGTAATGAAATACAATAATTGCATTTATTTATAAATTCCATTTCGCAAAACGCAGTCTATGAAAACACATAGATTGGCATTTGTTATACTACCCTGTTTTAACTGCTCTTTAATTGACCTAGTTTCAGCTGTTACATTACATTGTGTGCGACTGACACGAGGCTGACAGGCCTGTAATTGCCTGTGTTTAAATACCAGGACACAAGTTTACCATCTTACACAAGTCTTACGAGAGTTTCCCATGACAAGACCTATTAAAGCCAACATAAATAGTACCAAGATATCCTTACAAAACATTTTAGTTACATTTGAACAAGTACTGAATAAGTGACATCTGTTTAGAGTATTGGCAACAGTATTTATCTTTGTTCATCTACATGATCAAAATAGGAAGATGATCAAAACCAGCACTATTTTTCTCATGAGTTTCCATTAAACTTTGTCCTTCATTTGCTCTTGCAATAATATTTTCATACTGAGTTTTTAGCAGTCTTTCACCTTGTTGAAAATGAAAGGAAATTTTAGGATTTAAAAAACCCCAAAACTTTTTTTAAAATGTCACAATGGAAATTAATTTTGAGCTGTTTAAAATGCAACCAATCTATAAATGTCCCGGGGGGAAAAATGCTTCTGCAGTAACTGGCAAACTGTAAAAACAACAGAACTGCAGAAATCATCTTTGGGTATATTTACTTTTTTGAAGCTTTTTCATCTTTTGACAAATGAGCACTGTGGCAACATTACCGGTTCCAAGGATAGCAAATTTAGCAGGAGCGCAAATTTTCAAGATACTATTCAATGAATTAATAATAAACAGCATTCTAGATGTGCAGATCAATTTTTTAAAAGTCTTTCCATAAACCTCCTTGTGTTTATCTGTGCATGTGTGGTATGGGAAAAAGGGCCATGAAAATCCAGAATTTGTACATCTCATTTCAAGTATACTACAGTTGTTTGTTTTATTTCACAAACGAGCAAGAAAATAAGCCTCTCTTAGATGAATAGAAACCCATTACATCATAAATGAAATGGCATCAATCTGTGGCAGGGCAGGTTCACGTTGGACATCAGGAAGAATTTCTTTACTGAAAGGGTGGTAGGGATTGGAACAGGCTGCCCAGGGATGTGGTGGAGTCACTGTCCCTGGAAGTGTTCAAGAAACAACTGGATGTGGTACTTGGTGCAGTGATCTAGTTCACATGGTGGCCTTCAGTCAAATGTTGGACATAATGACCTTGGAGGTCTTTTCCCACATCAACGATTCTGTGATTCTAAATGGGATAGCAGCTTCATGAAGCATTTTTATACCTCACCAGCACAGACTGCTAAACACAATTACCATGATAGTTTTCCATCTGCCAGGAATCAAAATGGTCTCTTCTTTGACAAACTATTACAAATTTTTTCTGCTTAACAGCAACAATGGAAAATAGCTCAGCAACTGCAGGGAAGATTGGACTCATTCATAACTACCATGGTGTGTAGTCTAAACTACATAAAAATTGAGGTTTTAGCTTTGAGTGCTCTTGTCACTTAGTGGCATAGATAATAATCTCGGGATAAGAAAGCCTAAGAAAACTTCATTCTTCGTTGAAAACAGGAGAACTGAGCTGCCACACAGATGATGATGTATCAGCCACATACTATTTGTAGCCATTTCTTATTTGTTTTCTGAGAACCCTTCTTAAAAAAATACAATTAAAGGCATGTAAAAATACAACAAAGTCACCCTCGTTTCAATCAACTTTTCAAGAAAGAGAAGATTCTTTTTGATTACCACCATCTACCACGCTCTTTTACCCCAGATCTATGAGGCAATGCAGCCTCAAATAGAAATGAATATCACAATATAATACATTATTTTGCATGCCAACTCTAAGGACTGAACAGTATATTAAAAAAACCCAAGGTTGATACTTTGTAATACTTAAATACTGTACTGCTGGAATGTATTCAATATAAATGCAAAGCTTCTTGGCATTCATCTGTTTTTCAAAAAAATAAAGACCTTGCAAAGTCAACAGCATAAATACTCTAGTGTCTGCATTTGTTATTTCCAAAGAAAAACACTATTAAATCAAACCAGTTAATTTGAAGTCAAAATGCTAGGTTTTTTTTCCTTGTGTTAGGAGAAGCTGAAAGTACAGTTTCTCAGAGCATAAATTTAGCAGCATCAGAAAGTCTCCTTATCTAACCTGTATTGTTCTGTATGTTACTGTTCTGCATGTTCCATCTCCCTTTCCCAGCCATTCTTTCTTTGTTTCCTCCTCCTGTCACTTACTGTAAGCAAATCCCACCAGAAATTATGCCAATTTCATGCTGCTGTTGTTAGCGTCCCTCAAGTTTACACCAAGGACTAGGTTTTCCTTCAAGACTAGGTTTTACTTCAAGATCATGAAGTATTTATGTACGTACTTAATTTAAACCTAAAAATAGTTTTATTCTTCTCAACAGGCCTATTCTCAGCCATAAAATTAAGCACACATTATGGCCAAAGAGTAGCCATGCTCTCAGCCCATCCATGTCTGCCCTGACTCCACTGCTTGGAATTTTAGTGCCCTTACCCATCTCTGGTTGCCACCATTCAGTTCATCCTGCAGTAATGACGCATGGGCAAGGACCTTGCTCATCAGATGGAAAATGCAAAGACCTTTATTGCACAGTCAGAATTCCTTAAATACCAGCACCCAACAGGATCTAACATCATATAAACAGGAAAGATGTTCACCACAGTGTCTCCCAATCACCTGGGGTATTACACAGATTTTACCTAGTATGGTAATAGGTAAACAATCCCCTATAAGGCTACAAACTACAATTAACAGTTCTCATATGTCGCTGTGAGTGGCACTGACGGCGAGGAATGTCACGAGTAAGTTCAGAAGGGAAAGCAGTTCTGACTCTTTATTAATTAATTAATTCATCTTTTATAACAGGGATTCGCAAAGAGTGTGTTGAATGGCATAAGACAATTGGGTGCTCGGCCATCCACCCCTTGAGGGGATTGGTCAAGCTCTAAGACACTTATTCCAAAATATCAGAAGGCTAGAACCATAACAATCTTGCATAACAAACCCAGGTGCAAGATAAAGAGTTAGTTTACAAGAACTCATAGCAGTGTTTTTCATAGCTTCTGTGAGAACTGCAAAGTTCTCACAGAACGCTGCAGAAAGCTGAAAGATTTCTCTACCAAAGCTTTTCAGCATCCACACTCATAGGCCCAGTCTGTCCATAAACACACAATCCTCTCTCAGTCCATCCTCAGTGACCTGGATGCACTCCCAGGGTCACCTCTGGGCCCAAGAAAGAGGCCCTCTCTCTTATCCTCAGGGCCTGTCTCTCTTCCAGCACATAGTGCACCCCAACACATCCCTTCTGAAATTTGGCTCTGCAGGTGCCATAGTTTACCATACATATTAGTACAGTAGGATCGAACAAGTTCCCTCTTCTTCCCAAGTGTCTGATCAACTCATGCTTATTAAGTGCTTATTTCACCTCTAATCCAAGAGAGGATAGGAAAGATATAAAAATAAAGCTGTCCACTAGCTTCCTTCCACCTCAACTTTGATGTTCCTTTGGCAGCTCTAAGTGCCATTCAGCTTCATTACTCTGGGCTTTGCTTACCACACTGGATGTGCTCACAGACATAACTGGGACAGTTCCTCTTTCTCCTCTCCACCAAGATCTTTTGAAGGATCTTGGTTGCCCTTGCACTGAAAACTAGAACAGCTCGAGTGGCACTCCTCAGCTGACAGCTTTGCTGCTGAGAAAGATATCGTTTAGAGAATATGAACCCTAATGTTGCTACTGTTTAGCCTGCTTTGATTCAGCTGTATTTGCTCCATCAGCATAAGAACAGCCAGTCAAACTGTAACACATAAGATATTTACACAATTATTACCACATTAATATGTGTCTGCCTTCTATACTGGGGGACGCCAGACGGACTCATTAATGTGGAAGATACACATGGGAACATATGTGCGCCCTTTGTTCTCAACTTCTCTTTTGCTCTGATCAACCCAGCCACTTCTCACAAGTGGGGAGCAGACTTAGAAAGCATGCAACACTACACTGATAGCTCTGTTCTAGCAAAATCTGATACTCTGCTTTTTAAAACCCTAACCTAATTTCAAATATATATCTATATTAGACTATTGCTCTCCAAAATCAAGTTGCATTCTCACCGTGTTGTGCCACCAAGTTAAAAGGGACACCTTCAGAGAGAAGTCAAGGTGATGGCAAGACAGCATGAAAGGCACAGCTACACAAATTATTACTTCTGCCATTCTGGACCCCAGGTTCTCCCCGTGTGAAGGTACATGTCTAAGCAGCATTCCATCACCCAGGACAGCATTCCTCAAAATTCACCTTCTCTCAAGAGAGCAAAGACTCTATCACAAGGACAAGGTATTGGCTCCAGGTGCCAGATGGTTAGATGGGGTCAGGTAAGCTCTGAGGTTAGGAAGGAGAATCTTGTGGGGTTATTGTGTTAGTAACCTGGGAAGGTGGGGCACTGAAAATCAGGTTTGTGCACCTGGGGGAACACCAGGCAGAATTGGGATAGACTCAAACTAATACAGAAGAAAGGCAAAGAGAGGAGACAAAATGTTCTAAACCAAAGGAACACACACACAAAAAAAGCAGAACCTTTGACAGTGGTGAAGTGTTATCATTCTTTTGTCCTTTCTTCTCAACAGGACTAAATCCAGTACAGACATGCAGCCAAAAGTTTTAAACTATTGTTCAGAACATTGGTAACTACAGACCTAAGCAACCCTTCACTCTCCTCCAGCTCCTTCCCTGTTTTGGTAGCAGCTGGAGTGCTGGGACTCACAGCAGAACTGATGAGTTTAGAAGAAGTGTCAAGCAAGGAAGCAGTTAGAGCTTTCACACAGCAATGAATAAATGAGGAGTTTGACCTGGGAGTTGAACAGAAAAATGCTATCTTAATCTTTGCAGTTCTTCTGAGAGACAACTGCGCAGTTACTCCACATCAGGTTTGGGACATGGCAGCAGCTTTAGTTTATGTAAGCTTCTGTAAGTCAGTTTTTCTCCTCAAGAAGCTAAGCAAAAATTCCAACCATACTGCAAGGTCTTATGAAAAACAGCTGGTCTTAAAGAGCACAAATTTGTTCAGCTCTTCTCTGCAGGGCATTAGCACTGAACCCTGCTGACAAATGGAACCAGAGGCACTGGTACTGACTGCACTTCACCACTGATTATTTTAGCAGAAATATCATACTAGTTAAGGATTATGAGGAGCCCTGGCCTGCAGCCAGAACTCTGGAACACTAACCAGAACTAAATACCACTTGTCTCCCTCTCTTTCTGATCCCTAACTGAAATTTACATTGTCTTTGCTCAAGCTGACAGATTTCTCTATCCACCTGGCAGGATATATAGACAAACACCAATGAGAATATATATTAAGTATGTCATGACACGGTCACTGCTGAGAACAGTTTTCAAATAGTTTTTATTTAATGCAAACTGGCACTTGGAACCATGACACACCCTTCTTGTTGCAAGGATGTTCTTTTTATCTCATAGCTACTTACTATCTGCTGTTTTGTTCTGAAGCTATGGTCTGCTATGGGCAACAGCATGTGCAAGTCCAGAAACAATTTTGCCTCAGAAATTAGTTTTCACTTCCATTATTTTTTCATTAAATGCTTTTAAAAGACTTAATGCTTAAATACTGTTAGCAGCTCCAGACTGGGTGCCGAATAACATTCGACCATATACTCTGGTACTGGTTCCAGTAATAAACACACCTAAAATATTTACTAGTAGAGCCAGCACTTATATAACTCCTCAAATAAGTTTAAAAAATAGACTATTAATTTAAAAATTGCAACAAAATGGTAGTATGTTCTTGATTACAAACATATGCATTTATAATCAACTATCTAATGAAGAAAATAGCAGACTGTTTCTGCCCTTAACACCTGTTGCTATTTCCTTAATCAAGTCCATGGAAATTAATATGCTGATGATTGAAGTCTTCTGACTCAACCTCATACAAACCTGAACAAAATACTGAACTGTTCTACAACTTCAATGCACTAAAAGAAAACCCCAACCTTTGTAAAAGAAAGCTTGCTAGGTAAATTACATTATGAATACCATTCCTTTTTATTCAATTCCATATCCACAGCCAAAATGCCTGCATTCAACTTTGCAGCTAAACAAATTAAAATGAAAATAGTGTCAAGTCATCCACATATCACTGAATGTGTTTCACATTCCTTCCATCCTGTCGTTTTTCTCACCTGCAAGCATTTCTGCTTTTGTGTATTACCTATGATTTTCAGCATTCCTGTATAACAACCCGTGACAAATTCAGCACTTACAAGTGTTAAAAGCATAGTCATATGCATCAGCTCAGAGGTATTTGCTATTCAGAAAATGTATAATTTATTAATTTTGACCCACGATGTTCCACTCAATCTCTGGGCTTAACGCAGGCACAAATCCCACCATCTGCACTACTAAAGGTTCCTACAGCAGATCTGCCATGTTAGCCTCTCCCAAATAAAACACAGCACACAAAGGCCTCAATCTTTTCAAACTGCGCTATAAATAACCACATTCGTTTCATACCTCTCGTGAACGCAGTTTCAAGAGATCATTCCCCTGTTGACTTAGTTCGTGAATTTAAAGGGCCATAAGAACGCCGCGCCGCTGCGGGGGGATTGAAAGTTACATTCGGCTGTGCTGCGGTAGGTTTTTCCCCAGGGAAGAGCCGCTTTGCTGCTCTGAGACGGAGTGGGGTCTGGGAGGAGTTACACCCACCGATTTTGCATTGATGGGCGAGGAAACAGCAGACAAGAGAGAAGAAGAACTAAAGGCACCTCAGGTCACTGACATATTGAGTTCAAGCAGTTCTTTTGGTTATTGCGACGAGGAGCCAGCTCTCCCAGAGCCCCGCCAGCCGAGAACAGCCGCACCGGCGCCCCCGTCCCCGCTGCACTCCCGCCCGGCCGCCCCGTCCCGCAGCAACGCTGCTCCCACAGCCAGAGCTGCAGCTTCGCCGGGAGCCCCGTTAGGGCCGACGGCGCGACCCTGCCGCGGGCGCCGGGAGGGCGCAGCCCGCCCTTCCTCGCCGCGGGCACGGAGCGGGGCCC
>VZTI01000777.1:256331-279675 GCA_013397865.1 Struthidea cinerea
CTGCCGCTGCCCGCCCCGCCCCGCCCCTACCTGCCGGCCGGCCGGGACGAGAAGGGACCCGCGCCGCACACCCGGCCGGGCCGCTCGCCGCCTCTCTGCCCGCGCCCCGCCAGCGCAAGCGAAAATAGCAACAGGCGGCGGGTCCCGGCCCGGGGGGGCGGACGGCACGGGCGCTCGGAGGAGACGGCGACCCATGTCGCGACAGCGGGCAGCTGAAGCCCCCTCCCCTCGCCCGTTAAGTTCCTCTCGAAGAGCATTTCGGTGACGCTGCCCCGTGTGTCTGGCACAGCCTTTGATCTCCCGCGGAGAACATGTCGTTGTCGCCTTGCGGTAGTGAGTCCGGGCGGACGGCGGGGTCAGCTGAAGAGGCGAGCGAAGTTTGCTCACACAACTGGAACTAGCCCGGCTCGCGGGCTCTGAAGCGGCCAAGTCCCCACTCGGGTGTGGGCCCAGCCCTGGCCGCAGGGCAGCCTTTTGCGAGCTCACCTGAGTCACTTTGACGGCTTCCTCAAAGAAACCACTCTTGCATATGTATAGTATCATCGTAGGACTTGGTATTAGTTGGTCTTCCAGTTGCCAGAAAGGATAAGACATGAATGGATCCGGAGACTTAATTATACTCCTCTGCAAGTGGAGATGATTAAGGCACCCTACATCCCCGTTATGCAAACTACTTTTGCACTCAATTAATTTCACGTCTTCTTGGCAGTAAGAGCACTGATTTACTTACTTTTAAGCCTGTGCACATTTGTAGACTCAGAGCTTTCTAAAGGAAATCTGCTCGTTGCTGTGAGGGAAAGAGTCAAGCTGTTAAATTCAAGCAAATTGTTGCCCCAGATTATGAAAAACAAGTCAAATTTCGGTATCCAAGCACATCCCCTACTTGCAAAGTGTAGATACACATGTAGATACAAAGCGCATTGTGTGTTCATGGCCTTTGGCATCTAGGTGTCCTTCCACAGGATCGCTAAGTGAATTGAGGTATGCAGGTAGCAGTTCACTCAGAGAGCATGTTCCCAGTCTGTGCTTAGGTCATGGTTTGCTGCTTCTACATGGGAATAGGTACAAGTGCCTCTTGTTTTTCAGCGACATCTCTATGATCCTCAGAAAGAGGAATGCCATCTCCTTGCAAAGAGTGCCTGTCTTAGTTTTTATACCATCACACCTAAGGACATAGCTCTTACTCCAGTTATCACCCAGTATCAGTACCTGAGTCAAGTTTATGTCCTTTTGTTCATTTTAAGCCTGACTGAGCATCACATGCCTCTGGTAACCATGCTCTAGCAGAAGGTGAACTGCAATTCCCTCCCAGACAGCTCTGGCACTTCAGCCGAGGCTCATGCATTCCCAAATTACCAACTGATCGTTTTAGGAAGACGTTTTTTACTGCTTCACTGTTGCCTTTCAGAAAAATGCAATGAAACTGATAAGGATCCTCCTACAAGACTATTTCTTGCTTCTTGGAAAATCCTTGAACAACAACAGAAGTCAATACTAGAGTATCACGATCAGAAATACTTTCTCCTCTTTGGTACTGGGAAAGAAATCAGCCTCAGAATGTTCACTCTGCCTGCAATGAAAGTTACCTAATAATCAGCTTTCAGACTACATTAGACAGCATTCTTTCTTTGCTTCCTGATGAAACTGTTACTTAAGTAGGGGCAAAAAAAAAAGAACCACAATGAGGGTTTTATGTTTCAGTCCTTAAACACTTTTATGTGTTCCAAGGACTGGGATCCCAGTATTCATGTAAAAGCCATGAGCACCAGACTTCCTAATAATTTTCTGTTTTCTGAAAGAGTAGATCTCTGTTCTTTTTTCCTTCACAGGTTAGATTTTCTTTACAGTAGCCTATCAACTAAAACATATACCATCACATTAACTTCCTCAGACTCAGGAGGAAAATCAAGCTGTGCTTTCCACATCCTGCAAACATGATGTAAAAGTAACACCAGTTTAACCATTTTCTCTTTGTCCAATCACGTCCTAAAAAAATGCAAGGAAAACCCCACCACTGCCTTTTGTACAGAACCAGAATATACAGACTTGTACAAGGCACTCTGCGACAACATGTGGGTTCTTTTTTAGGTTAAGGAGCAGAAGTATCTACTCATGTGGTCCCAGTTGGGGTAGGATTATAGATCAATATAAATTTAGGCTGAATGTGCCAGGCCACGAGTGAGAGCAGAACTTGGTGCTGTACCCTTTGAAAGTAACATGAGGCAAACAGGAAGTTTCCACCCAAGATGCTTTCAAAGTTCAAGTTGCTCCATAGCTGGGCAGCAGCTGAGCAATAATGGTTTTGGATTGTGAATTTGAATGCAGGCACCTATATTGTGTTTCAGTTGCATTGTAAGCCTCTGTGCTTTTCCCTCTGTACTACACATAATGATGATTAGCTGTTGTTATTATATAAAAGTCCTTTTTTTTTGTGACTTCTTTCATGTAAATTTGTTTAGTACATTATTAAGGGATGTTACAGTTTTGCAGTGCTTTGACTTAGTGAGCTCTGGATGAAGCACTACATTCTTATCCAACAACATTGTATCTCCAGATGCTATTTATATATAGTCTCAGTTCATAAACAACATTTGCATAACCGTTATTACAGCACATCTGCCTACTGCATATGCTGCAGGAATACATGCCTGTGACATTAATTACTGATTATCTTTGTAGACAAGAGGCTTTCTATTATAACTGATGAGTAGTCAAGAAAGAGTTGAGCTACTGTTACAGATCCTGCCTGCTGCTGTCTCTGTATTTTTGAGCATTTCAGATGTCATGATTAATCCCCTCTCTCCTTCATTCTATAAATATATTTGAAAATGACTCACCAGTGATTGTATTTTAAGCTTTTCCTTTTGTTTGGAAGCTGCTGTTTCTATGCCATCATCTATATTACAGTTTATTTAGGTGGGTGTTAGGATATAATTGGAGAGTTTAATAGGCTCATCCCATTATGCACAATGTTCTGATGGTGCATGACCTCATTTCAGTCACCTGGCAATTACTATACAAAAGAGTGATGTTGGCTTCTACTTGGAAGTTGATCAGAAGTACTAACCTTGATGAAAGTGTATCTTACACAGTGCAAAACTGTACGGGGAAGGAAAGCAATTCAGCTTAATTACGTTTGATTAGTTCTGTACTTAGAGACAGAAAACAGTTTTATTGGTGATTATTTTTATTTACAATTAATTAGATTTACATATGGCATCCAGATGCCTTCAGCCTCAGAATCCTAAAAAATCCCCAAACTTGTGCTGGCGGTTAACAAATGTTAATTTAATATAATATTAATGTTGCTATTCACAGTGACTGTTAATCAAGGATGCAAGATTTGCTTGTTGGGGGTGCGTGAAAATAAAACCCATGTCCACTGGAATTTTTTAAAGGATTCACAAGGACAAAAACTTTATTTACAGGAACTGTGTAGGTGAATCAGTTACATATTTAAGCACAATGCATATTTAAGTACAATATGAAAACTGCTTATATATTAAATCTTCTTTTAGAGTGAATTCCAGTTATCCTTGTATGATTTGTGGTATATAGCAAAATTATCAAATAAATCCTTCTGCAACTCAAGTACAATACTTGAGTATTGTAACAACACTTTTACATAATATGCTGTGGACTAAGTTCATAGCCTATAAGGAAGATGAAATGTATTTACTTCCTTCCAGCCAAACTGTTTCAATCCATTCCTGAATTTTAATTTATTCAGTAGATTTTATGAAACTGGGACTTGTAAAAAAACTAATAAACTTCAAGTGGAGTCCATCGGTCTACTCTTAAAGCATTACTGTTTTGGGGTTTTATTTTGGCAGAGTTTTGAGTACTATGCTAATTCTTCTCAGTCTTTCCCTCTAGCTCCATAGGTCTGATCCCCTATAGGATCAATGTTTACAACTGTCACTGGAATTGTGTTTTCATCTGTTATAAAAATCAGGTTCATTTTACATGTTTTTGGAAATGTAGGGATGTGTCTTTCTCTAGAAATAGCCAGGGATTCTCTTACAGCTGAGTCCAGTCCAGGCTGCAAGCATTCATTCACATCCTGACATTTCAGTCATGGCAGCTCCCATTTCTAGATAAAATACTAGTGCCCCTGCTCCCAGTTCAAGGCTGCTTTTTTACCAATTACATTTGTCTGTTTTTTAATATCTAATTTGGGACTAATAATGTCTAAGTAGGCTTCATTATCTTACACAACACTTTGGTGGAAGAATTAGACCAGCTCTGAAGAAACTGTAGCTTAACACCCATTCTGACTTGCAATACTAATTTCTCTCTTTGCTATATTCTTGCTGCCTTTGTTTCAATTCTTTATTTCAGTTCTAGATCCTCTTTCTCTGATGCAAGACAAGGTTAGTAAATACTCTAGCAATAACAAGTTTTATCTTGTAATTCTGTAGTTTGTTGTAATTGCTCAAGCAGCTTGATAAACCACTGTGGGTTTGGCTATTTTTTTTTTGTCACCTCTTCCCCTGCCCTGAAGTTGTGAACTTCCATCTGGAACAGAGAAAGAAATGGAGCACATAAATTCCTTGACCTTAGGAAGACAGAACGATAAAGACTGGGTCTGTATTGTTTCTGAGGATGCTCTAAAGCCATCCTAAGGATGTCTCAATATACAAGAGTGCATTGCAGGTCTCACTTCCAGACTTCTAACATTAGCAAAATCCAAAACCAGGTTTGGCATGTAAAGGTACATGCAAAATATGCCTCTCTAGCCTGTGGAGATGTTAAGATAAATACATAAAAAAATTCAGGACCTGTAACCCTCTGTCTCCAAGCCTTCCCCATGAATTCAGTAAAGCATCCTTTATCATATTCTGTACCAAAGAAATGCAACCCCTCCCAGTAAAAATGAAAGTAAAAGGAATTATGGAATGGTTTTGGTCTGAAGGTCCCTTTTAAACATCACTCAGTTCAACTTCCCTACATGAAGCAGGGACACCTTCCACTAGATCAGATTGCTCAAAGCCACATCCAACCTGGCCTTGAACACTTTCAGGCATCCAACAGCTTTGCTGGGCAACTTGTTCAAGTGTCTCACCACCCTCAGTACAAAAAAATCTTCCCTTGTATCCAATCTAAATCTATCCTCTTTCACTTTAAAACTGTTACCCCCTTGTCCTGTCACTACAGTCCCTGGTAAAAAGTGTGTTTCTTATAAACCTCCTTTATATATTAAAAGATCTCATAGCCTCTTCTACAGGCTGAGCAACCCCAGCTCTCTCAGCCTTTTTTCCCAGCACAAGTATTTCAACCCTCTGGCTGTTTTCATGGCCTTCCTCTGGACCTACTCTAACTGGTTCATGTAGTTCTTATGCTGGGATGCAGTACTCCAAGGGGAGTTTCACAAGAGAGGAGTGGAGGGAGAGAATCACCTCCCCTGTTGAAGACCAAGGCTGCAGACAAAGCTTCTCCAGCCCTGGGTATAGCTCATCAATGCCCAAAGGGAAGGCACTGCCCCAGCCTGCCTCCTGAAGAACCATTCCCCTGTCTATGGTCTCAAGCAAGGAAGAAGCCAGTAAGAAGCAGATCCTGAGAGGTGAGCTAGTGCTTTTTATCATGTTTCCCCCTACACAACTGGCTCAGGCATGAACACTCCCTGCAGAAAAGTGGACATTCACATGTAGGCTTGAAGGTATTCATCCCTTCTGATGGGACATAATTCACTCAACTAGGCTGACTTGACAGGCAGCTGTCATGCCTTGAAAGGTGTCAAAAACCACCAAAGATTCCTGAAGCACCCCCAGACTCATTTCTGAGGCCTCTCACCACAGGACTGCACATGATCTGCAGTGGTACATCAGACTGTGTAAAACTTACTCTCCTTCCATTCCCCCCAGGCCTGCCTCCCTGTACCCAGCTGCACAACTGCAGCAACCTTCAAGTTGTAATGAAAATAACAACGATAGAGGACTTGAATTCTGGAAGGATAACAAAGCTTAGAAGTTTTGCATTTATAAAAAGTATGTAGCTATGGTTGTGTATATTACTGCTACGCTGATATCCAAAACAAATACTGAAAATGCAGAAAACCCCTATATTAAAGTCAACTGGTAACCTCCAAATACCCCTCTCAGACTTTGCAAGCACAGAAAAGAACATGCAATAAAATGGAAACTTCTGCTCTAAATTAGACATGCAGAGTTATGCACCAAGTCATGGCAGCAAACAGTGGGAGAGGCTCCAAAACTGGGCTATGCATTGAACTAATCAAGCTTAGTTCAGTGAGGCAACAAAAAGGTACTGTATGTAGAAATACTATCTTAATGTGTTTGTAGTATTAAAAGGCAGTTTAGTACACTTTGTATCTCTAGCCTGGAATATGATATATAGTCCCACAGCAATTAGATATTCAATGAAGTTGCTGTGAGTTTCTTGTTTATTTGGGCCAAAATCCCTAAGAAAGATCACTACTTCTGAATCATCTGCCCCAAGTTTGTCAAAGTCTCACCACAGGCTTTAAATACTTCCTGTTAACAGAAGAACTTGCTTTGCAAATCTAAACCTAGACAAAGTTGCATAGCGTTATCAGATTACATACACACAAAAGAAATAAGTCACCACAAAACAGGCTGTTTCAGATATCAGAATATTACTTATATTTAATTAAAACAAGTTTTGATTGAAATACATTTGCAGTCAACTTTTAGTTCATAAAGCTTTTAGTTCAACTGACTGTTGTTTTTTGGTCCATTAAGGGTACAGGTACTTTCCTTCCAAAATAAGATACTAGATGCAACAGTACCCAAAATAACTCTTAAAAGCGGATATCTTTATAGTCAGAATTCTCAGATGTTTGGTCCTAAAAATCCTTAACTTCTTAAATAATGCACTTCTAATGCTGCAAAAGCCAATCAAGGTCGTAATTTTGCTACTTTACTCAGTCTTTCGTTGAAGTTTGTTTTTTTCTGGTTGAAAGAAGTGTTTTTCTAGAGCGTTGACCAATTCATCTAGTTCGTTCTTCAGCTGTTCAACATCACTGGGAAATGAAATTCACACAAACACAGAAAACAGTGAAACAATGGAAAAGCTAAAAAGTACATTTTCAGTGTGAGGAATTTTTAAATCTATTGCATTGCTTTAGACAAGCATTTTCTATTAATGCTGAAAGTGTATATATTTGATTTCTTACGGTAATGCACTGATGTTCACTTTCAACTGATATGCATGAAGACTACGAAGAAACATAACCCCACAATATAATCTAAAGTAGAATGGCCTATTTGAGTTCAGAAGATCTTCTATTACTAAATGTAAGTGATTAGAAGTGTAATTTTTATATTGTAACAGTATTCTTAGATGACTTTTCATCTGTGAAAAAGCATTAATTTCATTGTATAAGTTAACAATTACTTATCTTTAAGACTGTGTGATTTCCAAGGCTACCAGTCAAGGATATCATTACTGAACATAAAAGGGTTTGAAATATATTAGAACACTTTATATTTGATTAAATAATTTTAAAGCAACTATGTATGTAAAAAGGGGGTGAAAATATTTACATTTATTCAAGGCAGAATGCTTTTCCTGATATTGTTTTCACTGAATGCAAAACTGAGTTCGAAGGAATTTCAGTGACAACAAGAATGTGTCAACAAATTTTGCAGAGTTGAAGTTTGATACAAATACATTTACTAAAATGACTTTAGTAATATTATTTGATCATGGAGAGTCCTTTTCTCACTAAAACAATACCAAAAAGTCACACAGCCTCTATTACACCAAATGTACTGCTGTAAGCGACAATACCTGTTTCCAGGGGGTGCACAAAGTTCAGAATAGTATTTGATCTTTGGTTCTGTCCCGCTGGTTCTCATGGTGGCCACTCCTCCATTAGCAAAAGTGAATGTTATCATTTGGCTGCTTTTACTAGTAGGAAGTATCTAGGAATATTAAGAATATTTTTTTTAAAAGCTCAGAAAGACTATATATAAACCCATGACTTGATGTCAGATAATATGACAAAAGCATCAGCTAAAATTAAAGTTTAGTTCTGTTTTCTTCAACATTGTGGTTTTGAGACAAGGACAGCCTTACCCTCAGCCTGGAATCTGGTAGAACTGCATCACTCCTACGTAGCTCATTTCAAATCTAGTCAACTCTTTTTAATAGAAGTTGTGCTGTCATGGCATTTCCCAGGAGGAAAGGAAATGGAGATTGTGGAAAAATATAGAATCCAAAGCCACATCTTAGTAGACAGTTTAACTTGCACTCACAAGAAAATAATGCAGATTGCTGTAGCAAGGCAGCAAGATCCTCATACGACCCTTTACAAACTGTCATCTTAGACAGAAAAATACACCACAAAATCTAACAAAAAACCCAACACCTCCCTGGCTTCACTTCCTCTTACCAAGGCAAAACAATCATCACCAATCTAACTTATTACATGATTCAGTATGTAAATATGTTTAGTGTTTCTCCATAGAATGCTTTATGTATGTGTATATACATCACATATGATTTACATGTAATTAAAAAAAGATACTTACAGCCTTTTGATCTGGCTGGCTGCTGTCATACCCAGTAGTTAGATCCCTTATTCCAGAAACTTGAAATCTACCACAAGATTTTGGGTATGTGTTTTTTCCATCAAAATTTCTAAGGTTGTCAAAAAGCTGTTGAATAACTTTAGGATCATGGCAGATGAAATATGAAGCTTTGGTAATATGGAAGCCGTATCTGTGAAGACACAATATTACTGAATCCAAGAAGCAATGTTCTAAGAGTTGTACACCAGACACATTATACAACCTTTCCATAAAACAATACTTTGTACTCACCCAACTGAAGCATCAGTTCATGCCCTTACAATTTTTAAAAGGTCTAAACAGCTTAATTATCCTGTTTTACATACTTTAAAGAAACTTCTATGCAGATGCCTTTTATTTTTCATGATAAAAACTGAGAAAGTTTACAGCAAAATCAGAAGGAAAAAAGATACCATTATTGCCTTGAAGAGCTCTAAACACCATAGGAAAGGAAGAGATTACATCTAACAGCTTCTTTGAGTGGATTCCAGATGACCTTTTCTAAGTAAAACAAATTATAGACTGCTTTTTTCAATCACACTTTAATGAAGTGTTTTTACTCTCCCATTAAAGTGTTTTTTTATGTTCGAACTGTTCTGAATGTTGTCTCTCTACCTCACCTGTTTGCTGCCAGGTAATGTGATGTATCAAAGACAAATGACCTGGTAACACTGACTTTTCAAAATAGCATGTTGTTGAAAAACATACAATCCTTGACTGGTTGTTCAAGTGAGCTCTTGTTACACATCAAGACTTCATAAATATCCTTGATGGCAATGAAAATCGGAGTGGCAGAATTGTCATTAGTACTAGGATGTTCATGCTAGAAATCTGAAAGGCTTCTTAAATAGAGTCATGTTTATACCTAAATGGACATCTTGAAGGTTAATAGTAGTTAAATTTAGTCTAAAGAATTCAGTAAGGGAATTAACAAAACCTATCCTGTCACTGAAAGAAGTGATAAGCCTACTAGGAATGTGTCCTTTTCCTGATCTACATTTACTTCATTGAGACAGATTCCCCTTCTACATTTCCAAATACAAAATAAGAGTTTCTTCTGCTTCAAGTGTAACTCACAAAGCAAATCTGCCAAAAAAGTATAGTAGTGAGTAGAAAACTGCAATTCTGTACTAGCCACAAACAAAAATCAAATACATTCAAAACAAACCCCCAAAACAAAACAAGAACCCTCCTTCCAGTTCATTATCAAACATCAGTTTAATAGGGCAGATTTGTATCCTTCCTTATATCTGTAGCTTTGCCACAAAAAGTGATTATGTGCAGTGACATCTTGCAGACCGCTTTAATGCTAAAGCAGCTCTGAGTCCTCTTCAGTGGCTACGTACACAGCAGCACTGTGGCACAGCTCAATTCCACTCAGTTAAATATTCCAAAGTCAACCTGAAGCACGTGTTTACTGAATCAGAATAAAAAAAAAAACAAACAAACTCTCAAGCCAGAGGCTGAATATTCAATTCTTGAATATGCACATGCAGCTAGCAGCATTGAAGGGAATTTTCACACCAGATACTGTATTTGCAGCATTAGGTATGAATTCCTCTTTCATGCTTTTATATTACAAAATTTATCTATGCAGCGTAAGCAGGTCTTTGCCACTTGATTTTTTCCTAAAGAGACGATGAAACAAGCATGGCCAGTGCTGCACATAAATGAGAACTCAGGACTGGCAAAACAAGCAGCACAAAGGCTGGAGTTTTCCATGAGTCTCTTTGCAGGTTCCATACTTCCCTGTTAGCGTCTATGACACATGAAGAGCTGGAGAGTATCAAACAGCCTGTGCTGCTCTCTCCTTTGAAAAAACAACCCAAAACCTGCACAAAAACCACTCCCTGCCCAACAAAATCCAATAGTTATCTTTGCTATTGATTTCTTTGAATCCATCAAAAAAGAACAAAAGAAAAAGTAGTGCCTCATATTAAAAGCTCTCAGAGGGATACCTGGCTGTATATAGCCAAGAGTAATGGCCAGGCACAGCACTTCTGCATAATCAGCTCAAATCTCAATAATCAGGAGCAGAAAGAGCAAAGAACAACCAAAATTCAATAACAATCATCCATCAAAATAAAAAGACAGAATAATATCATAAAAAGCCTAACTTTAGAGCCAACTAGAATTAATTTAATCACAAGTAGCCCCGCAAGGACAAAAGCAAGCTGGCTTCTATGTATAGCATAAATAAGCCAGAGCTACTTAGATCCATTCTGCCATCAACATTTTTATATGTCTGGCTCATTTAAGTGGCAAGAAGCACTATGATCTCTACAGCTCAGCAATACAGCTGGCCAAAAACCTGCCCAATCTTCTGTAAAAGGACCTCAGTGCAGAACTTCCCAAAAGGGAAAAACCATTCAGACAAGCAAACAAATACACCACAAAGATCCCATTAACTAACAGAGAATTAGTAAGGCAGTTATTATATTTAAAATACCTTAAAACAACACAAAACAAAGTCATAAATATATTCATGTCTACAAGGCAGGAACACTTTCTGGAAGATTACAATCAGCACAGAATTGTCTTAATGGTACAATAACCCACAGTTTATTTCTTTATAAACTATAAGTTGCTATTGAGTCCCTATTAACCCCAGTATGTGAAACTGAAAAAAATCTGAAAAATAAAAAACTAAAATTGAACTCACTCATCATAGACAGCTTTCAGCTGCTGCGACAAAGACAAATTCCTGGTTGCCAAAAAGCTGGCCATCTCTGCAGTTATAACAGCAGCACTGACACCATCTTTGTCCAGAACAGCAGGACAGCACATATACCCTAAACAAAGAACATTAGATATAATTTGACACATTTTTAACAGGAAATAGGATGGGGAGGGAAGGTTAGCCAACATATTTTAAAGGAGAAATGCACATTACCATAGTACAGACATCTTAGAGTCAAACCAAAAGTAGAAAAATTTTGTCTTCTAATCAGTGTTAACTTTAATAAGCAAGGTATTTAATGGAATTTGAAGACAGAGATTTGCATCATAGCAGTGCCACATGCTCCCAGGTCCTTACAGAGCTTTCTTGAAAGAGAAATGCCACACTGCAGGAACAATTCAAGTATAGCATTGTCTCAGATGTGATTACCTTACACGGTAGTGGAAGGTAACGCTGATAATTATCTGTGAAATCAGTCACATTAGTCACATTACCTGGTTTTCAGGAACTGAGATGCTTAAGAAACAGCATTATAGCCTTACAATTTCCTCCTCATGAATTCCTAACTTTTATTTGTGGCTTTCAACCACGGCTTTCCAGTTTACAAATGTAATTTGGGGTAGTTTTTACTTTATTTTATTCGCATTTACACTTAGCTTAAATCTGTCAGGTAAAAAAACTCAACTTAAAGTCTGAAAAATGCATTTGTTTCTTTTTATAAACCAGTTTATGCAGAATTTGCAGTCCAAATCTACGTGGCCATGCTACTGTACATACACACCCCTAGCTCAGAAACTTTGTGCTAAGCAGAGATACAAAGGTTTTAACCAGTAGTATCAACTAGCCAAATAGATAATTATCTGTCACTTACTGGAAATACACCCATTGTATTGAGGACATTCTTAAGCTGCCATTTTTACTTTTTTTTTTTTACATTTTACTTCATTACTGAGACACTAACAGAGCACTGGCAAAGGTTGCCCAGAGACAACGCAGAATCTCCTCTGAAGATATTAAACAACCATCTGGGCCCAATCCTGTGTAATGTGCCCCAGGATGTCCTGCTTGAGCAGGAAGGTTGCACCTCCAGCAGTCCCTTCCAACATTACCCATTCTGTGATTCTCTGCAATTCTGTCACTTTTTGCAGCAGTTCTATTTCCACTATTTTGCAAGATGTGAAAACACAACATTCTGTCTCTTACCTATAGCCTCTTCAAATGCAAAAAGAACAGCTTTGCCCTGGTCCATGAGCTGTTTGGCACGGTTGCCCATCCACTTGAAACCTGTCAGTGTTTCCTACAGCAGTAAGGAGAAATCAAAAGCATTAAAAAGAAAAGCAGTATTTTACAAACATATGACACTTAGTAGGAAACCTAATAAAAGAACATGGAATAATGTGTAACGTTGCTTACCTCAAAGTGAAAACCCTCCTTCAGTGCAATTGCTCTCAGGATTTTGGAAGAAACAGTACTGGATAGCATGTAGACATCTTTAATGGTACGAGTATCCCTACTGTTATTTTTCCAGCAAGTGAAGATCCACCAGCCTAAAAGCGCTCCTAGTTCATTTCCAGAAAACACTTTCCATTCACCACTAGAGGCAAAAAAATATTAGAAAGTGCGTGAATTCAAAGGATAATGGGGGGGGTGGGGGNNNGTATTGGTTCTTCTATAAATGAATATTAACAAATAAACCAGTGTCTTGGAATTCCAAGTAACAGTAACAAGGTATCATGTATTCATTATGAACAAACAAAAAAAATTCCTCCCCCAAAAGCATTCTGAAACTGTTACCTTTCTTCTCCACCATACACATAAGCTTTTGCATTTATCCAAAGATGAAACAGTGATATTTCTAACATATATTAAGTAAAACAAAAATGTTCATCAGACAAATTATAAACTCAGTGATTAAGACAAGCACAGAGACACAAAAATACAATTCTCAAGTGATCAGTATTTTTAGTTGACCTAGTGATAAATATTTTAAATTTAATCACAAATACATCAATTGGTCATTAGGAAGATTGGAAAAAAACTCTCAAATGGGTAAAAAAGATTAATATTGATGTGTTGCTAGAACAGGAAAAAAAAAGAAGAAAAGAAAGACAAATGTCAAAATTGTCAAAAAAATTCCCAGTCACAAAAGGGGACAAAGACACTACCAAACTGACAAAACCAAGACCTACAGAAACAGTACCTGTTGTGAAAGAGAAGCAGACTTAGTCTCCTGCATTTATTGATGCCAACAGGCACAAAGCAATGCACAGCGGCAACTTAGTGTAAGAGCGCTGAGAGAGTGTGCTCTAGCAGGAGGTTCTGTCAAAGAAGAAGTACAGATAGTGTAGAAGCCTATATTAATATTTGATTAGTGTATGAAAAGCTACAGCAGAACTCTGAGAGGATGCAGGACTGGAAGTTAGGAGACAACTAAGACTGGCTAAACGACGAGCATAGAGGTAGCAGAATGAGAGCACCACACTCTCACTGTGTAATGGATACAATAAACTAACAGCTCTCTTCAAGTTTCTGGTAGCTCTAAGTTTTCAGACAAAAAACATGAATGATTTTGCATTCTTATTTTAACCCATCGTAACTAGCATAATCTGAAGCTTTTTATACCTTTTCCTCAATGCTGAATTGCCAGCCGAGGCTGGCACAGACCAAAACCACTGAAATATGAACCTTCCAACTAACACTGGCCAAGATACAGCAGAGTGCCCACAAAAGACCATTCTTCTTCTAAAGACAGAGTAACCTCCTTAGTTTATGCTGTGAGGCTAATGAGTTTAAAAGGCCCCCGAAACCCCAAGGAAAACACTGCCACTTTTAAACCTAGTATTAGACCAGAAGAGGTTATCTGTTGAGCAAAATGGGTATTTGCACTGTCTTCTTTCACTGGACTTTTGAAATTTGTCTAACTGATACAGATTCAACTATTAAATTCATCCACAACCACTGAGGACATCTAGCAGATGCCCATATCATCCCTTGGGTGCCAAAGACTGTTGCCATAATTTTACATCCCTCTTCTGGCTCTCATGCACAGGGAATTCATAAATGCTGGCCCAGCAGATTTTTTTTTCTGCTCCTCCCTGAGCTGAAAACCTTGAAGCTTAGTTTTACTAAGGATTTATAGTTTCTAATTGCTCAGATTAGTTTCTTCTTTATCAAGGTAGGTAAAGGAGAAACACCACTATTTGTAGATATGATACCAACTGCTTGAGCGTCCGCTTTCTTTTATTCATCAGATAAAACCATAATACAGAAATGTAAACAATTGTAGAAGTACAAGATATCAGAGGGCATGAAATAAGGGGACAGCCATATTGAGTCAGAACTATAGGTTACATTTCACAAATACAAACAATTTATGATAAGCCCCTGACTGAGCAATTTACCTTTTGAGATCCCCTTCTTTGACTGGGGTATGCAAAGATAAATAATGCATACATAGCTGGTTCTTGAAAGGGAGAGTATAAATGACTACACCAAGAAGTACCAAACAGTGAAAAACCTCAAGGTGAAATGCAAATATGTAACATCACGTAAAGAAGTGGAAAGCTGAGCAAGAGAAGCACAAATCATCTAATGATTAGTAAAATGTTTGGTTGAACAGAATTTGAGAAAGAACAGAGATTATCAGGGAACTATACAGATTCTCGTGAACCCAAGTTATTGTTTAATAAATCTAGTATGAAAGAATGTTTGTCAGTCTTATGTGGAAAAATTCTAACAGAAAACATACCTTTGAAAAGGTATAGCACAAAAACAACGATTCACATGCTTCTGTGCATGCCTGAAGTACAGCAAGTGTCAAGTATTTATTCAGGCTTCTATACAGTGTCTAATGTTGATCATTATTTCATATCCTGCCCCTACTGTGGTCTGCTTCATACAGTCCTCTCACATTTCTGTGTGTTCTCAATCCAAAAAATTACTCCTGTGACTATTCTTTCTCTGCAACACAGGTAACAAGAGTTCTCCGAATGAGCCTAGCCTTGGAGTAAAAAATGTCAATGGTTTGCGTTACTTTATTTCCATACCTCTCTTGTTTCTCTGCCACTGCCAGTCGATCAGCGTCAGGATCATTTGCTAAAATGATTCTTGCCCCATCTTTTTCAGCCAAAGCAAAAGACAATGTCTGGAAAAGTGGCAAGCAGGACCAGATGAGTATTAATATTCCCAAATAATATTTTCACTTCATAGGTTTTAAGCAATTTTCCGAGTTTATTTAATCTCAAACAACCAAAATCATTATATGTCTCTTAAAAAGCCCAAAAACTTCTAGCCTGGCAGCAGTAGAACATAGTCAGGACATTTAACTTTACCTACATCATTCCACTTCTGTAGCTCAACTTAAAAGCTACCTATATTTAACAGGATCTTTCAATAACAAAGTGTAACAGAAATAGTAACAGAAACTCTAACCACCTGTCAGGACTTCTCCTGCCCCCTCCTGGTGTTGTGTCAGAACAAAATAGTAGAAGCCTTCCAAAACCAACTGAGGAGATTTTTTATTATTATTTTATTTTTTTAAATTAACTGTCACTTTGTTCTATGTGCAGATCCTGCCCATTCTGTTAGAGCACAGAACAAATTAATTGAAAGTTATAGCTAATTACTGCCTGACTGGTTCAAAGAGGGTTATGTCAATGAAAGGATACCAGCTAACTCTTCACTAAATGTAAGGCTATGAAACAGATTCAAAATAGATCTTCCACCAATACCTACAGCTGTGACTTCTGGCAAAAAGGAAAACACTGAAAGACATCACAACTATTAAAAAAAAAAAAAAAAAAAATCAATCTATTTACCAGAACACCTTTGCCTTCTTCAGGATTTGGATACTTCACTGTAGGAAAGTCTGGATCAGGATCTTTCTGCTCCGGAACAGCAAAAGGAGGGCTAAGGTCAAATGCCTTGAATGCCAACTGCACAAATTTATGTCCTACGCCATGCACAGAAGTATGAACAAATTTCAGGTTTGTTTCCTTGTTTATATTCCTGAAATAAAACAGGTTAACAGTAAACTTGGACATGGAAGACTGTTCTGCACAAAACTGACTACATTTGGAAACAGATTCAACTCAGTATTCTGTATCACTGTTAAAAATATGAATTAAAAGAGGTCATATTTTAAAAGTAATGGCTTGAAAATTGGCTTAGCCTAATTTTTCAACAATATGAGTCACTCTTGGCATCCAATATCTTGGTATGTGCAAATCACTGGAGCAAGAAAGACAGTACACGCTACACATCCCAAAGAAGGCGAGTGAAAAACAAATACAACTGACTAAATAGACTCTTCATCCCCAACTATGGCATTTAAACCACCCAAAAAGACTGTGAACACGGTGAGTCAACAGCAGCCTGCCCAATTTGAGCACACTCATTTTTAGGAAGTACAGTACTGAAAGTGTTGGACATACCTAAAATCATGCAAACTCCTAAAGAGACATTTAATTCCAATTCTGAAAAAGCAGTGTAATAGTCCCAGCTTTCTAGTAACTCTGACTGTTTTTAGCAAGAGTAAGAACCTGGTTACTGGTGGTTAAAATTTCGGCATAAAATAAGCAGATGTAAAAGGTTGATACTCATCTGATACATAAATCAAGTCTAACTGTGAATCACCAAGAGAAACATCCACTTTATTTTGCTGAGTAAAGATTTTACTGAGCAAGTGACAGGAATAGGCTGTTGTAAGGCACCCAAGGCTACCAGGAGCACAAGCAAGGCTGGAATGACAGAGCAAGACCTCCTTCATCCAGAACTGGCTTAACAACCTGATTCACCGATTCTCTCAGAATTTTGTTTTAAGACTGGTGGGCTGTCCATGTCAGCTCACCTCCAGCAGCATGAGATAGCCCCAGTCTTGCTGGGGCACTTGGCTGATGCATGCCATGAAAATACAGGGAGATGACACCATCAGAAATTTGCTCACTTTGCTCGGTTAGACTTCTGCCAGGACAGCTTTATGAACTGGCTTACTACACTACCACACAGCTGCCAGTGCTACCACAAAAGATGACAAAAAGGCACAGGCAGAACTGGGTCATAGCAGGACTGTGGCCACCCTCACTTCCATCAATTTAAACTGCCCTGCTAACATACTAGATGGAATATCCTGTATTCTTAAAGGAATTAACACCAGTCACCTGTAAAAGCACTGTTTCTGTATGTCTTTGAAATACTCCTTATTGACCATGGCATATGGATCATGAAGTAGTGGGCTGCTGTCAATCAGTTTGTCATCCCAAGCCTGAGGCCACGGTTCTTGGTTCTCCTCAATAGCCTGAGAAATTCCTTTGTCATGAGGGGAAATGATCTGAGCACCATTTTCCCAGTAAACCTAAATAAAAAATAGGGTAAGTGAGTATTTGATCATGAATCTTGTAAGATAGTTTTGTTATGTTTTTTGTTGGTTAAGGTGCAGTACATTCAGTAGAGTATCACAGTAAATTAGGCTTAGGTATACCCAAAGTATTCTGTTCATATTCTCAGTGTTTCTTCTCACATCCCACTTCTATTCTATTAAAAAAAAGCGTTTAATTTTATCGAAATATATCAAGATCCGTAATGAAATGCAAAACAAGGCCCAGTCGTTTATTGAGAAAACTTCCATTTTTGTATTTTGGAAACAGTCTGTATACGACTAGCCCAGCTACTGAATGACTGGTGCACAGGCAATTCAGCTGTGGCTTTTTCAGTGGCTAGCAGATTACAATGGCATTAATTCCTGCTTTCTAGAGCAAAGATTTTAATTATATTATTAGTATGACATGATACTAGCTTTAAATATATAGCAGAGATAAGAGAGATAGAGAGACTAGTAATTAATTTAGTCTATAGCATGATAGAAACTATATACAATTGCATTAGTTTCTCTACACGAAAAAAAAAAAAGAGCCAGAAAATAGATCACATTGCAATACCTTGTAACCATTGTCTTGTTTTGGATTATGGGAAGCAGTCACCATAATTCCAGCACAAAGCTTCAGATGAGTTACTGTGTATGGCTGTAACAAGAGAAAGTTACCTGAAGCAGAATGTGCAACATATTACACATTATTTCTTCTCATGCATATATAATATTTATAATACATAGTGCTGAATGAAAAGAAAGTCAGGATGCGATTCCTCCACACAGACTCCCTAAAGCAGAAGCCAAACAGTACTTGATCCACTAGACTCCACGTGGCACAACTTTAGCCCTCGTTTTTTCTCGTGTATTTTTCCATTTATATGTTAGTAATGTTGTTTCAGATGCTTTGTGAATCTCTAGGGTAGTGTATTTCTAGAAGGAAGGCAGATGCATGTGTTGCCTACTGCAGAATGACCTGAGGTACCCGAGGCCTTAGAGGGTGCCAAGTCTGTTGGGGTAATGACAGAAGTCTGCATGGAGCAGAGAACTACAGCTCAAACAGTCTCATCCATACTGTCGTTTGGAAGCAGCCTGGGGAGCAACTACTCCATTGGGGTTCAGAATAGGATTGTTTTGGACAGAACTTTTAAAAATTAGCTCAAAACAGATGGAGTGAATTAAAAATAAAGCATTATTCATGAACACAGGTCCAATTTTTGTTTACTCCTGGCTCTTTATTTAATAGAGAAATGCAATCAACTGCAACACCACTTTAAGCTGCTCTACGAAGAATTTGACCCTAAATCTACAAAAAAAATTGTATCAGTATAAGAATGCTATGTAGCAAGTCTTTATACCACCATGTTTTGTTTGCAATGCTCACTGAAGAAACTGGTACAGGGGCAAATTACTGCTTTTAGTACAAGGGCCAAGTGCAGGGCTTTTCTGTATTGCCCTGGAGACATCGGGTGTTCTGATGGGGGCATCAGAACACAATCCAACAACCCTTCTGGCAAAACATCACTGCACTCCAACAACTTGCTATTTTGGATTCAATACCTGCCCTTGCCCCTCCTCCCCTCAAAAAAAAGAAAAAAAAAAGAAAAAAAAAAGGCAAAAATCCAGCCAAATCACAGAACTAAATGTGTGTTTCAGACTTCAGGACTCCACAGCAATCTAGAAATGACAAGATGCTTCCTGCAAGATGCCTGCCTGAAAACAGGAATAACTAGAACTGCATCCCACTACTGACATTCCACATTCTCCCTTCTTTTGCTATGGATGTCGTAAACCAAGCATAGCTAAATGAGACTAACTGCAGGAAGAGCTTAAAAAGTAAGAACTGGTTTGTGTAGTTATTCTTAATTTAAGTAATGCAAGGTATCTGACAGAATTTGTGTATATATAAAGCAGAAATAGTACATAAAAAGATAAAATAGAAAAACCTACCACAAAGGGAGTTGGTATTATATCAGAGAATAGATAAACTGGAACTCCCTGACTGATGAAGGTATTGGCAGCAAGTCTTGCAAACCTAAATAGGAAGAAAAGATACCCAGGGAATATCCTCATTTTCTTACCAATTAGTTTCCTAGAATTCACAGCTTCCCCATCTACCCTAATGCAATTACAAAATCCCAACAACAAACACCACCACTTATCAATATATCTCAATTATTATACAGACACAATTTAAATGTGTTCCCTCACTATTCCCAATAGATAAAGCACAACTCTAAGAACTGCTTTGGCATTACCAAAATGTAAAAATCCTATAAATCCCACACATTATTCACTTTACAGAAAGAAAATACAGTTGAAGTAGATATAAAGCCATAATGTATCACACAAGGCATCTACAAAATACTAAATACAAAACCTAAGAAGTACCTTTTGCTACTACCTCCACTGGAAAGATGAGCACGAGCATCAAACCCAATCACAACTCCTCTTTTTTTCAGGTCACTGAAATTCTTCTCAAGGTATCTGCAAAATCCCTGAAAACAACAACAAATCCACCTCATTAACCTGATCCTGATGTTTAATTTATCATAGCATTAAGATAATTGCTAAGATGCTGATGCCTTAGGAAGCTGAGCACACACAGCAACTCACTGAACTGCTCTGGGATTCAACTTGTTCAGGACCAATAAACACCATGAAATACCAGAAACCTTCAAATCAATACTGCAAACCTGGACGGGACCTAAGTATTTTTTAAAATATCAGAACCAACTCCAAAAAGGAACAGGTAACACGATTAGTCCGAATTGCAGGTTTTGAGAAATGATTCAGCTGTGTTAGGTCTCACGTGAGGAAGAGAACAGCTGGCCAGTGTTTCAGGTTTTTAATTGAATCCCACCCTTAATAATGACATCTCTCTAGCACACGACACATCAACACTCCAGACTGCAGTAATTCAAGGTTCTGGGTTTTTTCCCCAAGTAGTTCTACTTTAGGATCTATGCATGTATACATACCCTCACTGCCTTTATGTAAATCCATGTCCGACACACACAAAGCTTAGTCAAATGTTGGCTACCTTTGGGGTTTCTTTGTAGTTGTTACAACAGCACTAACTGTTACACTTGATCTTAACTGCAGCTGTGTAGAAATTAAATTGCAAATCAAATATGGAAAGTAACTTCTTTTAACGGTTTAATAGCTTCTCTCTGCTTGTTTTCAGAGATCAGCATTCAGCTAATGATTGTAATTTAAATTACTTCTGAAAACTGGAAGAATAGGAGACAACTTATACTTCCATAGAATACTCATTTGCTTGCCATAAATGAGGCTCTTCCATTCATATACACAACCAGTTAAGTGAGATAAAGTGCTGAACACAATACCTGGGTTGTCTGGATAATAGTCAAGTCATTCATGTGGGAAATCCCTGCTCCCATGGCAGCTCTGAGCCCTGCTGTGCCAAACTCCATCCGTGAGCCAAAGTATTTCTGCAGTTCTCCGGCATTTCCTTCCGCAAGCAGTTGTTTCACGATTGCGTAAGTTTTTGGATTCTGTTGATAAAAAATTCAGTTATTCTAAATGACTTTTGTTTTACAGAACTGATTTTCTGTCCCAGCCCCTGGGTTTCAGTGTCAAAACATGGTGCACAACTTCAAGAACACCAGAACTCCTGCTGTCTTCTTAATTTTAAATGAGTACAACCTCAAGTATTACTTATTTTAGATTTATCCCCTGAAGTGATCATGTTACCTTGACAGCAAGGGGGGTGTGTGTGTGTGTATATATATATATATATATCTGTATCTCTATACCTATATCTATCTATCTCACAATTTGGGATGTTAAAAGATTTCCAAGATGTCTATTTTAATGTTTTCTGTTTTAAAAAACAAAACAAACAAAAAGCAGTAGATTCACAGTTCAGAGAATTTTTCCTCATCACAACACAAGAATTACACTAAACATTTAAGAAAGTAAGTTAAGCTGATAATTAAGAAATATTTGTTATTTCTGTAGCACTATATGTAGAGTTTAAAACAAATTAAATCATAACCTTGTCCCAAGACTGGCTAGCACCAGAGGCAGCAGCAAAACTAAGCAGACTGGGCAGAAGATAATTTCCAACATATTTACAGGCAATGCTTGTAAAAATAAGTACAATTCCAGCACGAAAGCCTAGAAACTACAGCTAAATTCTTAAATAAAATGACAAGAGTGGCAACAAAAGGGCCATGTCAGACTGCTTGAGAACAGCGAGGAGTTTTTAACTTTCACTGTTTTGCTTGGTATATTGCTTCCACAGACTCTCTATTGCCACTCACTCTATTTCCAGTCCTATGGAATTAGCGAAGTCCTGTATGCCTCAACTTCTCAATGTTAATAACATGAGACTTGTGAAGTTCAGTATTTGATTTCTTGAGAACAGATAGCCAAGAGGACAGATAGCAGGTGGCAGACTCCTGACAACAGGATTATCTGGAGAGGCAGCACGTTACTCACTGCTTGAGTACACACACTTTACTCTGGAGTACAAAGATTATAATTTCCAAAGAGACACAAACTTTGATTTCTAAGCAATCAAATGACCTCATAAAAGTCACAGACTTTACTATTTCCTGGATGACCTAGGTATGCTTACAGCAAGAGAAAGCATATCATCCTATGCAAAAAGGAAAAAAAAATATAAATGTAAAACCATGTATTTTCTGCAGCTTCGGAAAATGCTGCAGAACACACAGAGTAGCAGGCATGTGATTAAGTTTCCATACAAAGGTATAAGCATTCTGTACATCAAACCGAGACCAGAGTCAGGATGTCCTAACCACTGACCTGAGCACCCACTGCTGCAGGACAAATAACATTGTTTAAATAAATACTTAAAAAGCTAAAGAGCCTTTGGTGCTAATGAGCAAACTGCAGAATGCAGAATAAACTAAAGAACTAAAAAAAAGAAATCCAACTTCTTGAATGCAATAAACAATTAGGTACCCCAGAATTGCTGATTTCCAGTGCACAAATTACCAGTTTACCAGTCCAAGAATATGGTAACTGACACTTCCTTGTAGGCGGCTTGACACAATTATCTATTATTATTGAGTAATTATATTCTACAAGAACAAATATAATTCTATGTTGCTATAGAATATATAGGGCAGTATAACCATTCTGAGTTTAGGCTGTTTACAAGTTGATGTCAGGTTTTTGCTTTAACATCAGGCCTCTGACTCATAGGTAAAGCCTGAATGATACTATTTGCACACAGTTTTGTACACTGCCTAGTCACCTTTTCATTCCCCTGCAGGAGCTTTGTGCACAAGTCATCTCTTAATACTGAAATGGGCATGTTTTTAGGTAGATACTACACACATTTCTACAGGTGTTTGACAGACTAGAAGCTGTAATGCCAATGCAGAAGTACACCAGGAGCATCCTGCAGCTCTCACAGCCAAGGAGTTTTCTGTGTTGTTGTTAGGGGAATTTCCCAGGTTTGGTATCTACTGTGAAACTAGAGGGATCCTCCAGTTTTTTAAGTCTGGTTAAATGTACATGTCCAGGTGGCTGCCCAAGTCTTAACAGTTTCAGCCCATATAGTTTGCTAAAGAAAACTTGACTGCGTTAATTTAGTTGTTTGGGTTGTTCCCCACTGCCTGCCTCCACCCCACACCAAGTAATGGTAAAAGCCAGGCCAAGTCTGTTCAGTATGGCAGAAGGATTTTTCCAGAACCACTTTTATAATTTTTTATGACGATATTCTGCCTTTTTTTTTTTTTTTTTTTT
>VZTI01000777.1:282312-305287 GCA_013397865.1 Struthidea cinerea
GGTCGGGGCTGGGGCCACGGCCGGATAGGGCGGCCCCGCCTCCGTCCCGCCCGCCCGCCGGGGCCGCGGTCGGGGCCCTTGCTTAGAATGTTGTCATTCGGCGCCTGAGATGCGGCGAGGGGCTGCTCCGCCGCCCGTGGCGCTGCGCGGGGCGAAGGCGAGTGCACAGCCCCCGGCGGGGCTGCGGCTGCCGGCCCAGGGAAGCCCCGGGGAGAGCCCCGGGCGGCCCCTGGCCCCGGCACCCGCACTGCGCTGAGCGGAGGAGGAGCGTTCCCAAATAACAGCGGGAAAATGCGGTGAACAGCACAGCCATCCTCCTCCGCAGGATGGCTGGCGGAAGAAAGTAGCGCTGTTGTTTGAAGTGTCACTTTCCACGGGCATTGGACAAAGGCGACTGAGATTCCTTTTAAAAGTCAAGATAAATGACGGATGACCTCGGGAGCACTCTGAGTTGGGATAAAGATTATAACTAGATGATGTTTAAGGTCCTTTCTGACCCAGAAAGTTCTATGATTCTCTGATAAATTTTCATAGAAATAATGACTTGTACAGATGTTTGAAAACTTTTCGAAGTTCATTAGTACATTACCAGAATGCACGTGAACAAGAGAAATGCTACACATCACTTGCAAGAATGTTAATACACATCCTTCTGATATTCAGTACTGATCAGTAGAACAGGATGCCCTTATGGAAAAACTCTAAGATGAAACATCAGTGGAACCAAAGAATAAGAAAATCAAACAAAAATTATGCTGTTTGGTTGCCTTTGAAATCACCGGTTTTCCTATCATTTTGATAATGAACATTTAACCCAGCTCCTCTGGCCTCTGCACCTCTATGGCTGAACACAAATCTGACCTCAGCTGCAAAATTAAAAAAATAAAAAAAGGTAACTGGATTTCACTCAGGAAAATTGACTGTCTTCCTTCTGCCAGAATTAAAGAACAGGTTAATATGTCTTTGATTGAACAATTATTATAGCTTATAATTGTGTCTTTGAGAGAAGCCTGAGCTGCCAAGATGCTGCTCTGTCTAACTAGTTCCTATAACTTAGCTTGTGTTTTGACTGGAATCCCCTGAAGATGCCATGATAAGCCACTTCAGCCAGGTTGATTTCTTACAATTTTTTTGGGCAAACATATAGTCCAGAGAACACTGAACCCTCTTTCTTGCCTAACAAGATTTCTGGCATCAACTTCCCAAAGTACTAACAGGAACAGCAGTCTGATTGCTCTGGAGCTTCAGGGACCAGGCATTCTGTACATTTTATCATCCTCTGTCTGCAGCTGGGCTATACCAGGGAAGGCACATCTGCAGGGACATCTATAAGGAGTGACTGGGATTGCCCTGTTTAACTCTGCAGTACAGGCTAAGGTAGGGGAAGATCCCTGAGAATGGTACAGATGCAGAGCATGTGTTGCAGGTGGTCTGAGGCTGCTGAGAAATGCAGGGTCACTGTGAAGGTGCCATACAGGAGGAGCAGAGTAATTTGCCAGTGATGCCAAGTCCTTAATCGGAACTCTTGTAAGGGATATACCCATCCAGGCACTTTCCAACAGTGATTAAATAGGAGCAATTGGAGCATCTCATTTTTCCCCACGTTCAGAGGATGAGGCAAATGAGGAAGGGGCTGGCCTTATGGAAATGTAATTGAACTTCTACATACTGCTCAAAGGCAGGAGAGAAGTAACCACAGGAAAAAAGCAAGATTTGCTTATGTGAAGAATGTGAAGAATGATACAGGCCCTACAACACCGACTTCATAAAGTGCCATAACAAAGCATTGCCACTAACTCAGCTGAAGGAGGTGACAGACTCATGGAACACATCCTCGTTCTATCAAATGCCTGAGGCTGACAATAAATCAAACAGGTTTTCTTCAGGATGGACAAAAATGGTTATCAGGATCCATTACACTGTAAGCTCAGCTGTGTCACAGCTTGCAAAATTCTTGTCTGTACCTTCAGGGTACAGAGCGTAGATCTAAACAGAGGGTATTTCTGAACGGAGTAGCCAGAACCATGACACTTGCAAAGTGCAACAGTCCAGAAAAATTCAGGATCTAAAGACACTAGAAGAGGCCAAAAAGAAAAGAATACCAAATTGCTGCAAAAAACCTTAGCCTTATACCTAATCATAGCAATAACATAACCCTAGCCCCAAACCATAACCCTAACCCTAATCCTAATCCTAATCCTAACCCTAACCCTAACCCTAACCGTAACCCTAACCGTAACCCTAACCCTAACCCTAACCCTAACCCTAACCTTAAACCTAACACCAATCCTAAACCTAACCCTAACCCAACCATAACACTAACCCTAACCATAACTTTAACCCTAACCATAAACTTGATGCTAACCCTAACATTAGCCCTAACCCTACCCCTAAACCCAAACCTAACCCTAATCCTAACAACCTCACTCTAACCCTAATCCGAAAACTAACCCTAACTCAAAAAAAATCCTAACCCTGACCATACCCTAACCCTAAACCCTAACCCTAACCCAACCCCAACCCTAACCCTAACCCTAATGCAAACCTAACCCTAACCCAACCCTAACCCTAAGCCTAAATTTAACCCGAACCCTTAACCCTAACCCACTAATACTTACACCCTAACCTAACCCTTACCCAACCCTAACCCTAACCCTTCCTGCTGTCTGCACTTGCTGCTGTGATGAACACAGTTTTTCATGAGAACAGTACACTGTAAATGATTTCAAATTCCCACATAATTTAAAATTGGATCCTTCCTAGTGATTCTTTCAAAAAGTGAATTTCCAAGAAAGAATTCTAAACCCAGCAGTTTTTCATGAGAAGCTCTGGATACTGAGTTGGAGAAAAGTTGGTTGACTACATGTCAAAAATCAGATAAAACTGAGACATAAAGGATGAAGGGGTTTTTCCTATTTTTTTTTTCTCCAGCTGTTACCAAACCCAACTGAAATGGACAAAATAAAACTTAAAAAACCCAATGAATAAACCAAGGAAATTTGCTGACTTTATACTCTTTTTTGGGAACCTTAAATACTGTGCCTACATTTAACTGAATCTGGTTCAAAACAGGTGGAATCATTACTAAATTCAAATTAGTGCTAGAATTTCAGAGTGGGGTACTTTGTGGGGTACCTAAAGCATCTCTCTCGACCTACACTTACTGAAGTGAAAAGTTTCAGATGAATATTGAATGTTAGAACTTGGGCTCAGTGTGGCTGCAACTGCACAGGCCTTTCACACGAAGTATGAACTAAATGGCATTTGTCTGTTAGCTGTGTTAGGCTTTAGCCATAACACCACAGCACCAAATTGCTTTATTTAACTTGCAGATAGGAAGAGCAATGAATGCATCAATGGTGCTCATCAATATCTTCACTCAGGTTTTGAATTTTATGTTATCTGCAATTATATGTTGTACAGAAGGATTTTACCAAAATATATAAATACCTGAAGGGAGGATGCAAAGGGGATGGAGCCAGGCTCTTTTCAGTGGTGCTTACTGACAAGACAAGAGGCACAAACTGAAACAGAGGAGGTTCCAGGTGAACATTAGGAAATACTTTTTCACTGTGATGGTGATTGAGCACTGACGCAGGTTGTTTTAAGGAGGGTTTGGAGTCTTCATCCTTGTAAATACGTAAAAGCCATCTGGACATGCTTTTGGGCAAGTGGGTCTTGAGCAGGGAAGTTTGATCAAATGACATCCAGAGGTCTTCTCCAACCTCAGCCATTCTGTAATACATGAGATGTTGTATGTTCTGACAAGGAACCTAAATTTTTCATTGCTGACTTCTGCATTAGTGTGATCTAGCTGTAGAGAAAATTTGTGAAATGCTAACAGAAACTGAATATCACAACCAGTGATATTTTCTTGTTGTATGTACAGATATTACATTTAAACTCTTCTACCCAGTTCCCCCATTTTCAGTATGCTTTTAGTGCACGATCATTCTCCATTTGCAGCCAACTGGGACATAACAATTGCTATTTGTGGTACCTACAGAAATGAAAGGACTAAGGACTATAGGATATTACTGACAACAAGTTAGCTTTAGGTTCTCAGAGCTTAAACTGCATACTTGTCTTAGCTCCACTTCTTTAAGCAGTCTGAAAATTTAAAGGTATTTTAATAGTTTTCACTTTCATCACTAGTTTGAAATACCATTAGGGGGCAGGACAGAAAAAAGCTTTGATTCTACAGCACAGATTGACTGGGAAACTGTGGTGCAATAGCACATTTCAAAAATAGGCTCAGAAGAGGATGTCTTAAATAAAGCACTGTTCTTGTAATCTGATGAGAAGGGAGGGGGAAGAGGGGGAAGAAGGGAAGGATGTGGTGGCTATTGTATTCCTGGCTTGAATTTTAGTATTCGTTCTCCACTTCTGTTGTCTACCAGCTAACCCAAGGATGTGTCAGATTATTTTACATTTCCTCTTGGAAATTATTTCTCCATTGTTTATTGTAAGCTTCTTGTTCACAACTGAAAGTCTTTTATAATCTCCACTGTTTGGCATAGACTCCTGATCTCTGATAGGCAGGCAGATCTTGGATCCTGTGGCAGCAGAACTAGTAAAACATGCTTTTTCTGTCTTGTTCTAGACTGCATCCAGTTTCTAGGTTCAAGGATGAATTAACTTATGTTTGTTCAACAGATAGGACAAAGTCAGAGCTAATGCCAGTTCTTTTCAAGTATATTTTGGACTGCTGCCCTTCTCCTAGATGTTGCTTCACATTTAAAGACCAAAAAAGCAAGATGAAGTGAAAAATAAAATTAGTCTGACTAATAAATACATGATCTTGAACTCATCCCTTGTGCAAATGATTCAAATTATGCTGTGACAAAAAAAGAAACATTTGATGTTATGATTTCATGGAATTCAAGAGTAATATGCAGAGTTTATTTTGGCCCAATTCCTTTATGAAAGAAGTGAGCGGGATACATTATTTTTATATATGTCATTCCGTTTTGTTGTAACTAAACTTTTTTCCCTCCCTAGGTAATTTTCTGGATACCTAGCCAGACTTACCAGGCCTACAACTTGATTTGAATAACACCGTGCTGCCTGTTACAGAAATGGGATCGAGAGGGATTCTGACAGCTCTCTCACCCTAAGTTAAGGAAAGCTTTCCTTACCCAGGATTAGTTATCCAGAGTAGAAGTAAAAAAATCTAAACTGGTTGCAGCATAAATACACTGGATAGATATTTGCCTTAACAACAATAAGTTATGAAGATTATAGAGAAGTTTCCCAAAAATGTTAAGCTTCTAAATCCAACTTTAGACTTCTAAGTAAGCTGTTTCTCAAAAGTGCTGAACCTGCAGCAGTTCCCATTGAATGCTCAGGCTTGTAAGTGCATGGCTGAGAGGCACGATGGCAATATCAAAGGGGAAAGGCAGTTGCTTTAAAAAAACTGGCACAGTATGCTTTTATAATATACAGCTACGCTCCATAGTTTACACCACTGAAGTTGAAATATTGGTTTTACAGACAGCAAAAGATTTATCTGATGTCCTATTGATGGAGGAAATAGTATCTAAAACATGGAAAGTTAGTAGTGGTATGTTTCTGTTAGCTGTTCCAAGAAGGTAACACTAAATGCCCTACCTTGTTTTTCCTGAATAAATTTAAAAAATCTGAAATTAAGGAACCGACTTAAAAGATGTAGCGTCTTATTAATGAAGATTATTTACTCTTGGTAGAGGAGATAAAGCATATCCTGCTGAAACCATACAAGAACTAAATGAAAGGCTATACTGAGAAATTTGTACAGGAGATCTTAAAATGACCTCAAAAAACTTGGACATTGCACTACAGTACGCTTTTGAAACAGCTTCATTTTTAAACTTCACAAAGCTTTAATTAAAATGAAGCAGAATAATTAAAACCCCCTCAAACCCAAGTTCTTCCAAAGCTGACTTCAGGCTTCATGCAATGATGCTTTAATGGGCACAGGCTGCCCTCTCGCGGCCACAGCAGGAATAACCACCGAGGTCATCTGCTCTAAGTTGAGCTGCAGCTGCGTCAACGGGTCCCGCCTTACAAAAAATTCCCCACGTTTCTGCCAGGTAACAATTGTTTCATCATGTAGTGTTAGTCTTCCCGTAATTTGGGGCAGGAGTTTCCTCTCCTTGTCTTTAGACTTAGACAATCGAAAACGAATGTCACTGAATAAAAAACATCTGCACTCTTTCTTATGCTGCCATAATATTCCTGTTTTCCAGAGTGTTCCAGTATCAAGAAATGAAAAGAAATACTGAGAACATAACAGGAGTGCCACGCACTGAGAAAACTACCATCTTTCCCATATATAGTTTTGCATAAAACTTTAAGTTGAATTCAATTACACTTTACTTTCTGAAGTCCTATTGTTAATATATAACTTAATAAACTATAACTAAATATAAACTTAAATAAATTATCATAGTAATACATATTAGTAAAGACTGTGAAACTTCACTACGGGCCTAAGGGGTTTATTTTTCTTTCTACATTCCCTGGCCAAATTGTTGAAAGACATTAACGTTGCCACCTCTGAGAACAATTTGCTTCTGTAACCATTCCTGTATTAATAAATTTTTTCTGGTGTCATGTGCTTGCTTGGTAAATGCAAATATTACTCTAGGTATTTGGCTTGATGCCTTCACTGCTTTAGAAATTGTTTTGAGATTTGCTTTCTGATTAGCATAATTATGCTCATTTTTATTCTTGGTTTACTTGCCAAATACTCACAGTTACTTCCTTCTTGTTCATACTTTGTAGGTGATAGGTTAGTCATAGGATGCTTGTTTTTCATGGCAAGGTGGCAGTGATACACGATTAAAAGAAGTAGTAGTATAATGCCTTGCAATTTTACCCATCTTCTAGAATAAAAATGCACTGAAAAGGTTTGAACATGTTTGATTTAAAGTACAGTTTCTTTCTTACAAGAATAACAGCTTCATAACACCACCAAGAGTAATTATCTCTTTGCAAACAAGCAATTAATAATGTTTTCCCCCTCCAGCACAATTACCTGATAACAGTAACAGACATTTGACTTTGTCCAGGGATGTGTGAGCATCATATAATTAGAGCTATATTAGGAATTGATAGTTCATAGTGTAATGCTTTGGATCATATGGTAACCAAACCTTAAAAAAGAGATGAGTTTAAAAAAAACCAAAAGTGTACAAAAGCTTTACTCTTGAGGAAGGAAAACACAATATACAGAAAGGTTCTTGCAGATGGAGATGGGTATCAGGAAAAGAAGAAGCCTGAGTATAATTCTTGACAAGCCTAAAGTTTGTTTGAAACATCTTAGGAAAATTTGACATGGATGATGTGGTACAAAACCAGCACTGCAGAAACCCTTCTGTACAAGCTCTGCAAAGGGAGCAATATTATCCATTCTGAAGGACTATCTTTCCATTCCTAGTTGTGTTAAAATCAGATTTTTCTTTAGAATATCTGTCTCGGTCTGAAGCAGTATTAACTTTCCACTAGAAGATGCATCATTCTTCATCAGAAAAAGAGAAAAGTGTTTTTCAAGTGAGAAGGCTGTTAGTTAGGAAGAGACAGAATCACTACAGTAAGAAACATAACCAAGCAGTTATATATAGTCGATAGTTGTGGGCACAAATTTAACTCTTTCATTAATCCCAGGTGACCCAAGCCATCTCTACTTCAGAAGGCATTTATTGCTGCTTTGGTAGTCAGCCAAGAGGCCAGGATGGCTTGGTGGCACTACAGCCTCCTCACTCAGTAACATGGAAGAGCCCAAATCTGGTGACTTATAGACGGACTACAACTGCCACTCAAACCCTCTTTGGTGAATGACCTCTAGGTATTGTGCACCAATGGCAAGAGAGAGAGCAAAGTTTCTGTAAGTGCCAGGTAATGAAAGGACTATATTGAATGATAGAGCTGTAACATACATTCTGAATCCTGGTAATTCAGTACTCTAGCATTACTTTATAAGTATATACTGCCTGTGTATTGTAATACAGTATCATCGTAGAGGAAAGTGCACAATTTCCTCTGTAGATGTAAATATTTGCTGGAACAAAGTCTTCCTGACAAAAATACCATTAAAGAATTCTCAAACAATTCAGTGCCAATAAGACAAGATTGTACTTTTCCATAAAGAGTTGCTTTAAAGCAATAATCTATCTTACAAATTAAAAGATTAATAAGTATGAAGTTAACTGGAATAGTAAATCCCGTATATAGCTAATACATATTGACTCATTGCCACTGTGGGCAAGCAAGCTGTGCAGGCACAGACAATCATTTACATCTTTCTGTAAGATATTTCTGCACGTCTTTTTCATACTACAGAGAGAGTAATGTGTGAGCTCAGTCATATGCCAGACAAACTGTCAGCAAGACTTAGTGAATGCACTAACTTATTAGCTGAAATGATTAAACAGAGCATTCAGCTCAAGCTTTATAACCAAAGCACATAAATACACACACAGACACAAGTCACTCAGCTTCCCATGCTACAAATTGTGAACCATTCAGTAGCTGAAATTTTCACAGCGTATCTCCAAATGTGTGGGACATAAATTCTGGGGGCACGTATGCTCTTATTTACCTCCCTCCCCCTCATATTATATGAGGAATTTTTACTACTGTTAGTAGCTTTTTATATAGCAAATAACAGCAAATTTATATAGTACTAAAAGTCTTATACATAGCAATCAAACAGTAAAAAGACTATGTGTTTTGCTATCTTTTAAAATTAGGTTTGCAATCTTTTAAACAAGAAGCCTAAGGAACAGAAATTCAGCGAGTGCTGTGGAATATGTAAACATCTGTCCTAGTTTGGACAAATTTGGAGGAGAATAGCCTCTGATAGAAGTCAGGTTGCAACCTCCCCTCCCCCCCAGGTTTGGGAAAAAAATTTCCTCAAAGGAAAGTGAAAGAGATAACAAGCTATTTATTTAACAAACACACAGGTGGGGAATAATAATGCTAAATAATGAGATCTCTCTCTCTGTGGAGAGAAAACCTGAGAAGATTTCAGAGATCCTCTGTAGGTGCGGTCTCTCTCCTCCTCGGAGCTGGTCGGCGAGGGGCCCCCCCCCCGGGCCTCCGGGAAAAATCTCCTGATGTGGTCAGATGTTGTTGAAACAGTCCAGAAGAAAAGGAAAGAACAAAAAACCCAAAAATCCTAGGAAAACGAAATTCAACCCTCCGTCTCTCGCTGGGAGAAAGAAGAGCCAAAAAAAAAAACAAACCAAGGGTACCGCTGAAGCCAAGGAGTGTATCTCCGTGTCCTTGAAACAACTGCTTTGAAATGTTTTTTGTTTTCTGTCCTCCTCAGGCTCAGTTTAAAGACACAGAAAAGATTGGTGGGCATAGGGTAGCGATAGGGGATACACATTATAAAGTCACCCCAAGACAACATCACTTCTAGGCATGTGTGCAAGGCCGCAGATTGTTTGAGGCTGTTCAGATAGTCAGTTGCCTTGTTCCATAATCTGTTTGGTCTGGATGAACACCTAGGGGTCTCAACTGTCAATCACCTCACAGACAGAAGTGTATTTAAGGGCAAACCTTGTTTATTCATACAGCAGCAAAGTTTCTCCCCCTCAAAATTAAGTAACATAATGAGACATTGGATAGCAGCAGCTGTTTGAACTACAGCATGACCAATGCATCACTTTTCTTCCCAACCTCTTCTTCCCTCCTTAGAGATCTGCATTTTTTGATTTATTTTTCTGCCTGTTATCTCTTAAAGTCAATATATTTAAAAATAGCACTTCAAAAGGGAACCCGATTCTGAGGTAAAGCTCTCCCTCATATTGCTCCCTTTCATCCAGGAGCCTAAATATTAGCAGTTCTGATGTACATATTTCTCTTTATTACGTCTGAGAATGCTTCTTGCTGAGACTTTCCTCTGTGCTACTCTGCCAGAAGCAGAAGTTTACACCTAAGCATTCTTTAGGGCACAGTTTTAGCAAAAACATGTTGTAATTACTAGTATTATGACTTCCTCACTTCTTTCAATTTTTTATGTTATTTTATGTTATTTTATTTTAAACAGCAAACTGCACTCTGCTTCTCCCCTTTCCCAAGAAAGACATTTTGGTACAGTGGCAATATGAAGATGCTACCTTGTTACCAACAATAAAGATAACACACCATCAGGCTATCCACAGGACTGAAGAGGTAAAATATAATCACACTGATCCATACAAAGGTGTAGTGATTTTTCTTAAGGTACTGTAGTACAGGACAAACAGTAAGCATAAAGCAGCATAGTAAGTTTGCAGCACAGCTAAAATTTTGTAATAACCTAGATAGACAGACTATAAAGAGTCATCACAATGTACAAGTTTCATCCAGTACTCCAGGTCCAGAGTTTTGACTACCAGGACTTATGAGCAATTTTAAATTTTAGTACAATATTGCAAATTGTCATATCTCTCATTCTCTATGCTTTTATGTACTGAAGAAAAGAATCAGGTAACGTATTGATCATGGTTTTCTGGAATAAAGGTAGAGATTTTTCTTGATTGGTCAAGATTTACATAGAAGACAAAGTTCAGTCTTACATTACCTGAGAGCCATCACACTTCTGAAGATACCTGAAATATCTTCATTTTATTGCCTATTAATGACAGTAAAATTGCAATTGGAGCTCTAGACAAGCTAGTTTACTGTGGCAGCTCTTGGCTTAGAAGCTTATTCTGATGTGAAGGTGATACAAACACAGAAGATAGCAAAGCACATGTATCTGAAGTCCTTTGAGCATTCCAATGAAAACTAACTTTGCAGGGTAATGAATAAAAGAGAGGCCTCCAAACAAAAATGCCTTCTTTCCTCCCTGAGTCAAAAGTGACCTGAAATTAAATCTTGCTGTATGTTGACTATGCTTCCAGGAAACTAAAGTTTACTAGCTAGATTCTAGTGAAGTAACTTATTTATCTGACAGAGGCTCCCCAGGGAAACAATGAGCCATGTTTTGCATTTCACATTTACTGTAAGACTTTGGAGCTATTTAGGATCCACCTGTGTTGCTGTGATGGCTTAGAGGCTCTCAGTAGGTCAGCCAGCACTGAAGCACCAAATACAGTGTCAACATCACTGTTAAACACATGGAGAACTGTTAACTGTCAAAGAAAAGAGAATATATTGACCATAAAACAAACTAGCAAACAGAGAAACCCTTCTGCATCATTATTCGGAATATTTCCAGGTATAGACATTTGACCAGACAGACTGATATAAACCTGTAAGTGAGGACTGAATGACACAAAATCCCACATGTCAGTAGGGCAGTTCTCCAGAGAATGATTCACTATACATGGGCTTTCTGTTAATCATCCACTGGAAATATTACAGCCCTTGGAAGACAGAAACAACCAGTAATATAAGCTTTACTTATCTGTAAAACAGGGGAGGGATAACTCAACAATGCACAGAGAAGCAGAAGTAATCCCTCTTCCCACCATATCCACCATCCTAAATTAACCTGAAAATACTACTGTCTCTTACTTGAAAAGACTTGTAAGCAGCTATCTGTGTGACAGGCAAGGATCACATGCCAATGTTTCCTCAGATGATTCAACCACAAGTTCTTGGTGTGACTATATTGGAGCTGGTAACCTTTGCAGCTGTTAAAATAGATCTGTGCTCCTATTTTAAGGTGCAGAGCTCCTTGCCCTGCAATGCTCAGCTGAACTGATCTAGATACCAAGCCTTATTTATGTGCTGCCTAACTCCAGAAGCAGCTGTGGACTTTGTGACTAGAAAGTAGATCAGTCAGATGTCCTTTGAAAGAGTCAAAGCTTTGGCTGACCCTTTCAAAAGCCACAAAGCTAAACCACTTAGGGGTTTAATGAAGAGACAAGAATGCAATCAGCATCTCCCCTCCTTTGCTGAAGCAGAATATTTTGCTTCAAAAAAACCCTGATTTCACCCAATCACTCCCAAGTTTTGTTCTCATCTATTCTCATGGGTTCCCTCAAATATACTGTAATGTTGTTTCCACACCAGCTTTCGTAATGATGACACTGACAGTCTGCCAGTTAATCAGCTCTTGCTCCCCTTCCTACGTGTGTTCTCATCACACGTCTGTTCTTTTTCCAGCCCTATCACTGGCCCCACATGAATTTGTAAAATGTATCAGTATAATTTGTCTCCTAAGAGCAAACTGTTATTCAAACTACTGCTTACTCTTCTGCTAGACTTCTGCTGCTTTTCAGATATAAATTGCATGAAAGGCAGAGTAAAAAGCTGCACTGTGTTTAACCACAAATGTGAATCTGTGGCAAATGCCAATCCACTAACATCTCTTCATCTGATACCGCAGTTACTCTGAGCTGTCCAAGAGGCTGCTCCTCCTCCTGCTCCTTCTGACAACTGTTCTGGCAGAAAGGCAGAAGGAACAGCTGAGAAGGAAGCAGCATGAAGTACCCACACTAAGTGTACAGACTGTTAGTATGTGATGCTTTTTTCTCTCAGTGGAACTTACAACACTATTTGAGTTGGATTTCTGTTTTGAAAAAGGGTATTTCATATTTTAAAGGGGAGGAAGATCCTCTTGTCAGAGTTCCTTGCAGTAGAGGATTAAGTGAAGGATCTGACCTTATACAGCAGAACTGTTTCGATCTGGCTTGCACTCTGTTTAGTTATAGTGGTGTAGAGACAAACACCGTTGGAAAAAAAAGCCTTTGCATTCTTTTCAGTCAAAACATTTTGAACTCAAGGAATGTGAAAATATTCAGCAAGACCTTACCTTTATCAGAGGATCTCAATAGCGGAGACAAGGTTACATTTTATAAACATCAGGTGGAATTCCTGATTATGGCTACTATTTGTACTGTGCTATCACTAGAAGCAAATATTTGGAGATACAAAGCCTTTTGTTGACTTAACACTCTTGAGGGATGCTATGGAATAATTTAAGTGTTTACTTTAGGAGGCTGAATAAAGGTCAAATGAAACCTTAGGAAAAAATCTCTTGTACAGTATACTGCCTATATATTTCCTGTGAAGTGACTGAATAATCTTTTTACCTAACATAATTCTAGATGAAAATACCTTTCTATAATATATTACACATTATACATATGATAGAGATCTATATCATACAGATAATATAGAGAGATGTATTATCTCAATCTAGGTTCTAATATAACTTCAGGCAATGACTCTCCTGAGGAAGTCTGGATTGCACACTGCTCCTGGAAAAATGATTATTAAGGTTATGATTATTGCAGGTTAGTGTTTGGAGTACATAGTGATTTATACAAAAAATATCCTTTATAAGTCTGTCCTCATCTTAATGTATTAATATTATTTGCACTATTCTGAGATAATGCTTTGCAAACCTAGGCTGGTTGTAATGCAGTTCTGTTTGCACATTTTCATTCCTGCCCCCATTTCCTTTAGAAAATACTTGGTCAGGAGGAAACTGATTTGTTTATATACTATATATATATTGGGTTTTTTTCCTGAAAATATAAAGCAAAAACACTTTATAGGATACATTTAACTTAGCATAAAGTTAAATATTTCATTGAAACTATTAGTAAGGAAAAATGAATGATAAGCTGCAGAGGAGTTTTTTATCTTCTTTCCCAGTAGTCCAGCATTTGCTATGTTCTCCCAGAATACTGAAACTATGTATTCTGGCAATGTGCTAAATCATCAAACTACATAATGTTTTGAGACTTAGACACTGTTTGAAGTATTAAAAGTTTTCAAATAATCATTGTGGTAGCAGCAAAAAAAGATGATTACTCTATATCCTTGTGATTAGGACACAAGGTACTGCTGACTATAGTTTCTGCTGCTCTAAAGGTTTGTCTGGTTGTACAAAGCAGAACAGCATCCACAGTTGAGAAACAGCAGAAAACCTCAGCTTTCACAACCCTTTGACTAAGACTCTGTTTAGCAAAGCAGGACCTATGGATTTATGTCCTTTTAGTTCCAGAAGGAAATCAAACAACTTGTGAACATCTGAAAAGAAGGCTAATACTGGACTTCTTGATTAAAACATGTCTCCTCCCTCTGCAAACATGGGAGCCTGTTCCCACTTCCTGCAGAATGTTTTTTCTGTTATTATACTGTAACAAGTTTGACTGCATTTAAAAACAGTTTGGAAACATCTGAAATCATATATTTTAATTAAACTTACTATTCACCCTTGCCCTCTCCTCCCATCACCCTAGGCAAGAAAATGTAACTTGCTAAGACTTGACATGCATGGGCACATCCCAACAAAAAAAATCTATTCATCTACAAGATTACTTTAATATTAATTAAATTATCACACATTAAATTAATTAATCATAACCTATTAAAATCCTGTAAAAGATATTTGTCTCAAATCCTACAGCAAGAGTAGGTGATACAGCAGGGTAACCAGGACGATTAACCAGACCATATGCTCCACACAAAACATGGAAGATCAGCAGCTCCTTTATCTCTTATTGTTTGAGAACACAACCTGCTTGTTTCTTTTTTAAAAAAAGCACACTGCCATCTGGTAGCAAAATTATTCTTTAAGTGCAGTTTGTATTGAAGTTAACTGCTGTAGTTTTTGAAAGTATGACACTAAAGATAGGTGAGCTCTAAACTAGTATTAATTTAACCAGGGCAGGACCAGATTTGTGATGCTCAGTGAGAGGCGAAAGGATTTTTTCTTATTGCCAGAAGATCCTCTTCAAAAAAAACCACAGCGCCCGAGTCCATTTTGCTTGTGGAGACTTATTCTTCTCCCCAAGTGACTCTGACCATTCCTGCTGGCCTTTGGCACTACTTGTTTCCTGATTATAGTTTTTTCTATCCTCAGTGAAAACTCTAATAATTTAAAGTAAACAAAGTAGATGATTAATCTATAGATAATACATTCCTTGGAGAACTGGGACTTCTCAGAATTATATATTTTACCTTTTTAAAGCTGTCATAAACACTGTTAATGTTAATGAGCTGTTAAAGCAAAAAATATTCTGGTTTAATCATGATTCAGATCTCAGCTTTGTCCTTAAATGAAAAAGAAAAAATCTGTCCAAATCTTTTAAGTCCTCACCGTCAGGGAATATTATTTCCTGACCAGCTTTAAGAAGCTTCTCCTACCACTGACTTTTCCCTAGACTCTCCACCTGCCTCTCCTGCCTCCATCTATTCCTTGATTCCCCCTCAGGGTTCGAAACTGAATCAACTCCTGAATCAACTGTGCTTCAGATCCACATTCTCAGGTAGTTTATCCAACAAAGTCTGGTCAGTATAATGAAAACACTGTGCATGAGAAATCAGCTCTGATTTCACTCAATTCTCGTCAATAAACTATTTTGTGTCTTCCAGAGAAAAAGAGCTACTGAAAGATGCTACCTTGGTCTGAAGATAACTGCACATTGGGCTCAGAGAAGGCAAGATAAGAAGCAGCAGAAATTCCCAGTACTCACATTATTTTAGGAGATCCCCAAATAGTACTTAGCATGTTACATTTAATAAGCATCCATTCAGCCACGTCCACTTTATACCTTACTGAATTCAAGCTTCTATATTTTTCAACATTTATTTGTGTACAACTGCTTTAAAGTATTCTCTGTCTCTAAACAACTGGTGACCTACCAGGGATTATACATATAAATAGAAACACTGTTGTGAAAACAGTAAACTGGAATTCAAATCAAATCTTTTCCCTCTCCTACAGCTTTTCAGTCTCTTTGTGGCTTCTTATCTAAAGAGTTTCATATCAAAAGCAGTGGAAATAAACAGGTCTAACAAGATTTGAGGTTTATCTCAACTAATCTGTTCTTCACTGAATTTTAAACCGAACTCCTTGCATGCAAACTTGGTGAGTCATATCTGCATAAAGCAGAGTGTTCTTCTGAAATCTCAGAGGAAATAAAGGCTGTCCTCACTAAAACTTAAACTGTAATTTACTGATTATGTACTTGGCTCTGGGCTTTTACCTACATTATATATTCATGCTTAAGGAGATTAAATGTTGTAGCTAATAGTCTGGTCAACCAACATTAGAAGTTTAATCATATCAGACTAACAGATCACTTTCCTGACCTTCATCCTCTGTAAATGTATGAGGAACTGTTACTGCAGTAGTGTGTCTTTTATTTTACTGTGATAGTTTCAGCCTCAGTATTATTTTCAAGGAATGTGCTATTCCACCTGCACAGCCAGCATGCTCAAATTAAAGCAAGACTTATTATGAGTAAGTGAGCCTCCAACATAATAACTGAAGCACTTAAGTCCTCTGCTAGAGGTCTCTTGAAGGTCTACATCCTTTTTTTTCCCCCAGTTCATAATTCCTAGAAGTAGATTCTAAATTTTCTGGAGAATACTACTCATGAGTGATGAAGAACTAGAAAGTAGCTTCTGAACTGAGGATTGAGAAAGTGGCTAGGCAGCGCAGAGGTAAGTGTAAATGCTGCTGACAGACTAGGACCATAAATCTTGAGATGGGAATGCCAAGCAGATGTACTTATGCTGTATCTCCTTGCTAGTTTCCTGTCATTGCATTCTCCTAGCCTGGTTTTTGTGATGAATACAATCTTCAGCAGGTTATTTAATAAAGGTGGATGTGGCAGAATCTGCACAAGTTACTGCTATTTGGCTACCTGTTTTTTACTCTTATGTCAGACTAGTATGGAAAAATAATCAAGATGCAATTGGTTTAACATTAGCTTTTTATACACTAAAAAAACCACCAGTGAGACAAACAGTTCCAAGAAATCATAAGGGAGCAAAAGCAGTACAAAGCTAATTTTTAAAGAGTCCATGGTAAGCATATTTGCCATGACTAATCACTTCTTATAGTGATTTAACTGCTATCTCTCATATGGTGCTAGAGACAGCTGGAGACAGAGGACTTCTTTATAAGGTTTGATCTATAAAAAAGCAAGAAAAGACTGCCAAGCAGTCCATTTTTAGCAAAGAGCAAATCTCTTTGTTGCATTTGGATAGAGTCACTCCAGAATCATTACATGGAAACTTGATTAATATTTATATTTTACAAAATACTTTGTTACTCTCCTTTTCAAATAAATTGACTATCTTGCAGGATAGGCAGTTTGTTATTGATGACCAAATTTCAGAAGCTAAGGAGATTTACTTCAAATTGTATCAGAAGTTTTGAGCATTAAAAATAATCTAACTTGAAATTCAACTTTCAATTAGAAATTCTGTTTTCCTTAATAGGAACGGGACAGAGAAGAGGAGGAAAACAAGGATCTTTAAACTGGCTAGATAAAACAAATCAACATGATTTGGTTAATTAGAATAGCCAAGATTTTTAATTTGTACTGATCTTTTTACTAGCTCTGGGGAGTGGAAAACATCTGCAATGCAACACACAGTGCCAGTCTGACCTGGGCAGAAGGTGGGGAGTGACTCCACTCACAAGTACTTTCTGCCTTGCTTTACACAGCCATGCAGTCACTGAAAAACCAAGAAATGGTTCCAGGCTTCCACATGTCTCCAGGCATCCCTCCTGCTTCCCTGTTTGTAGAAATGCAAAAGCAATCTTCCTCAGTTACTTTCTTACTTCCATTTATCAATGTTGCCAAAATTAGTAGAGTTGAATCAAAATATTAATAGAATACTTCCAGATTTCCTTTAGTATGTACATATATAACTTTAGGCATGCAGAGTTGTGAATATGCTCTTTGTAATAAGGCCACTAATGAAGCCAATCCCTTCATGCTTTGTCACTGCACACAATACTACTGAGCTTTCTTCAGTTTTCCAACCCCAATACTATCATTGAATTCCTCAGTGAGTACTTGTCCAGCTATGACAAATTCAAACTCCATCAGATTAATTAATAATAATGTATGAATGGGAAATAGGAACCAGTGGATTTGGGCTTCATCATTGTAGACTTTTGTTTCACTTTTAATTTACTTAAGCATCACAATATAAAATATTAATATGTACATACGTATGTATTATTATGTACATGCTGATTTTTACTTGCTAACTATTGTGTGATAAATTCTTTAACAAATGTGCCAGCATAAAACCCAGGAAAAAGCTGTCATCTGTAGGGACTTGAACAACTTCGTGCTACTTCAGTTTCTGACTCTACCCCACCCCAAGCAAGCCCCTATGTACATTGTTTATTCATAATATGGTTCTCCACAAAACCACTAGTCTTCTTTCACAACTCCTTTCAGCCTAGGATGCACTTTGTTGTTTTCTTGTGATCCCCTTGTCAAAATCAGAAGCCGCTCAAGATCCTCTCTTTCGTCTATGTTCCAAAGAACTGATCTAATAACGTGCAACTCCTTATATTCCACTAAAATCCAAAGCTGTTGATTAATTTAGGAAGCACCTGAGCTTCCTAAGAGCCATAGCATAAACTTTAAAGTCTCCCAAGGCACTGAAGACATACTTGGTTTGAAGCTTAGGACCAAGTTAACCGCTTACCATGCCTAAACCTGGCTAGCATCCAGAACACCAATAGTCTCCTTTAGTCCCCTGAGGAAAGAACTATCTACAAGGCATTCCTGGGGAACACCTATTGAGTATCAACAGCAACTGGCATCCCAGGACATGTAATGGCAACCACAACAGTTTGAAGAATTAAAAGTAATTGCACCACTTCCCTCTTCATACCCTACCACAACTGCTATAACATTAAGGGCTGGCATCCTGTAGGGGTGTGCTAGGCTCCAGTTCTGGTTTCTAACAGTTTTTTCCAATCCCCATGCAAATTGAATCAATAACCTTACTCTCTTCCTCTCTGGCAAGTAGAACCAAGGCCAGTTTTTTTATTCTCTCTGGACCAGAGAAACAGATTTTATCTTCATCAGTGGAACTCATTACAAACAAAGGGAAGACAGTCCTTCCCAAACCAAAAATCTAGTGGTTAAACTATTTCCCTGAAAGGTGGCAGCCACCTGACCCGACCTTACACATGTACAAATAAAACTGAATTCCTGCTTATGAAGTCCTGTAACAAAACTGATTATTGCATTAGAAGGGCAGTGTTATGAAAGATACAGGGAGATAAAGAGAGTAAGCAGGAGAGAGACATTTCTTCCAGAAATATACTACCCATATAGCTTATTTTCTCTACTGATGCTTTCTCAACCTGAAGGCTGAAGTATTGTAATACGGGGCAATTTTTCTAGTACAGAGTTCAGAATTTTAATGAAGAACTGTATCTTCTTTATAGCTCTGCTATGTTTAGGGATTTTTTTTTTTTTTTATGTAAGAATCATAGAATCACAGAATGGCTTGGGCTGGAAGGGACCTTAAAGATCTTATAGTTCCAACCCCCCTGCCATGGGCAGGGAACACACACCTTCCACTAGACCAGGTCGCCCATTAGCAATACTTTTCAGCAAATGCTTTAACTTTTGTATTGAGAAACAGCTGCTTACTGGGCAAAGTGGAAAGAACTAATTAGGAATCTAGCTTTTATATAGTTTGCTGGGAATGTTCTTAACCACTTTTCTATCACTAATGGTTTGATGAATATAGCTACTTTGAGTCAGGGGTACCATTTCCAAGTGTTGTGGTTTAATTCCACTAGGCAGCTAAGCACCACACAGCCAAACACAGAACACCAAGGCGGGTTACACTATCCAGGTCTATGGATTTTATTTTATTTTTTAGTATATAATTTTCCACAAACAAATACACAAGGTTTTCTAGTTTTCAGACTGTAGACACACATACTAGGAAGGTGTAAGTCCTACAGAGATTTATAATCACTTTTTATGAAGGAGAAATTTGGCTTATGAATATAGAAAACAAAAGTCTATAAGAAAAGCAACAATTACACTTGAGTTTTATAACTACCCAATATCTTCTCATCAAATTATTTTGCTTCTTCCTTATCATTCCAGCTGCTGAAGTTATTTTAACATTTCTACATTACTATTTTGCTCATTCTGATCTGTAAATTAAACCACCGTCAGGTGTCACCACTCCCAAAGGGTGCTCCTTTGATGTATATAAGTGTTTTAAATACTGTTGGCATTTGGATGCAGCTTTAAAATGTTTTGGAAGTATTTTTGCCTGGAATATATAGATAATACATACAAAGAATGCTTGTAGAAAGGATGCTTAGAAAACAGTCTTAACTGTGATCCTACTAATAAAACGGAGCAATTAAGTTTGTGGGATAATGTATAATTTGAGTTTCAAAGGGAATTTCAAGTATACACCTTTTACTAGCACTAGCATGGATTAGTTTTACACTGAGGTACTTGTGCATATTGAAATAGAGGTGTTTTAATATGTAACTACATATATATAATTAATCATGAAATTAGCATCCTGCTAATTCAGTATAAAGTATCTCATTAAGTCACTTAAAAGGGCTTGATGATGTGAGATTTCCAGTGTCACTTTGTTTTGATGTTGAAGACCATGTTACTTAAGATGTGTCTGTCTTCTACTTACCTCTGCCAATATTTACTCTTTCTGTAACTCTTACAAATGAGGACAGTTAGTTGTCTGGTCTGTTCAGGCATTATTACCAACAAAAATGAAATCTAGAAGAAGTCTTCCAATAAAGAAAGTCAACACTGGAATTTAGCTTGGAGATGAAGTTTCAAGAATTAGTAGAGCCAAATACTAACTAAAGAAAATTTCTTGACTAGTTGGCAATACAAAAACTGCTTACATGTTTCCTAACTGTGTTTTCTAGTAATAGGAACAAACCGAAGATACATTCTAGAAAGCATGAGGAAATAACTGACATAGATTGGGCCAATTAAACCTTATTGCAACTTAGTTTTGAGACTGTTAAAGAAATTTTGTAATGTTTTGAGTGAGATTTATTATTTTTCATAAAAGCTGACAGGTGGTTTCACAGATCTTCTAGTAGCAAAGCTAATTTGATAGTTTCCCCGTGCCCAGGGGTGTTTGTTCCAGTGGATGAAGAAAGGCGGGAAGCTACTGCTGCCAATTCCCTGCTCGTAAACTCAGATTAGTTCTCTAATCTTAACAGGAAAAAATTAAAAAAAAGTACAGTCTTTCTTTCTGAAGTCAAAGGGAGATTGAGTTAAAGCCTACCTCTGGAGAGCTTGTTTCATGGAGGCAGATATGGTTCAGCAATCCTGCTGCATTTTGCCATTTCCTTTGAGTTGGGATCTGCAGTGCAGCACTTCACTCAAAAGAAAAGGAGGATTGTCTCTCTCTCCGGGTCTGTCACCTTTGTGACACTGAGAGCAGTTGACACAGAACCACACCCTCAAAAAAAGAGTAAATCAAAATTTAAGAGAGCAGAAGCAACTCAAGTGAGAAGCAGTACTTTCTGTAGAAAACCCAAGAGGAAGAAAGAATTGTTTTTATAAGAGCAAAGAACCCTGTGTCCTGCTGCTTGACTTCCTATTCTGTGGAAAAGGACAGTTCTGCTAGTTCCTCATTGGTTTGGTTAATAAACAGGTAAGTCTCCCACCAAGTAGTAAGAAGACATCTGAGTTTTCATGTTCTTGGTTATCTACTTGACTGAGAAGAGGTATTTCCAACTATAAACATCTCAGATACTGAATCACCCTAATCTTTTAATACTTGTATCTCTGAAAAAAAATAATAGTATAAAAAATAGTGGCTGTAGTTAGTACCATGAATAGAGGTGACAGTCAAGCACAGAGGAAAAGGGTTAAAACTTCCATTATTTTCAGAGCACTCTATTTTTGTCAAGTGCAGAAATGGTACTGATGTACTGATGAGAACATAATTTTCTGCATCCTTTTTTTACTAGAAAAGGAGACTGGGGGGTAGTGAGGGGAGGAGATATCAATTGGGGTGATTGTCCCAAACAGGAAACTGGCAGTCTGGTATTCTGAATCTACCTGTGGATAGGTCTAGTTAGGGGCTGATAAGGGTATTTCTGCACACAATGTTGGTACCAGATGAAAAAATGCATTCAAAAAAGTATCTGTCTCTATAATTATTGCAATATTGTATCTTAAATGAGTGGTGTTTACCTTAGGTATTCAAAATCAGCAAAAGCAAGTAAATAAATTATTTACATGAGAATAATTTAGAGCATTGTATTTGGAAGTACTGGGAAGCTATAGTTGCCTCTGCCTTGGTACAAGAGTAAGTCTTTAGTTTCATGCCATGTCATTAGAAAAGTCCAACTGTGATTGCTGAAATACAAAGGAGGCCGAGGTCTAAGCATGGGAGTTAATTTACTGGAGTACAAAAGTTGGAGTTTAGCAGTGAAGATTTAAGGAATAAAGCATGAATTTGAGGCCTAGTGGACGGGAAGAGGTAACAGAGTGAGTGCGAGCAATGCCCCCACATGCTAAGGGACAGTGAATACAGGGCCACATTTAGTTTCTGAACACTTGCGTGTCCTAGTGTTAATACTGCAATGGTGGCAACAACTTCCACAGGGCCCTTATATGGCTCCTTGAGGCAGGTGCACTGCCCTGCCCTTACAATAAGTAGCTTCGATGCAGCTCTGATAACGGGCTCCATGCTGGTGCAGAACAATTGTTCCTGCCGTACGTCCTCAGCCCTTGAGCCATGCTATGCCCTGGCAGCGAAGAAGCTGCCAGCACGGCGAGCATGGCCCCTGGGGCACCACTGGCAGAGGAGCCTTCCCTGGCCACAGCTGAAACCCACTGGTGTCAAGGGAGACAGACCCAAACCCGCCTGGGCGAGAGGGTCCCCCGTGGCCAACTCCATGAGGGTGGCAGTGCACCCCAGGCGCTCGGGAGTCATTGTGGCACACGACCAATGCCAAGCAAACGGGTCAAGGAGTCACCTCGGCCCGCCCCGGGCCCTTTAGGACACGGTGCCCCGCGCCCATCTTACCCTCTCGCTGCACCCCAGCGTTGCGGTTGTCGGGCTGTGGGGGCAAGGAGGTGGCTGGGCTCAGGAAACCACGTCTGGGAGTTGTAATATTAAAACTAATGTGTGGGGCACCCTCAGGGTAATCCCCACAGGAATGTGTAAGAAACGCCTCGGCACCTCGTTAAAGCTGGACACGAGCACGCCGCCCACAGCACCTCCAGCACGGCGGGCGCTGCAGAGCAGCACC
>VZTI01000778.1:141-215016 GCA_013397865.1 Struthidea cinerea
GACCTTGCACATTTGGCTGCTTGTCACTTGCTTCACCCAACATGACCCAAATTCCAATTTGGAAAAAAGATAAAACAAAAAGAAATACTAACAAAACATTGGAAGATTGTAGTACCAATATTTACCATTGGACCAAATCCAAGAGAATTGCAGTCTCTCTTTTCTTACCATGGGTAGCTGCATTCAAAGCTCTTGGTGAGCTGGGACAGCTTGAATGTTGGGTGACAAAGCAAGCCGCACTTAAGCGCCATATCAGAGCTCCTAGAAGATGGGAAGGCTACCAGACACGCCACTTTGCAAAACAGAGCGGCCATAGATTTTTTGCTCTTAGCGCATGGACACGGCTGCGAAGAGTTCCAAGGGCTGTGCTGCTTCAATCTCTCAGATCATAGCCAGAGCATCCACTCCTCCCTGCCACAGATGAAAAATCTTATAAAAGACATTCGATTCGAAACAGAAGACTGGTTTCGAAGTGAGATAAACAAGACTGCAAAAAAATTCACACAGACTGTTAAAGCGGCAGCAGAAACATCAGGAGGATGGCTGAAAAGACTAGTACCAGAGACCGGCATCCCCGAGTGGGGAACTTCACTAATCAGAGACATTGGACTCATTTTCATATTTTTATTTATGTTGTTTCTTGCTTTTTCCATACTCAAAAAAGTTTTGTTTATCCAGTTAGCCTCTTTATTTAGTAAAAACGGGGGAGGTATGGGAGGCCCAGCCTTGGTAGCAGCCGTCAATCACCAGGACAAAGATGCCTCCGAAGGGCTGAACTCCTCCCAGGAGGAGGGACCCAGAGGCGGTACCGAAGTCTGAGGCCTGCCCCCTCTTCCAGAAAGTTCTGTTAAGTTCGGTTGTTCATTGGTTGTTGTTGTTTGTACCCTCCCTTCAAAAAATTTATTGGACCCCTGCTCTGTATACCCGCCCCTTTGTTGTACCGTCATTGGCCAAAGTCTGATGCTCCACCCAGTTTCCCTCTCCCTGATAAAGCAGTGTAACCCCCGAACTCTTCGGAGTTCTCGCCCTGCCTTTCTCCCTCCCGGATCCCTTCGCCTGCCCTCCAGTAAAAGAGATCTCAGGGGAGACCCCCTTCCGCAATCTTTTGCCTCCTTGTCCTGTCTCCATCGCGCCTTGCCAGCCTCTCTCCTAGGGCCGCCCTTCCCAGCACGATCCAGCCGTGCCTGCCTTGGAGGTGCCTGCCGCAGCTGCACCTTGGGGCTCCCTCACCGGTGCCTTCGGCCGAGGGCTGCTTGGACTACCCAGGACCCCACAACAGGGGGACACTCCTACTTACTTTTTCCAGTTTCTGATGATCAGAAGCATTCTGAAAGAAGATACTCCTACCTAGTCAATTAGTAAAACAGCTCACTGATTGTATAAAGTTTTTCTTCTTTAGTATATCAGAAATATAAAAAAGACTTTTTTTGAAATTAATTTTTTTTTATACGTCCAGACAAGAAAAAATCCATTCAAATTCTGACCCTGAGACACAACACACTGAAATGCATAGTTATGCAGTAAAGCAATATTTACCTTACTTTACATGAAAAATGACTAGTCTTCTTTTTAGTTAGTCAGCTGTGCTGGTTTTGCATGGCCTGGTTTTTGGTAACAGAGGGGCCACAGAGGTGGCTTCTGTGAGAAGCTGCTGGAAGCTTCCACCATGTCCAGCAGAGCCAATGGCTGAAGGCTCTGAAGATGGACGCGCTGCTGGCCAAGCCTGGGCCAAGCAGACACGATGGTAACACCTCTGTGATAACATATTTAAGAAGAAAATCAAAACAAAGTGTAACACAGTGCGTGGGTTTGGTGGAGGGTTCGCTGCCTTTTCCCTGAAGCACGTCCCTGGCAAGAGATCGCTCAGGTGGTGCAGTATAGCACGCTAGCTAGCTAACTCCTTCACCTGCGCAGCTGGAGGCGCGGACACACACACACACTCTCTCAAAATGGATTGCTCAGTGGTACCAGAGACAAAAGAGTCAGGAGGGGTCCCCGTACGGCGTTCCACGGACGATAGTTTTTTGCTGCATGCACGATGACCAGTGACGAAAAGGCCCGAAACAATGGTGGGCTCAGAGTTTTGTGCGGGAGTGGGGCAAGCACCAGGAACCAATGGTGTGAGGGCGTGGGGGCGGTACAAAGGTGGCACTGGGGGACAGGAGCCAATGGGGAAGCTCTGGGGGCGTGGAGGGTAACAAGCCAATCAGACAGAATCAATCTGCATAGCACCGCAAAGCCTGATGGGAGCGGCTTTTCCTTTCGCACCCCAACTGCGGGGGTGTTTTTAAACCTTGCGATCGGCCCACCAACAGGGTTTTGCTGTTTCAGGGTTCTTTCACCCCTCGGCCATCACAGTTGTTTGCTCATCAGCTACAACACTTCCCCTTTCTTTGTTTAAAGGAAAAGCCTTTCCTATCAACTTAGATAGACACTTCTTGAGGCAGCCAAACAAACTTAAAACTATAGCAATTACTAGACTCACCCACAGCCCAGCTTTGACTAAGGATTTCACCCATCCTTCAAAAGTGGGGCACAGTTTTGGTTTTTTTTTTTTTCCAGCCAGAGAAGAGAAGGAGGTGAGAACATGTGAGGGAAAAAGCATGGAGACACCAAGGTCAGTGGAGAAGGAGGGGGAGGAGGTGCTCCAGGTGCTGGAGCCAAGGTTCCTCTGCGGGCCGTGGTGCAGCCATGGTGAAGCAGCTGTGCCCCTGCAGCCCGTGGGTGCACGGGGGACGCAGAGATCCACCCGCTGCCTGTGGGGAGTGCCCACGCCAGAGCGGGTGGATGCCTGGAGGAGGCTGTGGTCCAGTGGGAGACCCGGTGGAGGGAGGGCACCCCTGTTTCCAGGGTGGAGAACTGTCCTTGGAGGACTGCACCCCGTGGAAGTGTGACCCACACTGCAGCAGTTTTAGGGGGACTGATTGCCTGTGGGAGGAAATCATGTTTGCAGCAGGTTTGGCAGGCCTGCTGCTCATGAGATTGGGATGCTGGAGAAGTTCACGGAGAACTGTCTCCCATGGGAAGGGACCCCGTGGTAGAGCAGGGGAAGGACTCCTCTCCTTGAGCAGTGGAAGAAGATCTCGGGCGATGAACTGACCAAACCCCCACACGCTGTCTCCCTGTGCTGTCGGTGGGAAGGAGGGAGGGCTTGGGGAAAAAAAATTGTTTTTAAGGGCTTGTTTTACTTCTCATTTTCCTCCTCTGACTTTGTTAGTAATAAATTCACTTTGTACTTCTAAGCTGAGCCTGTTTTGCCCTTGGAGTGTTTTCTCCTGGTCCTTATCTCAACTCATGAGCCCTTCATTAAATTTTTTCTCTCCTCTGCTCAGCTGTAGCAGGGGAGGGCAAGTGAGTGGCTGTCGTGGGTGCCTGGCATTTAGTCAGTGTCAAACCATAACATCAGCATATATGTACAGACTGTACCAGAAAAAGAAACCAAACAAACCAAAACAATCTATCAATTGCATAAACAATTTTTGAAGAGTAAGGGTTTTCAGGTTTTAGCTGAGTTAATGGGAGGCAGCAAATTTTACAGCATGTCTGCCTCTACTTGAGAGTTATCTGCACTACATGATTTCTAATTTATTATTTATTTTCATGTCTTTATGGTGTCAATTAGCAGAGATGCACATTTTGCAGGAAATATTTACATCAGAAACATTTGCAGAAACTGAATTAATTGCACTAACCCATCTTTGTCATCCTGAAAAATAATATTTAAATTTTAGCTTCCATAAATATATACACCCCCTCAGTTGTCTATTTTATCAAGTCTTTTTTCTTCTTCTTGGAATATATTCTGTTCACTGGGAAACTCATGTATAACGAATGTACAGGACAAAAACTGACATATAATCCATCAGTATGTTGACTGTATACTCCCAAAGCTTTAATTATTTTTTATGTGCTGTTCACAATGAATACTGTTCTCATATTTGTGCATGTATCTTTCAATGCATACTCAGGAAAAGTGTTGTCTGATGTCTTGGAGTGGTTTTGTGGCAATACTGTATTCCCCTATCGTCTGCTTTATGAGATGTCTCACACTGAGACATCTGATTTTTCTCAAGACCATAGTAAATAAAGCTAAAACCCATTTTTTTCTTATAAATGTATCTTTTTACAATTGATTTATTATTATTATTTTTTAAGGTTGTTTTAGGGGTCATCAGTTCTATATTCCTTAATCAGACCTATACACAGTTTTTAGCTTTTTAGCATCCAGTAACTTTTTAAAAGGTCTTTATAGTCTGTGTACTTATATTTTAAATGTCACATATATTTTTCCCTTCATCTTTTTTCCTACCTATCTAGTCATCTAGTTCTGCAGTATTCTTTTTGTCAGTTTAATTCCCCATGATGCACAGAATTGCTGTTCTTTGTATCTGATGTACATATATCGTATGTGTGTTTTATTTTGAAAGTCAACCTATCTCTTCTGTTATTGTTTCTGACTTTAGTCATCATCAAGTTTGCCAATGACATAAAGCTGGGTGAAGAGGCTGATACATTAGTGTCCTGCAGCCTGTCTGTGAGACCTGGACAGACTGGAGAAATGGGCAGAGAGGCACTTAATAAAATTCAGCAAAGGCGAGTGCAGGGTCTTGCACCTGAGGAAGAATAACCCCAGGCACCAGGACAGGCTGGGGGCTGACCTGTCAGAAAGCAGCTCTGCAGAGAAGGACGTGGGAGTCCTGGTGGACAAGAAGCTGTCCATGAGCCAGCAGTGCCTTGGGGCCACGAAAGCCAGTGGTGTCTTGGAGCGCATTAGGAAGATCATTGCCAGCAAGTCCAGGGAGGTGATCCTGCCCTTCTGCTCAGCCCTGGCGAGGGCTCAGGAGAAGCACCTGGAGTGCTGTGTCCAGTCCTGGCTCCTCAGGACAAAACAGACAAGAAAGTATTGGAGCAGGTCCAGCTGAGGGCTATGGAGATGGTGAGGCAACAGGGGCATCTCACTCATGGGGAAAGGTTGAGAGAGCTGGGGCTGTTTAGACTGGAGAACAGATGACTGAGAGGGAACCTATGCATACAAACAGCTTAAGGGCAGGTGTTTGAGGATGGGGCCAGACTCCTTTTGGTGTGCAGAAACAGGGTGATGGGCACTACCTTAAACACAAGAAGTCCAATCTAAATATGAGGGAAAAATTCTTTACTTTGAGGGTGACAAAGGATCAGATTGGGCTGCTCAGAGAAGTTGCAGAGTTTCCTTATCTGGAGATATTCAAAACCCAGCTGAAAGCAGTCCTGTGTAATACACTGTGTGAACTTCCTGTAAGAATGGGGTTGGGCAAGATGGTCTCCAGAGGTCCCTTCCAAGCGATGGTTCTGTGGTTATGTGTGGTCTTTTTCAACAATTGCTTCAGCTTCTAGAATTTTAACTTTTTAGTACCAGTCACCAGATCACACTCTTGCATTAACCTTGAAAATTGCTATCATATTTTTCTTGCTGTTTTGGTTTCTCATTATTTTTACTACACTGTGAATGAATTTTCCTTGTTAGTCATGGACTGCTATTCACTCTTAAAGACCTCAGGCATTATGGAGACATTTGAAAAATGAGTATTGTGTAATCCCAGGTTTTAAGCAAACATTTTCTTTCTTGCTAGGACATATTCCAAACGGAGCTGTCACTAAGACCTGCATAATAACTGTCATTGAAGCAGCTAACATTTTATTTGTAGCATGCTGTGGGGAACTAAATTTTTTTGGTCTTTCTCAGATATTTATTCTTTAAACTCCAAGTATACTGTTATGTCTACTCAGTATTGCTTAAAGCAGAAGAATGGTCTTAAGAACATTTTGAAGTTTAATTAATGTTTTCTACCTGAATATTTGAAGGATATAAACACCTAAGAAATAGAAGAGTCAATTAGTATATTGCCTGCGGTACGTAAAGGAATAATGAGATGGAATTAGGGAAGAAATATTTAAGTTAAATAACAAGAAAATCTCTCTGACACTGAGAACCACTTGCCTGTGAAATTGTTTCTTAAGGAAAAAGGTTAAGGAATAATTTCTTAAGACAAAAATTTTTGGGCATAAAGAAATGCTGTAGGGTAGAAGAAATGTCTTATTGGAAGAAAAAGGAAGAGCAGATAAAATTTCCCATCTTCGTTTGTACCTGTGCTTTTTCAGTTTCAATATTGAGTGCCAAGATGTTTTTGGGGAAAGCAACTTTTCTTTAAGCTGAAATGACATGAAGGAGTCATTCTTGGGTTTCTAGTCATCAGACACTGTCATTAAATCACTAAGCTCTATAGCATTTAAGAGTCTTTAACTCCTCTAATCAGTCATTACATGACTGGTAAAGACCAAATACATCATTAATACTTAAATAGCTATCAGTTTTAAATTTCATACTGCAGAATTCAAAATGTCACTCATCTATAATTCAAAAGATGTTTAAGGACAGCAATTAATGGCTTGCAGTAGCCTTCTAATCCATGAATTGCAGTCTCACATAAGATTAAAGGCCAATGTAATTCAAATGAGATTATCAGTAATGTAACAATTGTATCTGAAGACATGAGATGAGTAAAAACCTTTCAGTTTGATTCTGAGAAAAAAACTCCTGTTTACATGGGTATGTAATTATTTTGTAAGATGCTACTGATCACAGTCAATAGGACAAGAGGATAAATTCGTCCTTGAGGGTGGAATATAGATTTGCATTTAAGATACGTTTAGTGGTTGTCACACAGAACTCAATTCCGTTTAGTCAGCTTTGACAAATTCCTATTAAATAAAGTTTTGTATTCCATGTCTAATCTATAAACCTTTGTATAGTTAAACATCCTTCTTAACATGGATCCTGCACTGTTCTATTGACAGTGCAGATGGGTCTCATTCCACGATTAAAGGATGCTTAAGATATTCAGCCCTCACTAGTAATTTTGTGTCTTTTTTTTAGCTACAAGATATGTTGAACAAAAGGAAAAAGAAATAGTCTCAAGAATCAAATGATTTTTAAAAACCACAATTATCATAGGATATGCCTAAAAGAAAAGTAATGTAGTTATTTCTGACTTAAGGATTATTAGTCAACTGCATTGGCTCAGTAAAATACTGTAAGTCAGTCAATGAAGTATGATATTATGTATAGAGGCAAAGAGCACTTTGTTCAGTGTAGTGCTGCTATAAGAGTTGTGTTTTTAAAAAAATACTAGCTGCTCATCTAAATCACCTATAAACATAGTTCAAAGAGGAACAAAAGGGAAAAATGAATTTTAAAAAAAATAGTTGCTCACTTTATAAAAAGTGTTAATAGCATTACTTAAAATGACAAAACACACAAAGCTGAACTCAGTCCAAAAATATTTTCATTTATTCCAGGGTTTATTTACATTATAGACTTATGGAATGAACCATGTATTAGAACAAATAAATGAAAAAATAGCATATATATTTTCTTTTTTGTGATTAATTGTATTCAAATTATTTTACATTTGTATTGTGAATACACACTGATTTTCCTAAATACTGTAGATTAATCATGTTATAAAATTGATTTAACTATTATGTTGTCAGGTCACATTGAATTCCGATAGATGTGGGGACAAGACCTGGCAGCCTCAAGCATGGATAAATCAATCCTCTGGAATTAGTGCTTCCTTTGGATGACACAAGGTGTCATCTGAGAGTCTTTGCATAGCTGCGCAGAAAACAGTCATTTTGTGAAAGGTTGATGAAGGAGTAGAACTATTTGCATAAAAGAAATGTCCGTAAGATCATATGGGCACTTCCATTTGCTGACTGAATGGTATTCATTAAGTAGTTCTCTCAGTTCACAAAAACTAGTTTTTAGAAGTTTTTTCCACCTTTATTTTATCAATCTACTTCACTAATAGTGTGTTGCAGCCATTGAGAATAGTACCAGTCCAAAGACACTTCATAACAGGATGCTGAAATTTCAAATTGTGGGATTTTTAAATAAATTTTACTAAGGATGGTAAATTTGTCACACTGCTTTTAGTTTGAGCTTATTCATCTTAGTTTTTCCCTCTCGTTCGAGAAGAGTGATACAGTGGCTTGGTGGGCACCTACTGTCCACCAGGGTCAACCCACCACAGTGTTTTTTGGAGCACGAACATGGAGCACAAGGCAACAGCAGTTGTGCATTAATTGCGCTGTAGTTATAGCTGTGATTGGGCAGCAAGATGTTTTGTACATCACACAGTTTGTTGGCTACACTGCTTGTCTCTTGATTTTGCTGAGCTCAGGAATATTATAATACAAAAAATGGCTCTGTGTTTTGCCCCCATGTTGATGGCCTTGCTGTGCTGGGTAAGCTTGCTTGTGGAGAGTACGAAGGAATATATCTCCCTCTTCCCAAGTGGTCCTTATTCACTCTTCTGTGAGCTGTTTAGTGTGTAATTATATTGAACATTATACAATTTTATAATAAATAAATAACACTGTTAACATACCATGGATTCTGCAGAATCTGGTGTTGTCCTGGTGTAAGAGAAGACAATATTTTGGGTGAAGAAATACTGAAAATTGCCCTGAAGTAGTTGTTCCTTGGTTGTCAGGGTGTGTGGAAGGATTTGGGCACAGAAAGTTCCTAGGCCAGTTATCACCTCCCATAACCTGGGACTTCGCATTTGAACCTGCAAGTAAGCCTGTTACTTACTTGATAGAAAGATTCCTTACCTATCGTGTAGATAACCAACAGCTTCTCGCACTGTGCTATGTACTGCATGTCATCAACAGTTTTGGTGGTATAAGTTCTGAAGGTGTCAGGAATGGTTGGGGTTTTGTAAATTCAGAAATTCTTCATTACCTAAAATTGTATGCCAAATGTCTAAAGCACGTATCAAAGTATTAATAATTTGCAGTACCTTTATTACATTATCACTAACCTTCAGATTGCTCACAGAGACAGTAGTGATTTCTAAACATCACCAGTGGCTTGCTGCAGAAGTTGATAATGTTGTAACAGGAACATCAAGTACACTTTCCTTGCTTATGTTCATTAACTACTTTAACATTGGTAATTCCTGGGGGGGAAAAAAGTGGCAAAAGCCTTGACAGAAATTCTGAGTGCTTTGAATATTCTGGTCTCTTCTGTTCTGTGTGCCTTTAGTACTTCCCCCTGAAGTAAAAAATGTGGTTGGTCCAAGGAGCATGAAGGACAGATCTGTGTGACATTTCTTGTTTGAAGTCATTAAATTAATAACTGTCCTCCTCCCTTGTGAAATAATCAGTGCCCTTGTCACAAAGCACACATGTCTTTCAGATATTTTTTGGAACATTTCCACTGTGCTTAGGAAGGGTAATAAATTCTATGTAATAAGTAGCACTTTTAATGTTCTTTCATATAGAGTTTGCGATTTTTTCTTCAAATCTCTTGGCTTTCTAGAAAGGAAACAAGAGTTTCTACTGTAGGAAGTAAACGACCAGCTCTATTCTTGTTATCTCTCATGATTGATGGCAACACATTTGTCACTTTTCTGTCAGCTAGAAATCTTCTTTTTTGTGTTTGACTTGAGCTGTCCTCTGAGACCCACTTCTGCAATATTTTGAAAGTTTCATTTGCTATTTCTCAATGCTGTGCTGCTGAGGTTAATATTGTCTCTGCAAGATCTTGAATTGTTAATTCTAGCTTTGGTTGCATCAACATATTCTTGCTTGCTGAGACCTCTCGTTTCCTGAGCTGACAGAAGGCTGTTTGCATAATATACAGGATGCTGAAAATTCAGCAACTTCAATGTCATGTTATTGTAAATCTAGTCATTAACTGGGCTTCCATTTTCAAAGTCGGAACCTTGGCTACAGTTGCATCGCTCTTTTAGCTCACTGTGCACAGCCCCTGAGCTGTTCCCTAAACTTCAGAAGGTCACACCACCAGACTGCATAGCCCTATTTATGAAAAGGACTGCGACTGAGATGCAAGGCAAGAAGCCATAAAAATAAAGCAACAAAATATGTGAGCTGAAACATAACAGTGGAGAGACATTGAGAGGTTTAGTAATACCTTTTCATGCTGGTACTATAATGTGACAAAAACAATACACAGCTTATGAAGATTCACTCTGTAAGTTTAGCCCTGATATAGGTTAATATAGAATATATTCTTTGTATATAATTTTGCCTCACTGCTTGTAATGACAACTAACATGGATATGTTTTTATATACTTTGGAAAACAGAACCAACATTTGTAGGTGAAAAATGTAGGCAACTATTAAGCAGGTGGTTAGATGACCCATATTTAAGTTTTTTTTTTCTTTTGGTTTTGTCTGAATGTGTGAAGATCTAAAAGAATCAATTGTTAAAGACCCCAACATGCAAAAAAAAAAGAGGGTTTTTTCCCTCCTATTTTTCATTTTGGCATTGGCACTCAGTTTCATGCTGAAAATAATAGTTCTAGTCATGAAAATTAGCAATGCATTTTAAATGTTTTATTTTTAATACACTTTATTTGGGGCAAAGATGAAAATAAATGACTGGTATGGATTTTATTTATTTATTTATTTATTTATTTTTAACTGAGCCATTTCATTCTGATAATACTTAAAAGCCTTCAATTTCCTTTAATTAAAAAAATTGCTCAGGTGACAAATTCCTGTGCAATGTTTATTTTCAACAAGCTGACTTCTCCAAATAAAATCACAAAGTGAATCCTGAACAGGTCTGGTAATCATCATGATAATTAATGTATTGCTTATGGAAATAAAGCTAGTGACAGAGTGAGGCTGCATAGCAGAAGTGTTGGTGTAATTTTTTACACTACTTCTGAAAATTTCAGGTACTCAAACACTGTAAAGAACCATTTAAAATGCTAGAGATAACACTACAAAGAAAGAGAGCACAGATAATTTTGTGTCTCTTCTGGAGGAAGTGTGGTGCATAGACACTGACTGAACCACAACGGCTGAATGCAGTCTGCAGTCGCACACTCAACTGCAATATTACTCGAACAGCAAATCTGGTAAATTTGAGGAGATACCTATTTTGATCAACCATATATTTTTCTTGCTGCATGTTGCTTGCATCTCTAGTATGTCATGATTTATAGCACAGCGCTAGCATCCAAAATGAACCTATAAGTGGGACTGTGGAAACACTAATGTTGCAGAATAAAATAGTGTTCAAGTATTAAAAAAACACTCACCAAAGTTCAAAAGTCCTTAGGAATGGGAGAGGCCCAAATAGTTTTTGGGAAACAAAAAATAATATTAACAGAGGTCTGTTTCCTGTTAGAACATAGATTATTTGGTTTAAAACTGAAAGAAAAAAAAAAATAAAGAAACCAACCCCAAAAAAGAAAGGAAGAAGAAAGAGAATTATCTGTGTAACACAAAACTCCTACTCAGAACATTTAGTCACTTGCACGATGCAAATGAATCACTGTTACATTAAAGCCTTACAGAAAAATAAAAAGGAATAAAAGAAAAAAGAAAGAAGAAAAAAGAAAAAAGAAAAAAGAAAAAAAGAAAAAAAAAAAGGGAGACAAGATAAAAGAAAAAGAAGAAAAAAAGAAAAAGAAAAAAAAAGAAAAAGAAAAAGAAAAAAGGAAATAGCAAGAAAAAAGAAAAGAAACAAGAAAGAAGAGCAGAGGAGAAGAGAGGGGAGGGGGAGGGGAAGGGAGGGGAGGGAAGGGGGAAGAGGGAAGAGAGAAGAGAGAGAGAAGAGAGAAAAAAGTAAAAAGAAAACTTGCTAAATTTCTGCACAAAATTTAGTGAATATCTGCTATCTGCGAGATTCATCCACATAAAGAAACTTAAATATTTAGTGGGCATTGGAAGAAAACTGTATTTCCTGCTGACCATCTGTCTGCTGCAACCTGTTAATTGGCTAGATGTATATCTGGTAAACGTACAAAGTAAAATTCTCAAGGAATATAAGCAGTTAATGAACATTCTGTAAAGGTTAACATTCACACCTGCCTTCATTTCTTACTGATGTTTTAAATAATAATAAATGACTTCTGATTTGATTAATGTCATGTGTTCATTTTTGTAATGCATTGACAGGTAAAAACTAATTTTTCAAGCATTTTTCCATTTGTTTCCTTCCAAAAATGAACTTAATTTTAAGGCTAACTTAATGAGGTCTAGTAAGAAATGAGGATTGTTTGATACTTTCCAAATGCAAAGCATTTAATGTTGAAAAAATTGGGATTTTTTTTTGTGTAACATTCTACCAAGGAAAGACACAAGAAACATCTTTAGGCAACTGATGGACCTTCATAGAGGTAGCTTTGTAGAGAGATTTTAAAAATTCAGGCTCTGTAGAAAGTTCTCCCAAATCATGATTTGCAAATCACAGTCTGGAGCTAACATTTCCAGTGGGAGCTGCCCATTTTATGAGACCCCATTTAGTTTTGGGTCACCAAATCTCTATAAATGAGCTCAGATTCATTTTTAATAAATTCTCAAAGAATACACAATACCTAACTATTTGAATAAGAATTTTATTTAGGAGCTTATTAAGTTATTTAAGAGGACCAGTTTTTATATTATTCAAATTTAATAAGTAAATCTTACACCAGAAATGTTTTTCCCAATCATTTAGAATCTGATTCCTACTAAGATTTATACCTTCATAATCCCTTCTTTTTAATTCTAATTGTTTTGCTAGGAATTGAGGAGCTTACCAGACCAAAATAAATATCCCATAGAGATCAAAGTAACAAAGCAAAAGTTTAAGCCAGTTTAAGGTAATATAATGCTCGAGGATGAGTCCTAAACCAGCTGTGTTACCACAAGAAGTGTGAGAGAGAATTTCACTAAAAGTCATGATGTATGCATATATACCAGATGACAAATACACTTTTTCTGTTTAAAGACTTATTTTTAGATTGTCATCTGTCACATTTTCTTCATACGTGAATGTGACATGATCTAAACATCAAATTATCATTGTTAGAGTACTCTATATGAATCTTACTAAGTCAGTGTCTTGGCATCTCCAAAAAAAATATTATGGAATCATAGAATGGCCTGGGTTAAAAGGAACTTTAAAGATCATCTAGTTCCAACTCCCTCACCATGAGCAGGCATGGTACCCACTCAACCAAGCTGGTCAGGTTCCCATGCAATCTGGCCCTGAACACTTTCAGGGATAAGGCTTTCACAGCTTCCCTGGGCAACATATTTGGGTGCCTCATCACCCTCACTGTAAATAACTGCTTGCTAATATCTAATCCAAATCTCTCCTTTTCTAGTTTAAAACTCTTCCCCTTGTCCTATCACTATCTGAGCATGTAAAAAGCCACTCTTCCATCTTTTATAAGCCCTCTTTAAGTACTTGATGGCCACAATGAAGTCACCCCAGACCATCCCTTTTCCAGCTTAAAACCCCCAACTCTCTCAGCCTTTCTTCACCGGAGAGGTGTTCCAGACCTCTGATCATGTTAGTAGCGTTCCTCCAGACCCAACCCAAGTCTCACATCTTCCTGTCCTTGGATCCCAGAGTGGGGTAGAGGGGCAGAATCCCTTCCCTCCCTGCTGCCCACAGGGTTTTGGATGCAGCCCAGGACACACTTGGCTTTCTGGGCTGGGAGGACCAAAGGCCGGCTCATGTCCAGCTCTTCAAAGCCTAACTCCTTCTCTGCAGGGCTGCTCTCAGTGAGTCCTCCCAGTCTGTACTTACGTCGGGTATTGTCCTGCCTAGTTCTGCCAGAATAAAGATAGAAAAGGCACGAGCTATTTCCTTTAGTGTCATTTTAAAATTAATTGTGTAGGCTTTAAAATTCAACTTTAATAAACAGCTAGTATACATATTGTATCCCATTTCCCCTTCATTACATGTGATTATTTTTTTGAGTCACATTTCTCTGTTGAAGAGTTTGGAACATCTAATGTTGTGTAAGCCTCAGAAGCAATTTATAAGAGCAACACTGTCAGTGTCAAAACAATATAGTATGAGATGTTGGACTGCACAGTAATGAATTATATTACCACAATCCATACTGAGCTTCTGTTTAAATCTCACAAAGGAAAATAGTCTATTTCAGGAGAGTTAAATTATGAGAAAATCCAGCCATTGTACTTAGATTTGAACTGTGTGTTTTAATATATTATTTGCTGTGTCTTCATTAAAAAAATTATAACTTTAAATGTGAATTAACCTACCTTAATCTAACATGTAAATATACCTATTTTAGTGCTCTATGAGTGTTCTCAATGAAGGTCAGTCCATTCAACCCTAATTCACCTACTTTACTTTATAAAATATTTACATCTATTATAATTTTCCTTTGTTGCAATTCAGTAACAAGAATAACAGTGAAATTAACTGCAGTTTTATACCCAGGAAAAGCATGTAGCTCTTCAGTAAACACAAACTAGAAATGGGTAAGATTTGTTTTTCAGCATTTTATACTCTTAAATTTTTAAGAACCTTGCTAATCTATGAACTGTGTTACAGATCAGAGCTGAAGGCATTAAAATATATATATAAAGCACTCTTTCTTCCTGATATAATTTTTTTCTTATTTTGTTTATTCTTAAATAAGTCATTCATATCTAGTATGTGGACTGAATAGGAAACTATGATTTACCCTACCCTGAAAGAAGTAGGAGACTATAACTAGTCATTGCACCTAAATAAGCTGCTCATGATCTTAGCATGTCTGAAAACAAAACTACAAGAATAAATCAAGTTATATATCATATATAACATATATATAAATATATGTATATATATATAAAACATATAAAGTCAGCAAGACAGCAGCGGCAGTGGCAACTGAGGTAAGTTTAAGGGTGATGGTTTGATTGAGTTGTACAGGGGGTTCCTGAGCTCAGGGACACTCAAGAAGCAGCCCCAAGCCCCATCTGGATCCAGACGCCCATGGAAGTCATGGATAAGAGACATTACAGGAGGAGTCTCCAGTCTAGTAAGGCCATCTGATTACCATCCATTATTCATTGTTCAAACTAGCAGCAACAAAGTAAAAAAGAGAAGGCCAAGGGCAATCAAAAGAGACTTCAGGGCCTTAAGATGATTTGTTGAAGAATCAGGAGCAAAGGTAGTGATTTCCTTCATCGCTCCAGTAACAAAGAATAATACAGATAGGAGTAGGCAGATCCATGAGATAAATGTGTGGCTTCAAGGCTGGTGTAATCAGAAGAATTTCAGGTTCTTTGACTGTGGGATGTTCTCATCAACACCCTCTCTACTGACACTGACACCTGATGGGATGCACCTTTTTCAGATGATAAAACAATTTCTATCACAGGAGTTACAGGGCTCATTAATGGAGCTGTAAAGAAGTTTGGAAGGGGAAAGGAGAAATACCAGCTTGCCAGTGATGAACAATGGCATGCTGTACTGAAACTTGAAACAAGCACTAATGGGATCTCTCAATCTTCTTCATGAAATGTTGGCTGCAATGAACCACAGCTGAAATGTTTCCACACTAATGCATGCAGCATGAGGAATAAGCAAGATGAGCTGAGAGCTTTGGCCCAGTCCCCAAGTTTTGACATCACTGGCATAAGTGAAACCTTGTGGGATGAGTCCTGTGACTGGAGTGCCCTGATGGACAATTCCAGGCTCTGCAGGATGGATAGGCAGGACAGAAGAGGCAAAGGGGTGACACTGTATGTAACAAAAGGGATAGAATGCGAGGAGCTCTCAGTTGGCAATGGCACAATTGAGACCCTCTGGGTAAGAATCAAGGAGCAAACAAATGATGTGCATTTCACTGTGGGAGTCTACCACAGACCTCCTGGCTAGGATGATGATGTTGATGAGTTATTCTTTGAGGAACTAAAGGATGCTTCCAAGTCAACTGTGCTTTTCTTTATGGTGGACTTCAACTTGCCCAAAATCAGCGGGGACCATCACACAGCTGGTACAACCCAGGCCAGAAGATTCTTAAAACCTGGATGACAACTTTATGGAACAAGTCATAAGAGAGTCAACTTAGGAAGATGCCATCCCTGATTTGCTGTTTGTCAACAGAGTGGATCTCATGAGCAAAGTGGAGACTGGCATCTGTCTTGGACACAGGAATCACAAAGCAATTTGGTTTAAAATTTTTAAGGAAGGAAAAGTGCCAGAAAAACCTCAACTCTGAAAATGAGGAGAGCAGACTTCGGGCTCCTCAGGGAAATAGTAATTAATGTCTCCTGGGAAAATAATTCTGCAGGTGTGGGGGTCCATCTGTTCTGGATGCTTTTCAAACATCACCTCCTAAGGGTACAGGAGCAGAAACTCCCACATGTCAGAAGTCAAACAGGCGAGGCAGAAGGCTGGGTAGGCTGAACAGGCATCTTCTCTTGGAAATAAGTTTAAAAAGGAAGGTGTATGCCCAGTGGAAGGAAGGTTAGGTGGCATGGGAAGAATACAGAGATGCTGCTAGTCACTTTAGGGAGAAAATTCCTCTGGCCAAAGCTCAATTGGAGTTGAAGCTCACCAGAACGGTGGGGGAAAATAAAGAGTTTTTTTCAAATAAATTGATATCAAAAATCAGTGTAGAAATAACATCAGAATAACATCACAGGATGAGAATGGTCACCTCACAAACAGGGACGTGGACAAGGCAGAGATGTTTAGTGCTTTTTTTGACTCTGTCCTCAACACAGATGATGCACCAAGAGGGTTCCAGTTCCCTGAGCTGAAGAACCATGACTATGAGAATGATAAACTGCCAGTGGACCTTGAACTTGTGTGGGTTCTGCTGCTCCAACTGGAGATCCCTAAAAATGCATGGGACCTGATGGGATTCATTCAAGAATCCTCAAAGAGTTGGCTGGTGTCACCACAAAGGCTTTTGGCTATTTTTGAGCAGTCTTGGGAACCCAGAGAGGTCCCAGATGACTTGAAGCTGACAAATGTCATCTGATTTTTCAAGAAGGACAAGAAAGAGGACCCTGGAAACCACAGGCCTGTCAGTCTCTCTTCAGTGCCTGGTAAAATCACAGAAAAGATTATTCTGGAGGTATTGAAAAACCCCTGAAGGTCATCGGTCACAGCCAGCATGACTTCATGAGTGAAAAGTCTTGGCTGAACCTGATTATCCTCTACAACCAAGGTAACTCCACTAGTTAATCAAGGGAAGACACCTGATGTAATGTTTCTGGACTTCAGCAAAGCTTTGGATAGTGTCTTTCCCAGGATCCTTCTGGACAAAACACCCAGCATTCAGCTGGATAAACACATCATGCAAAGAGTGAGTAACTGACTCAAGGGTCGGGCACAAAGAGTTACAGTGAGTGGGGTGACACCACACTGGTGACTGTTCACTCATGGGATTCCACAGGGCTCCATCCCCAGCCCAGTTTTCTTCAACATCTTCATTAATGACCTGCATGCAGGACTCGAAGGAACACTAAGTAAGTGTGACAATGAGACTAAATTGGAAGGAGCTGTTGACTCACTCAAGGACAGAGAGGCCCTGCAGAGAGATCTCAACAATTTAGAGAGGAGGGCAATCACCAACTTTATAGAGTTTAACAAGGGAAACTTCCTCATTCTGTACCTGGGATGGCGCAACCCTGGATGTCCATATGGGTTGGGGAATAAGATGGCAGAAAGCAGCACCATGGAAAGGACCTGGGGCTCCTGGTCAACAGAAAGTTGAATACGAGTCAGCAGTGCCCTGGTAGCCAGGAGGCCCAAGTGTGTCCTGCAGTGCATCAGGCACAGCATTGCCAGCCAGGCGAGGGAGGGGATTGTCCCACTCTGCTCTGCACTGGGGTGGCCTCATCTTGGGTCCTGGGGGCAGTTTTGGGCAGTTCAGTCGAAGAAAGACACTAAGCTCTTAGGGAGTGTTAAAACAAGGGCCGTGAGGATGGTGAAGGGTCTGGACGGGAAGCCATATAAGGCATGGCTGAGGGCATTTGGTCTGTTCATCCTGGAGAAGAGGAGACTGAGGGGAGACCTCATCACAGTCAGCAACTTCCTGGTGAGGGGAAGGAGGGAAGACACTGATCTCCTTTCTCTGTGCCCACTGACAGGACTCAAGTAAATGGCGTGAAATGGAGTCAGGGGAGGTTTAGGTTGGATATCAGGAAAAAGTTTTTCACCCAGAGGGTGGCTGGGCACTGGAACAGGCTCCCCAGGGAAGTGCTCACAGCACCAGCCTGAGAGAGTTCAGTAAGAGTGTGGACAATGCTCTCAGGCCCATGGTGTGATTCTTGGGGTGTCTTTTTCTGAGCCAGGAGTTGGACTCATCTTACTGATGCATCCCTTCCAGCTCAGCATATTCTATGATTCTCTGATTCCATAATCATTCCTGTGGGAATTCAGTGGCATTATGCCAAATTATACTACATGTTTTCCTTTTATTTCAACAGATGTTTGTCTCCTGTCAAAAAATTTGGACATGAAAGTATACAAGATCATTAATATCAAAGTAATTTCTGCTAAATTTTCCATTCCAATATGTTGTCAGTGTAATTATTATTTTATTTTAATGCAGATTTTAAAATGTTTAAATGCCAGAATCTAATTTTGTTCTATTTCTAGCAAACCTCTTTGTGACAAATAGAAAAATGAGCAACACAAAATTAATAATGAAATATAAACCTATTTAGGACCTAATGCAATAGTTCTTTACAGAGGAGTGATTCTGCTTGATTTAGTGCCATTTAGTTCAAGCCCGAAAAGAATTTGTTGTGTTTGGTTTTTGGCCCTGGTTTGTGTAGGCATATTTTTCAAAGTGGCAAAATGAAGCAATAGCAGATCAATATTTTAGCATATATGTAGAAAACTCTCAAAATTTGTAAAGTTTTTTACCCAAAATTATACCTTACAATTAATTAATTAATTAATTAATTGTACTTTCAGGCAGCATCATTTTAATTAGTAAGGGAGAGAAACATATTTTAATATTGAAATTCATAATGAGCGTTTCTCTGTTCATTTGCCGATTGGCAGAAAACATATGGTGTGTTCATGTAGTAAATGAGACTATTCAAGGTTCCTGAGAGCCTCTGGCTAAAATTCTGTCATCATACTAAAAAGAATATTGATATGATTTACCTCCTCCTGATAGGGTTCACTTTGTTTCTGTGCAGTCTCTTGATGTTCATTTGCAAGGCTGATAAAAAAAAGTAATCTGAATTAGGATTACTGAATCAGTAAACGAATCTACATAGCAAATGGCTGGATGCAATGGAAGTTGGTGCTTGGCCCACAGCTGATAAATTCTGAACTCAGACAAGTATATCCATAGACAGAGAAAAAAGTTCAGAACACAGCTAGACACCGAAATCTTCCAACAGGAGCAGAGAACAGAAGTATGGAGAGTGGGTATTCAGAGGACCCCTAACACTTAGTCACAGCTTTTTGTAATCACATATTTATAGCAGTTTGTTCAACCCCCACCCCCCAAGCAGAAATAATGGACTGTGGGAATTCATAAACCTCTGAGATTTTTAAGCGTTTCCTGCCCATCTTTGCTATTTTTCAAAAGTTTTGCTGTTAACTTTTAAGATGCCCTGCCCTCAGATCCTCTCTGTAACACTGTTCTGGGTTCATAGATAACAAGTTGTGGGCCAAAATGACTATTTCTAAGCAGTTTCCATTTTGATTTACTCCCTGGTCTGCGACTTGCTCCTTCTCTTGTTTTCATTCTCATTTCATTTTATTCAGTGTATTGCTTCCTTGCTGATTCCATTTAGGCTCTCACTGCAAACTGATTCTTACCCCAAACAGATACACAGAAAATCTTTCAAACTGCCTTTCACTACTGTTGTTTGTGCAGTGTAACTATTCCCTCACTCATGTTTCACTTGCATGCTCAGAGTGAAAACTCTTCCAGAAGGGGACCTCGACATTTATAGGTGCTCTCAATAGTACCCAGAGAGCAGCTGCCAATTTTTTTTTTTTTTAATTAAAAAACAAAAAGGAGAGTACTAAATTCTTTAATTTTTATTCAAAATAAAAAACAAACAAACCAAACCTAAACCAAAACACCAGTACCACAACAATAAAGCCTCACCAAAATCAGTGTCTTGAATGTTAATTGCAAATTCCTGAGTTTTAGTAATTGACACAAAGAAATAGTAGTATCATCAGTATCTAACAAGAAGTTTTCCTCAGCACAACTAAGGCATCTTTAACTGAATCCCTGGCAACTTTACATGGTCATGCATCCTGTTGATACAGTTTGAAACAATCAGGACAACATGAAATCATGTGAAAATAGTGACAGCATTTTTTAAAACTTCAATTTAATGAAATATAAAATCCATTACTGGGCAAACATTACAAAACAACTAAATTTCGGAAAACTGAAGAGGTAAGTCTGGTAATTTCTATGAATATTTTCTATTTAAAACACCTTAAAAATGCAAAAGAGTCATAGTTAAAACAAGTATTATTTGAATTTATATTTTCCTTCTACCTTTCCTGCTGAACATTTTAAATAATGTCTTGTAGAGCTGATATACAACAGGAAGCTTGATAGGTATGCTGTTTCCATAACGACAAGTAGGATTTGAACAAAAACATAATACAAAATGGTTACTACCCTTCACAGTACATAAAAGCAGTTATTCAAAATTAGGAGCAGCATGACATTGAAAAAACAAATTTAAGGCAAAGAGTCCTAACAATTCTGTTCCATATTTAGTAAATGCTTAACTCGTAAATACTTGAGGAGCAGCTATAAGAACCCAGAAATTTATTGTATTGTCAATGTCAAGTTAAATCATGACATGAGAGAGGAGAGGATTTTTCTAATGCACAATTAAATGAAAAAACAGTCACATTCAGACAAACCACAGAAACAAGTCATCCAGTTAGGTATAAATTGGCTCACACAATGAATAAATGAAATGTCTAACTCTGCCCTCAGTGAGAGTCTTTATTTTTAACTTTTTAATTTGCACTCATAGAACAGGGTTTTTTGACTCTTTCTTTACTGTTTTTCACTAAATGCATTATACTTCATAGACTTTGTGTTATTCTGAAAACACCATGATTTTCTAGACCTTATTTTACCTCTAGGGTATATATTTTTAATTTCCTTACAATACTTAAATTTCTATTCATTTTTTCATGTAATAATGCTGCATATTGATGATGGGAAATTAAAATATGGATATTCCAGCACCGTAGAAAGTTCTTCCACCTCTTTGTGCATTTGCATTTTGGTGTGGGTTTTTTCTGTTTGTTTTTGTTTGTTTGTTTTTAGGGAATAATATTTTTGTTGACTTTGTAAATTTTCTACCTTTTATATTATGAAATGTACAGGTCATTCAGAAACTGAGTTTTCAAGTCTCATGAGATCTGACTCGTTAGATATTTCCCAATATAGATTTTGGAAATGCAGCCTACTTGGATGCCTCTAATGCCACATTGACATAGCCAAACTAAGGTAGTCATGGCTTCAGTGACATCTGAGGGCAATTTGATATGAAAAGGAGAATATTTAGTATCTTTTCAATTAAGAGAAATATCTGTTGCTAGTGTCACTTCATTAGAACACCAAATTCTAAGTGTATCTCTATCTTTCTCACTCTGATTTTACCTCATCATTAAGATTCAACTGACCTTTTTATGCAAGTGATTAGTTTGCACACAGCTTGGGAACAAATGCTGGAAAGTTTTAAAAATGTTCTCAAGTTCCCGAAGCCAAAAAAACCAAACCAAACCAAACTAAACCAAACACCAGCAAACCATGGAGATACTAGAAAAAGGATCACAATGTCTTTATGATATTGACCATGACTGGTCTATTCCTACTGAGCTTCTGCTCTCGAAACTGTATTTTGCAACGAAAAGTAGAAACCACTGCAGACTTCTGCCTTCTTTTCTGCATTCACAGTATCATATGGTTTACCTAAGAAGCTTCTTGATATTCAAATGATACATTAGTTAAAGATGCTCCTGTCAACATAATATGGAGGCCTGATAATTACACAAGAGCAGATAATCAGAAAATGAGAACTACGAAAAGCTGACAAAGTACCATGCCCAGATTAATTACTTTCCCCGTCCCTAAAGGAAATAGAAGAAATAAAACAGCATCTGATTTTAAATGTTGGAGTTGTTTTAAACAGAGGCAGTGAATTGAATCCACAGGATACGCATGCTATGGGATATAGCACGAGAGCGTCTCCATTTAAGACATGGATCAAGGCATTTAGGAGACTTTTGTCATTGGTATGAATAAGCATGAGAAAGGTTTGAAATATTTAGAAGTGTATTATTTAATACATGTAGCCAAAGGCTCATAGGCTTATTATAATCCTCTGATTTTACCAGGGCAGTTTGCAGACTGCCACACGACAAAATGACCTCAAAATGCAAATGTATGGTATTAAGAATATTGACAGTGATCAATTTAAATTAATTTTGAAGTAAATGATTAGTGTTTACAAGTGGAATGTAATGTGGACTAAAGTAATGCCAAGAACCTTTCCGTCATATATCTTTCACTTAGAGATTATGTGCAATTAAAAACAATTGTGAGAATTAGTTTGGTATTAAAAAAAGCTTGTGATTTGGCATGCAGAGCAATTTTAAATAAAAATGTAGAGAAAAGTGATAAGCAAATGCTCTTAAAACTACTGGTGATTCTTTAGCAAATACAGCAAAATATGTGGATGTAGAATTAAAAAAGAAAAGATGCCAATGTCTTAAGTCAAAAAAGTAAGGCTAAATTACTATTAATTTAAAAACCTAGTGAAATCACATTTAAAGAATTACATACTTTTCATGCTATTATGAATGGAAATATGCCATTAAGAACTTTGGTTAACTACATTTGGAACACATTGTATATCTTAAGCCAAAAACAATCAATCTTAGTTTCAATTTAGGCTATTGTGTAAATTTTTTTTTAATGTTTATTTCATTTCTGGAACAAGACTAATATTTAAAAAAAACCCAAAACATCAGCAACAAAACCCTAAGAAAAAAAAGAAAAAATAATAAAAATCCCAAATTTGAAAGAAATAATTAATTCACACAATTTTATTTCTTCCCTATTAAAAAAATAAAGAGAAGCAGCCACAAAATTTGAATTATGTAAAAAATGTTTCCATCAAAACAAAATTATTCCATACTCTGGTACTTAAGGATTAAGCTAATAATTCAGCAATTAGATTTTGAGAACATTTTTTTTTTTCCTACTTCTTCCTGAAGGAATACATCAAGAAAATGGGATGCTGTGATAAAGAACTTATCAAAAGTCAACAGGTAAAAAACCCAAACCACCCAAAAATACCTCCAAAACCTGAGAAAGCTGCGATTGCACCATCCCCTGAGTTTCTCAACTAAATTTCTAAGTGGCATAAAATGGTATTTTCATAAAACATTGGCTTGATGTGTATCTACTTCATTGGAAACTAATTAGGAAAAGAGTAAGATACTTACTTTTCCATTAGATGTATGCCAGTCAAGTTTAAAGGTCTTGGTGAAATTCATGCAAGATGGGCAGCATCATTATCATATTTCATGACTTTTACTTGACTTTGATGCTTAAAAGACTTGACATTGTCTGAGCGCCTTGTTAAAGAAAAAAATATATACTAGTTTGAGTCAAGGTGAAATTGGGTAACACAGGATTCCTGTTTTCACTTAGCAATTTGAAACAACAAATTTTAACACATGAACCTGTACAAATTAATTTTGGTGAAATAAAACTGATGCCTAAAATTTTTAGTCTTTTCATATATTTGTAGTTCTGTAGATTTTTAATATATAGCTGTATAGTTTCTCACACTTTCTTACACTTTAGAACAGAAGTTACCTTTTCTCACACATTTTGTCACTCTCCTGAAATTCTGTTTGGTCTTATTTTCAAGGAAAAGAATTTGTAACAAGGACATCCTGTTTTGCACCAGCACCTCGGAGACATAACAAGAAACATGGCTAAGAGCCCCTTGGAGGGACTCTAATGGGGCACATCCAAGGGCGGGTTACCATGGCAACCATTCTCCTATTGGATTTAGTTGCTAGATATACTAGTTAATTAAAATTATAAAAACTGTGAAAAATTGATCCTGTTCACGCACGTAGGTATCATCTGTGCACCTGAAAACTTTCATTGAAAGACTGCTTTTTATGTTATCAATTCTAATATTGTTTGGAAAGTTTTTTTCCGATTTTACCCATGAGAAAAAAATCTCTCAGCCAAATTTCAACAGATCACATAAAATTACTAGCCCAGTTTAGAAAACAGAGACAAAAAATTAGTCTAACATTTCACAAAACAGCTTGCTAACACGTTATCTGCTTCTATTTCTCTCTAAGAAAGCAGCCAGAGAAATTAAATTGTTAAAAAAGAAAATAAAAAATGAAAGCACAGCACTTGTCCACCAGTAATAATTACATGCTGTTAAGCAAACACAGAGAGCTTCAAAAAGAACTTGAAAAAAATAACTTGTTACTATTGAAAAAGTAGGTTACTATTGTATGTGAGAAAGATTTTTGAAAACAGAAGGAAAAAATTGATGATCAAATATAAAATTTAGATTTCAGATAAAAACCAGGGATTTTGGGTCCTGAAGTAATGACTACTTATGGCATAATTGAAATAGAATCCAAGTGTTGATTTAGATAACTATACATAAGCAACCCAAGTTTCACCAGGCAATGAAACACTGGTTTTGAAGAAAGAAAAACAGTTTTTTGTTGAGTGGGTAGGGATGTGAGAGGGGAAAAAACCCCAACATGATATCAAGTATTCAAACTGCTAAACCCTGTAATGGAAATCTTCTCACACACCAAGAGAATATCACAGAGAACTGTAGAGCACATTGTCTTTGGGGAATACATTAGTCCTGGAATTGCAAAATACTACAAAGCAGTGGTCGAAAACATTTAACAGATGGCATACATTAGTCCTGGAATTGCAAAATACTACAAAGCAGTGGTCGAAAACATTTAACAGATGGCAAAGGAGCATAATACCTTTTTAAAAAATAAAACAACACAATAAAAATGTAAACAACATATTTTAAAAAGAGAATCAAAAAGCACCTGCTAAGGGACATATAGTCAATGATTTACTAATTTCTAAAAAGTTTAGAAAACAAAAACATTACAAAACCCTGCATTTTGATAGTAATGTGATAAAGAAGACAGGACTATGAAAAAAAGCATGTTAAGGATTGAAACTGTATTCCCATCCTGCAATACCACAGAAGTTTTGAAACAAAGGTACAATGAGTGCCTCCTTGGTCAGTTTGCTAGTGACACAAAAGTGGGAGGATTGGCCGATACCCCAGAGAGCTGTGCAGTCCTTCAGAAAGACCTCAACAAGCAGAAGATATGGGCAGAGAGGGACTTCATGAAGTTCAGCAAAGCAAGTGCAGGGTCCTGCACCTCGGGAGGAATGACCCCAGGCACCAGGACAGGTTGGGGATTGACCTTCTGGGAAGCAGCTCTGCAGAGAAGGACTTTGGGCTGCCAATGGTCAGCAAGCTGACCATGAGGCTGCAGTGCCCTGGGGACCAAGGAATCCTGGGGTGCTTTAGGAAGAGCATTGCCAGCAGGTGAGGGAGGTGATCCTGCACCTCTACTCAGCCCTGGTGAGGCACATCTGAAGTGCTGTGTCCAGTTCTGGGCTCATCAGCATAAAACAGACAAGAAAGTGCTGGAGAAGGTCCAGCTGAGGGCTATGAAGATCATGAGGGAATGGGAGCATCTCACTTATGAGGAAAGGCTGAGGGAGTAGACACCTGAGAGGGGACCTCATCATTGTATGTGATTATCTGCAGGGGAGAGTCAAGCCTGTGAACCTGTTTGGTGCTGTGTCGGTGATTAGGCACAGACCCAGACTGGCAGGGAATCTGAACCGTTTATTCAAACAAATGAGCCGGTTTTATACACTTTTCCAAGGCACAGTATTTCCTTATATGGTAATTCTCACCATGTGACCTATCCTGTGTTGCCACATCAGCAACACACTTTCTCAATGTCCTTCTGTGGGGTGATCACTCGCTGTTCACCTNGGGGGGTGATCCCTCGCTGTTCACCTGTCTGCCAGCTCCTGGCAGGCTCCTCATAGGGGTCTGCCGTGTGACACCTCCCTCCCCCCAGGGTCCGGTGGAGACAAGCCTCTCTGTGCCACCATGTGCTTCTCTGTGCCACCATGTGCTCCTTTGTGCCGTCATGTGCCTCTGCAGGCACGTCCCACAGCCCGCAGCTCAACTCCATCCCATCTCTTCCCACAGTGGTGTGTGTTTGGTGCTTCAAGCAACAGGACAAGAGGTAATGGGTAGAAACTGATGCACAGGAAGTTCCACCTGACTGTGAGGAAGAACTTCTTTACTGTGCTGATGAGTAACAACTGAAACAGATTGTCCAGAGAGTGTGTGCGGTCTCCCACTGGAGATATTTAAAAGCTGTCTGGACACAATCCTGTGCCATATGCTTAGATGTCCCACTCCAGTCCCTTCCAATGTTACCCGTTCTCTGATTCTGTGATTCTATGATGCACTGGCCATGACAAAAATAAATATAGATGAAGCAGTGTATGCAACTCTTTCCAGAAATACAGGAATTGTGTTCTTTTTCCTATTCAGAGAGATAATTTAAAAAAAATAACTAAGGTTTTTAAAAAATTGATGCTTAAGACCAGCTATTTAAATTTCATTATAGACTTTCATAGGAGAAATGGAGTATGTGCCAAGGTTATTTCTAGACAGCTTTTGATTGGTGTTTGCATTCAGATCCAGATTTGAACTTTATTGTGAAGGATGTTGAATTCAGTTATCCAATTTGGCCTCACCTCTTACTGTGACTTTTTACACAACTAGAAAAATAAAACCAAATCAAGCAATTTTTTAGTAGTTCAAATATTGTACTACTGTACAGCTAGAAGGATGCATCAAATTGTCTGTTCAATAACTTTAATGAAAAAATTAACAAGTAGTTTTACAACAAGCATTTGATTTTTTTTTAAAATAATTTCTTTTAAAAAGTCAGGCTTTTGTTTGTTTACCCTTAAGCATTATTTCCTATGTCGAAGAAAATATATTTCTTTTTAAACAGCCTTAGGTAGCTGGGGTTTTTTACAGATCCATCTCTAACATTTCTAATGATTCGAAAAAGTTCTCTTTTACCCCTATTAATCTAAGGGAAGAGGAGAAGAAAAATTAGTGGAAATGAAGTGACACAGGATTTTTATTGTGAAGGCAAATAAGCAACATCTTTGTTAACCATGTATGGTATTGCTCTTTTCCTGGAAAAAAAACCAACCAAACAAACATCTATTTTACTTCTCCCTATCACTTTTGATACAATCCAAGCAGCTTTTATTTTCACTTTCTGAAAATAATGTGTGATTTTGCAGTACCACATTGAATCACATGGAATTAACACTACTAGTTTTCCCAGTATCTCCTGTAGTATGAAGGGACATGTGTCTTCCAACATGTGAAACAAAAAATAACTATTATTTAGGTAAGAATGTTAAAGCTTTTAATTTCTTTGTCCATACCTTGGAAGGCAGACTTGTATACTCCACAAAGTCAAGGTGAAGAGCCTCTCTTTCCGCTCAGAGTCCAATCTGAAAGGATACTTTCAAGGGATATATTGTGCAAGACTTTCAAATAGGAAAGATTTGAAAGATTTTGAAAATCCTCTGGGATTTGAAGTCATGGTTTATTCCTAGATAGAAATATGCTTACATTACAATATGCATCTAAATATAACTGACTTATCTAGTTGTAATAAAACAGAAAAAGCTTTATGTGTTGGCTAAGTGACTCTGTGTCTTCAAATATAAACCAAAAATAAAGGTGTCATATAACTTGATGAAATAGAGGTTATGAGAAACCATCTTTCAGATATTACTGCTAAATTGAAAGTAGAGTTTAAAGAGATTTCTCACTCTGTGATTAAATTTTTTAGCTTTAGGAGCAGTGCTTTCTTAGTTTTTCCCTTGGGCCACTCAGAAGAAAGTAAGTTTAAAATTTTGGAATGCATTAGATATCTGAAAAGAAATGTATGGTATTTTACTTCCAATTGTAAAATAAATTTTTTAGGATTCTGCTAACTATGCCAGTTTGTCACAAATGGGTGATTTAGATTTCTTAAAGAATCACCATCAAAGGTAGAAGCAAAATTAGTTTTAACATGATGTTGTAAACCGTAACTTAACACAGTTCAATGGCAAGGTTCACTCGGTTACTTACAACATGGAAGAACACACGAGTGGAAATTGAGTCAGCATCTAACTAGAATGATTGACACAGACATCAGAGGCACAAAATCTCCTGGGGAGATCCCCACCATATAGCCACACTATCTGGCAGCGAGAACTCAAAGAAGGCTCACTTAGGCTGTCATATTTATGGAATATAGTGGTTGGCTCATAGTCAGTTTGCATACAACAGAAATGTAACAATGTTCTTGAGGTTACTTGTAACCACAACTTTCTTTGAGCAATAATGATGCTTGGAAAAGCCACTAGCTATTCCTGTGTTAATTGCATGATCAGTGTTCCAAGCTCATGAGCATGGATGCTTGCTGGGTCACTCTGCTCCTTTGTGGGTTTCCTGGAGGGGTTCCTGGCTTAGCTATAGTTCGAGACTTTCTCTCCTTTGTAATCTTTACCAAACAGCTGCTTGTTTGGTTAAGGGTCCAAGTCCATCTGTCACCCCCTCTTATTTTTTGTATCACCATTATTATGATTGATTTATTATTGTATCATCACTATATTTGTATCATTATCAACCATTTGAAAGTGATTCTACCCTACTTCTAAGAATTTTAGGATAAACTTTTAAAAATGTATTGACCAAGTGCTGCAAATAAATTTTTTTCTTGGCAGTTTTGTGAGATGTGAATCATCAAAACATCTTCAGACATGAATGTGACATGAATAAAATTGTGGAAAACTCCATGCAGCCTGGCCTATCCTCCCTTTCCTGCCCTGTTCTGCCCTATCCTACCTGCTCCAGTGGAGCCCCCTCCCCCACCCCAAGTTCCCTGCACTGTACCATAGCTCCACTTCTGCTTGTGCCTGAAATTCAGTCCAGGGAGATCTCTCTATTTGGGATGCTGATGTAGAAATATGATGCACAACACAAGTCTGGGTCTGATTCAGATAAAAATAAAAGCTGCAGATACACTTGTGAGCATATTGCCATGGATCTGTTTTATTTCTTTTGGCTTTAGATGAAACAATCCCAGTGAATAAAGGAGTTTTTGTGAGTAGCAATTAAGGTCATTTGATTGTAGAATTTATGAAACTACCAGAGCAAATAGTTTAGTCAGTTATATAAATCTCTGCAAGGGCTGAGACAAGAGAAGCAAAATTCATCAAGCTTAAGCTTCATGATGCATATTTGTCTCTCTAATAGTTTTCAAAGGTCTTTTGCTGTGTCACAAGAATATTAACTATATAAGTTATAAAATAAATAAATAAAGAAGATTAAGCCAAAGGCTGGGTGGTGGGTTGTAGCTAATGCCAGAATGAAAGCACAGACCTATATTTAGAGAAGGATTGGAGACAGACTTATTGTTGTCCAAGCTGGAGTTGCCCAGAGATGCACATCATTAAAATCAGCATTTACTCACACCTAATTACTGACATGGGTACTCTCTGCAATAATTCATCACTATGTCTCAAAATGGCTGCATGTGATCTGAATCATTTAGTTTATTCTCTTTGTTTTCACCGTATCATCAATGCAAGTACTCTTACTTGCATTGAAGATACGGTGAAAACAAAGAGAATAAACTAAATGATTGCAATTGCAATTTCAGTGTGGTCTGTCCAGAGGAGCTTATTGGTAACAACCTTCCCTTTATAGATCGCTGTTCTTCATCCAGAATTATATTTAATGTAAAATTTGTTAACGTGCCTAGGACAGTCTACCACATATACTTTGATTAAAAGTAATTTCTGATTTCACTCACTTTGTCAGGGTCCTTTTACCCAAACCTTCCTTCTGAGCCACGTGTCTTTGAAAGATGTTTAACACAGGAATAGTACTTAAGTAATTAGAGATTTCCCACTGATTTTTTCTTCAGAAATGACTAATTCAGTAGATCCATTTAATTCTTCACTTGTGATTTCTTTCCAAAACATGAAACCATGTTGAATGTAGTTTGTTTATTAATTTATTTTGTTTTCTTGGTTTTCGTTGCTGTTGTTTTAGTTCAGTTTGATTTTTTACTGCCATATTTTCCTTCTAGTACACACTTTAAAGATAGTGGTAAAGAATTTTCCCCTGGCTTTCCCAACAGTCTAATAGCTATTTTCCCATGCTTTGCTGTCATTTCAAAGGCAAAAAACCTTACTTAGTACTTACTTTAAGTACTGGTGTATTTAAAACTTCCCAGTCTCTTGAAAATTTAGATAGCTTGAAAAATGCAATGCTTGTTTCCCTTATTGTCATACTTCTTGATAAATGTGGTGTGAAAAATTCTCAGACAAGAATTAGAATTTTGGACATTTCAAACAAAGTTCATACAAAAAATTACTGAGATTCTGCCATGAATCAAATATTTCATTTTTTTTTTCTGGGAGATGCATTGTTTTGGGGAATTTAGAGGATTGATTTGGTTTGATTTGTTTTGGTTTTGTTCTGGTTTTGGGGTTTTATTCTTTTTTTGTTTACTTTTTTTTCCAGGACAATACCATTCTGCTTCACTTCACTTGTAAAAGATGGTTTTTTTGGAAGAAAAAATGCCTCACCTCCCTGCCTTCCTACAGGAATCTGAATGTCCAGTCTTTGCCAAATTTGTTCTGTCATTTTTTAAACTTCAAATTAATAAGAATAGATGAAGCCTACAGAGAGCAAATAAATACCTTGCTCCTTCCTATTTCATGAATAGTCCTCCAGCATATCATTAAAACATATCCTAAGTGGTTTTTTGCCATAGCAAGATGTAACCTGTTAAACTCTGGCAACACATAAAAATTTACTACCTCTTCAAAAATCCAATAATTTTTAAAACCACATGTAAATAAAAACCTTTCATAATGTGAGGTTGCTGCAGGACAATCGGTTCCTGTTTTAAAAGGATCAGATAATGTAACCCTATAATCCAATGTTATATTATCTTCTTGAGAATAAGAAGGGAGAAAAAATATGTCTAAAAGTCTTTCCTTCTCTTTGCTACTTATGTGGCCTTTCCAGCTGTCTTTCAGGCAGAAGAACCTTACTCCAGATATTTCCGTAGAGCATGTAGGAACCAATTGGACCTTGTAAAGTTAATCAGTGTCCTTTGAAGACCTGTACAAATCAGTATATGTGCTCTTACAGTCTCCTCTGGTGATTAAGCTTGTAGTTAAAGATTTGATCATAATGACCACGGACTCATGACAGTGCCTTCTGTTAAAAAAATATGAATTAACACGTGGTCTCATTATTTAAACTCTTCCTGCTGTTTCTTTTTGCATAGACTGAAATTTAATTTCTCCTCCAGTGAAGATCTGGCTGTAAAGGCGTAAGAATCTCCAAGGTTTATAATGTCCTAAGAAATTCCATAGCTAATAAATATCAGATATTAATTACTGTTATTTACTGCTAAAACATGATAATAAATTTAATAGGAATTGATGGGAATAAATAGTTCATTGTCTTTGTAACATAGAATTGGTGCTTCTCCTTTGAATACTATTTCAAAGAAGCATAATCACAGTTTAAGAAAGTGCTGACATGACGCATCTCTAGAAAATTCATGCTAAATACTCTTTACCAAATTAACATTGAATTCCAAGACCTGAGGACGTTTGATCAATGTCAGTGACTTATTTTTAAGGTTGAGTTAATTATTACAGGGAGCTGATATTAATTAAATTCTTCAGACTTCGTTCTAAGAAAAAAAAAGGGACTACAGCAGCTTGTAAATGATCCTGCTCAATTTCATTTTGAAAGGGATCCACCACTTACTAATTGACTGGTATTAGTAAAACAACCAAGGAGAATTAGAGTTTGTGAAAGTACACCCAGATGTTTTCACTGGTCACTGCCCTGTTTTTAAAAGAAAACCAGGGATTTCAAACTGCTCACAGGTGAGAACCAAAGGAGGATGAAGGATTCTAATCATCCTGTCATATAGATTTCTGAGACATATAACTGGAAATGATTAGAATAATTTTTACTAAATGACATTGATTTTGACCAGGGATGTTTGCACAAGCTATGTGTACCAATTTGAAAGAAACTTGTTGTTATTTGAAAATCCCAAGGTCCAGAATGAATCTGAGAAACTTTTGAATCAACCACTAGGAGACACATGGGAGATTTTTTCTTTCAGTTATAGTATAAAGAATTCAAGAGACAAACAGGTCTATTTCAAGGTGGAAGGCTGAAACTTTCAGAACTCAGATAACATTGCCGATGAAGGTAGAATAATTAGCTGATCTGATTAAATGGGACTTTTCAGCTGAGGAGAAACACAGAAAATCTATTTGGTATTTGCAGGAGTTGGTTTATGTTTTCACACCTACTGTGTGGGACATAAGGAGGCCTATCCAAAGGTACTGCATCATGTTGAGGAAGAATATATTTTTAGATAGTTCCAAGCCTTATAACATCAATGTGGATAAACAGGCTTTACTGGCTAGAAAACACCCTAGCATTTTGCTCATCCTTTTATTAAATCCAGTTAGGAGTGCTAGGTACAGATACGGTCCTTTCATGATGAGAACCTTGTTAGAAATTGCAACAAATCCAGTATAATTTATTTTATGGCCAACTGCAGAAACTTTTTTTCCCTTTTTCTTTTTTTTAAACACTATCTATTGAAAATATTTTGCCAAAAGTTTTTAGGGAATATGCAGACAATAATGTTTCTTATATAGGTTCCAATGGCAGAATTCTGGTAATGTGCCTTGGGATTATTATATTAATTCAGAAGTGTGATAGATGTAGCTGAAAGAATGTGAATGAAATATGACACATTAATACTTTGAGCTGTTATGGTTTAACAAATGATCTTAACTCTACTTGTTTGGACAAATAGGGTTTTGTATACAGAAAATTAAATCTTCTCTATTAGATTTACAGCTAAGATTTCAAAACAAGCTTGGATTAAATTCCAAGATAGCTAACATATTTGGGGGGTTCAAAGTTACGTGCACAAAAAGACCTTTGACAGTCCTGTGGTAAAGAGTTCTGATGAATTATCACCAACTACCTTATATTAGTTTGAAATACATAGCACAACTTAAGAATTAAGTTAGTTCTTCCATGGTCAAAAATGGTTGTTATTATTATTCTACCTTATCTTTTTCTGTGAAGGTTATGCTCTGAAAAACACCAGTAAATGCTGCTGTCATATTTCACTGTCTATATATGGCAAATCTGTCCCATCAAGAGCATGACACTAGTTCTGTGATAGAACTGAGTATGTGTTGAATAAATTAACATGGCGAAGTTTGATTCTGGAATGATGAGGCTTCTAGATGAGCTATTTTGTTCCCTTGACAAACAGATCACCTCATTATAAAAAGGAAAACACATATGAATGCAATGTAACATTCTAATATACTCTTGACACACTTGTATGTAAAGAATCTCAATTTATTCTGATGAAAAATTATTTTTCACAGCTGGTTCATTTTGCTTTTGATTGCAGATCCCAGAAATATGGACCATGGTGACAAAAGGGTAAAGATTCCCTGTTTTTAATGTTGAAGGACTGATTGTGAGCCCTTTTTGTGTAAGTACTGAAAGCTGGGTCATGGTCTGCCTGGCTGTAAGCACATTCATCTGAGCTAAGAACTCCAAGACAACTGGATGTGGTACTAACTGCATAGGCATGCCATGTATTCCTGGCTACAAGAAACTGGCATGCTTAAATTGTGCTAATAAGCTTTTGAAATTTTGTGCAGATGAGAGCAGGATTATCAAACTAGAAAGAGAAGACAGTTGACTGTTGGACAGTTGAAACCTCATTATGCCTATTCCAAATTCAGTGAGACACCTTTCTTGCTAACAAAAATGCTGAGGATGTCCACTACGTACAACAAATCCCACGGGGATGTATTAAGGAACATGATGCACATAAATGAGAATTCATTGACTCTGTACATATACTAGTTATTGGGTTACTGTAAAGCTATATTGGGGTATTTGGGCATTTACTTTTGTGTGATTTATTTAGCATACTGGCAGGATTTTCAGGAAATTAACAAATCAATCCATACAATAGATCCAGATAAAGCATCTGGTGGAGTGGGACAACACCCAAGCTAATAGCTATGACAAAGCTAATTTCAGGCTTTGGATAAAGTTACCCAGCTGTTTTGCCAAGGCTAGAAGCTCAAATACTGAAAGAATTCTAACAGTTAGGAGGTGATACTGATGCCTTTTCCTGGTCTTAAAATCAAGAGTCAAACACGGTTAGAAGGGAAAAAGGAATTTTACCTTGGTGTTTATTTTAAGGATCCTTAGGTGCACTATGTCCAGGATGAATGCACCTCCATGCACACTGCAATGCACACCCACCAAAGATCAGGTATAACATTATAGGTCTTACTAATTAGCATATCTATCAAAAATTCCCCACTGAGAGGCTTGAATGAGCCCCCCCCTCCCCAAGGAGCCTTCCCCTGGATGGTTCTATCTTAGTTTACAAAATGTGTTCTGGAGAGGACCTTGGGGTCTGGGGCACACTAACCCCTACCTACGAAGCTTCTAAGACGTTTAGTCTCCTTGCTGAACAAAGAAGTCTAAGAATGTAGGCAAAAAGCACTAAGAATACAGAAGTTGTAAAAAGGTATAACAGGGGTATAAAAGAAAAGGCAAAAAATCATCATGGCATCAATACTACAGAAAAAAAACCCTAGGATTCATTACTTTTCATGAAATATTAATAAGAAGAAATAACTAAATTTTGAATAAATTATACTGTTTATAATTTATACAACTGCAGCTTTGTTGCTCCTTCTAGAAATAAAATTATTTATTTACAGATTTCTCTAACCACCAGTTACAATTCGTGACAGGAAACCTGGAAGTAGCTGTGAGGTTTGATGAGTTATTCTGTTTGGAAGCAGCTGATGTTGAGAGAAAAATGTGATTCCAAGTAGAAGTGAATAAGAAAAGGGTCTTGTACATGAAGGATATAGCAGAGTTGTGTAAAAACTAAAAATGTTTTTTTTTTTGATAAGGCTGTAAACAACAGCCACAGCCCTGGTACATACCATCACTTCCTCTCTGCTCCTCAGCTTCCAAAAGAGAGAAATATATATATGAGACCTAGAGAATAGATATTTTAGCCACGTCCCTGATCTAACAATTAATGTACTGGGCTGTGGTTCTTTTCACACAGATTGTGTGGTCTAGACATAGCTTCACACATCACAGTGATCAAAACTGTCTGTCTCACAGAGAACAATTAGCCAGATCAGCATGGTTCCTCACTTGAAATGAAAATATTTGCTTTGTTCTGAAGGTTTCCTGTAACATGAATTTTAAAGATAATATAAATTCAGAATTTAATTTAGATATAACTTCCATTTATTTTTTCAGTTTTGCCTACAATGCACTCATGCTCCAAGGTACCTGCAGATGAAATTTTCTAGAAATAACTTATTAATCTCTGTGTTAGCTCTGTGAATTTGACCTGATTATTTGTCCTACTTTCCTTTCTAGATATTCTGCTTTTCATTTAAACACACAAACGCATAAGTCTTTTACCCAGGAAACATTTTACCAAACCTGTGTGACTGTTGCTTACAAAGTTATTTATTTGGAGTTAGGCGCTAAAGAGGTTAGGTGCATTATATTCAGAAGCAAATAATGCCCACACAGCTGTGTAGCTCTTTATACTGTCATTGTACATATATTCAGATCACTATATTGTTTTGTAACTAGGTTGAGCTGTGAATAAGGAACTAAATACTTTGATGTCTCATCTTCTCATGACAAAAACTGAAATGAGAACTGGGAGAAGGACAGCTTGAGTCCCTACCTGTGACAATTACAGAGACAGCAGGAAATGTCAGGAACAAAAGTTTATGGCTTTAGGTTTATAATCCTGATGGATGGAGGTCAGGTGCTGAAATGAATTGTGTCCTCACCATCACAGAAATGCATTTCAAAACAAATTTGAGACCTAACCCCAAAGAAGAAAGTAGCTAAGTAAGTTTCAGAAAAATTCTTAGAGGCAACATAGATAACATTGCAGTTGTTAATTCATGGAGAGAGCCACTGTAATCAAATCAAACACAATTACTTGCTTGTATTTACTTCTGACCAAAGGTGAAGGCCAACAGTAGGATAAACAGAAGAAAACATGGTAAATGAAAAAGCCATGGAGGGAAATAAATTTTCTGGATTAAACAGAGCTTCTTTACTTTGTGAAATCTATTCACCACTATATACTTTGCTTATCCTTATCCCTAAAACATATAAATTAATTTTGTGGGAGAATTAAAATTAAATTGATTTAATTTCTGGTTTCCTAATGGCTTTCATTTTTTTATTACTAAGTTTAAAATTCCTGAAATCAGTCTTGTCTTAGCTCTTTTTCTTATTATTAGATGAAGATTTTTAACTTACAATAAATCATTTCCATCTGAGTGCTAGAATGATGATTGATAAGAAATAAAAATTTTAAAGAAATAGATTTATTGTTATTTTTTCTACTTATAACATCAAACATTGTGGATAATCCTGTTTCTTCACTCTCACAACAAAGCAAAAGAATTCCTCGGTAGAGTACCAGCAATGTTACAAAGCTTTCAAGTGTGATAGTGAAATAGGACTGCTAAGCCATTTATCACAAAGAAGTAGAAAAAGATTAATAGACAGCAAAACAAAAGACATTGTGATATCTTATAAAACTAGAGATTTCTTAAGCATTGTTGCAAAGGTGTGAGAGGGCAGTGATGTGTCAGAGTTAAGCAAAAGGAGTTGCTTCATGCATGATCCCTTCATTGTAAGCAGCTTCAAAGCTGCCACTTCTTTAGTTGCTAACACAATTGGTTTGAGGCTCTGTTGCCTTGGGCCTGCTGAAAGCAAGCCATGAAGAAATCTTCATTTTACAGCAGGAGTTGGGAAGAATGGCTTAAATTGTAATTATTGTAATTGTACAACAATGTAGACGATGCTCTTAACATCCATTATGATGAACTGCCTTATGTAATTTCAACTATGAATAGGCTACCCTGTCTCCATTCCTCTACCCAATCCTGATGATAATTTGCAATATAGGTATTGAGACAAATGCCACAACATCTTTAGAAATTAAATCCAAGCTGTTGTTTTCTCCAGGAAAGCAGTGACAAAATGCCCACTCTTTACAGATGTCCCACTGGGCTTTCATGCAAGGGCTGCCCCATACCTGCTACAACCAGTTTGCCCTCTAGCAGAAGCAACCTGCCAGGAGTGGAGCACTCGTACAAATAAATGCACTGCAAGATACATTTAGAAGAAAAGTGGAGTTCCTTTCCCACCTAGTCCCCACTCTGAATATCTCAGAAGGGAGATCAAGAGTCAATAGTGGGAAATCACACTGAAAGGCGCAGGAGAAATAAGCTGGTTAACAGTATTTCTCAGTAACTGCCAATCCTCATTAAGATATTTTCAAATAAAAAAGTTAAAATACTTGTTTCCAATAAGCCAACTGGTAAGTTGCTTTCCAGTTAACTGTTCTGCTCTCTTTTTTTTTTGGTTGAAATGTGTCAGCTAGTACTTCCTACGTATTTTGAGAAAGTGTTGCACAGCCCCCCATTAAGACTTTTTTTCGTAAAGAAATATCTCCATATCATCTCTACGACTTTTAAACTGTCTAGATGACTGCTTTAAGTTATGCTGGGAAATAGTTTTCTATCTTCACATGGGAGTACAATTCAAGCTGAGTGAGCAGAATCTTCCATATCTTCTGTGGCCTGTGACCCCTATCAGTGTCATAAAGGAAGGATTTATGGTCTGTTCAAATAAACAAGGATTTTAAAATAAAGATTCCCTACTTTGGAGAACAGCTGCTGATTTCCTTTTCTGTGATTGAACAGTAATACCTTTTAGGCATAGAGTTTTGAGTAAAATAGGCATGAATGTGATTGACTTGTGAAAATAAATTCTACGTTGTTATTAAATTTAAAAATTTCCTCAAAATACTATACTGATGAGCATTTATAATTTCTTTCGTTTTCCAGACAATTTTTTACTTTTAAAGTATTTTTTTTCAACATTTTTTGATGCTCATTATGTGTTTAAATTTAAATCCTTACAATATTGCAATAGTTACCAATTTTTGAGGGGGAAGGGGTAATGCAAGAGGGAGAACTTAAGCTTTTCCTGATTTTGATGTCTTCAAGTTGAATTATCTGGTCCCAGGATTAATTTTTTCACCTTTTGTAAACATAAAAGATATCAAATTAATTCTACAGTAGAAGTTGCTTACTGAAGAAATCTGTATTTCAAGCACTGCAAAAGATTACATCTCTTAATAAATAGGTGATGATAGGTAAACTCTCCACATTAGGTGGGCGGAGAATATGTAATAGATGGTTTGGTCTCATTAAATTTTATTGTACAAAAAAATGTAACTTTTTATCCCCATGGTGTGCTTAATTTGTAGAAACCTTCACCTTGCACCCTGCACAGAATAAATGTTGTCTCCTTTCTAAACTGGACTCTGTGTCTCTGTTTAGAGAACTCCTAAAATCCGCAACAGTTTTAGGTAGCTAACATACACATATTTCTCTGCTTTGTCTATTGGAAAATCCTCTGCTCTTCCAACCATAGAACAAGGTGCTCTGTACTTGAGGTAAATCTAGATTTGATCCATTAAGTTATTTGATGAGATTAGTCTTAATAAAAACGTTTTATTCCAAAAGTTTTGAAATCAAACTTTTTCCTAGATGTTGGGGTTTCGTGAGTTCCACTCTTGCCCCCCATGCCCAGTAATAAATTATATATATGTATTTATAAAATTACACAATAAGGCTGTTCTTCTGTCACTTCAAGCAGCAAAATGATCTTGTCAAATCACATAAGACAAATCCATGAAGTGACCAGGGCAATTTCTTATATTTAAACTATAGGTGAGATCTTGTCTTGCAGCTTACTCAAGCCGATGGTATATCAAATCACTTAATGCTCTTTTTTATTTTAATTTGCTCATTCTAAACAATGAGTGGAAACTATTAAAAGGGTTTTCTCGCACTCTTCTGGCTTTCCCACTGTCGGTCACCACTGTCGGAGACTGAATGCTATAATTTATAGATTAAATATTTTCATGAAAGACTTTTTGCCTATTGTAGTAAAACTGTATTATAAAAGCTGCAGAGACCACCACGCTCTGAATAGGCCTTCTGACCTCCACTACTCATTGATGAAGATAAGAATACACTCACAGAGGAATCAAGCTTAGCACCTTCGGGGTGGAGACCACAGCCCCGGAGCTGTCAGATACCAGGCTCGAACAGACCCTCACACCAAAGGGTGGGGGGATGACAGGTTTTGAGTGGGTGGTGAAAAAGCCTCTGGTCAGAGGCACTTAATACCCATCCTCTGCTGTGCAGACCAGCTCAGCTGTGGGGCCCCTTCACACCGGGAAGAGCTGCATCCACAGGACAGCAGAGGGGCTGTCATGGCCCATCAAAGGTCCCCCCAAAGGGGTCCCCAGACCCTGCACCAGAGCACTGCAAATGATGCAACAGATCCACAGTGTTGCAAGTTGTGTCAAACTTGCCCTCCCCAAGGGAGGCACCTGGGCGTTCCCACCTGGCCCAAATGTATATTAATCCACTGGATTCTTCACTTTTCAGTGGCAGCGGCAGGCAGTGGGCAGCAGGGGACTCTCACCACCAAGACCAGATGGAGGGGAGCAAGGAGACATCGTTGGGACCCTTGTAAGGGTGATATGTTTCTACTTAACCCCTGTCACTCTCTCCCTGTCCTCTCATCCCCCATGTACAACATTTTTTCTATTTCTTTCTTTTCTCTTTCTTTCTCTTTGCCTCTTTTACTATTAAATAAAATATATCAATTTTTTTGGCACCAACATCTAATCTCATTTGGTTTTAGTCATGTTTTCTGGGTATATTTCAAACCTTTTTGGGTCCAATCTGTTTTCTTCACAGAGCCTTAGTTTCCTTTGGTCTTCTGTATTTAACTGGTTTGTAGAAACCACTGACATTACCATTTGTGTAGCAAATGTCATCAGAAAGGTCAAGACCCTTTAACTTTGCAGTATCTGATAGCTGGATTAATTGCTACTTGGACAAAATACAACTTTGTTTTATCCTAGACAGGAAGCTGAACCACCTAGAGTTATTTTTGTCCTCCTAGATTCTAACAAAATTTCTCTTCCTTTGTACAAGCCATGTGTTTCTTATCAGACAAGCAGACATGCAATAAGGATATTTTCTGTAATTCTGTAAAAAAGCAATTACTTTTTTTGCCAGTCCAAACCAGATCAATCAAAATGACACAAAGAAAACAGGAGAGGTAGTTTGAAAATCTCTAGCAAATCCTTATAAACTTTTCAGTTCCCTAAATGTCTTAAAATGAGGAAGTTACCAAGATTACATTCTAAGAACATAAATGTCACTGGGCTTATTTTCAGGAAAATTTAAGTCATGTATACATATGCATATATGTATATGATATGTTATGTATACTATTTGATACTATACTGATACTGAATCAAGTTACACTTTGAGATGATGGTCATAATATAGACATGCGGTGTGCTGACTTCTACTCAGTGTCTTGACCAACCACTAACTCTTTCAGTAGACATTCTTTTGAGTATTTAATAAATAATGAATAATATTAAACCATACTAAAATATATGCTACAATACCCTAGACTTTTTTTTCTTAATTATTCTTTCCAGCATTGCCAAAGCTACTTTCATAATCTGAAAATTGGAATACTTGAGAGGATCTCAAATGATCTGAATGATTAGAGCACTATGATCTGCAGATTCTCTCACATAATATTTCAGAATTTACTAACAACTTCTCCTTTCCATTGTAAATATTATTTTATTTAGAGTTCTTTTATTGCTGTGTAGTCTATTTAAATACAGTATTTTTATTTTCATTTAAGTACTCTCATTCCCTTAACAACCTAACCAAACCTTTTCTTGAGTGATTTACTTTGTCCCAGCTCTAAACGTTTTTTTCTTACACTTCAGTATCACTCATTCTTCAGTTTTCTTTTCCCATTTCCTGTCAGTTTCCTTCAGATCTGTTACGCTCCAACTGTATCATCAGACTTCTCTACCTTAATTTTCCTATACTAGTGATAAATTAATCATAGAATCACAGAATCATAGAGTGGTTTGGTTTGGAAGGGACCTTAAAGCTCATCTCATTCCACCCCCTGCCGAGGGCAGGGACACCTTCCACCAGACCAGGTTGCTCCAAGCCCTGTCCAACCTGGCCTCCCATGGGTGGGGCACCCACAGTTTCTCTGGGCTGCATGTGCCTGGGCCTCACCACCCTCACAGTAAGGAATTTCTTCCTAATAACTAATCTATTCTCCAGAGTAGGGGAAATATTGCACACTTTGGGACTTGGTCAGATCAATGAAGAAATTATTCATACTCAAAATTAGTATTCACTAAATCATATCATTAACATACAGCACAGGTAAAAACCTTGCTCTTTCAGAAATATGGTAGTCAGCAGTTGAGGGTAGTAATAATCCTTAGGGATATACATAAGAAAAAGATACGCTGATTAATTCTGTTATATAATTTGTTTCTACCTTGCATCAGGTAAAAAGCTAAATATTAAACATAATCAGGAAATATTTTCGCATTTTCTCTAGCTGTGATTTTCAGTGGTGAGCAGTTTTCATCCTCTCTACAATCAAGAGATATATGGAGATGGGCCGCATAGGCACAGTGCGAAGTCAGAGGCAAGCCAGACTGCTACTTAAAATTTCTATATGCCTTTTAGACTATACTCTGGCCAGGGACCATCTGAGCAAGATGTCAGATTAGGGAGATGCGTACCTCTGATGCATCTTGACAGAGATATTTCAGACTGAGCAGGGGGCAGAGCAGGGCACTGGAGAACCATCACATTAGTTCCCCACAGGCAGAGAAGCTATTAATGATTCTTTATTAGTGCCACAAACAGCCGCAGCTATGGCAAAGACTGAGATCTGCACATTTTCTGTACAACTGTTTGCAGTAACAGAGACACAGGTCCCTGTGATGCCAAGCATTGAACCCTTCTATGTCCAGAAATTCAGTTTTGGTATCTAGCTGTTTTGTGTAACGATTTTTTTTCCTTATATATTTAATCAGCCATAATTTTTTATGGGTTGTGCTGCTGCACTATAACTCTATTAGCTATTGGAGGTTTGTTCCATAAAAAAAAAAAAAATACCAGGTTTATCATTGTTCTTGGAGGACAAAAATAGCTGCACATAATGAAACTGCCAAGAGCTGCGAGAGCAGCGCTGGGATCAGGATAACTAACTCTCAACAGCTGTTGAAACTCTCTCCACATGTGTAATAACAGTATGCCAAAATGCCAAACATTATGCAGGAATGAGAATAAATAGTGTTACCTGTCAGCATTTAAATTTTAGTGAATATCATGGCCTTTCTTCTTCTTTTCATACTGAAAGATTCTAGTCAGTTGTTTCTTCCTAAACAGAACATATATGAGACTTGACTGAAAAAATATTTTCCAAATTTTTCATGTTTCTTACAACACAATAATCAGCTTGTATAACTTCAGATTATTTCCCATTAATTACAGAACAGGTAGTTGGCTATTATGGTGACGAGCAAATTATGATTTCTTAATGTTTTTAACTGTTGTGGGGGGTTTTCTCCAGCATTAGAAAGAAAAGTTTAATGCTGTTTCACGGGGAAAAATTCTGTCTGTTTCACATGATTTAATATTCCAGGAATATGAACATATGTGTAACACCACCTGAAGACAATGGAACACGGCTGAGTTCTGAGAATCCAGAAAATTTCTATAGCATTTTTGAGATAAGCAAATAACTAATCCAAATGGTTCTTTCATAGCTTATTCTAAATAAGCTTATTTAAGGCCAGTTTATAAAGTCACTAATGAAAATGTGACTAACAAAAATGTGTTGTTTTTAAATGCAAAAGAGGAAGTGAATATTGTGAATAATAATTTGGGAAAGTACTTAAGTCTTTTGAAGTTCTAGGGAAATTTTAAAAGGTTCCTGACCAGAAAGTGAATTGTCTAGGAAGAGTATATCTAAATTCATTTGGACCTGTAAAGAAAAGCAGTAAGACTTTAAAAAAGAATAGGTGTAAATTACAGAATAGAAAAATAGTGCTATTGGGAGTCAAACTACATCACTTTGCTCTCAGAGAACAGAAAACCTGATATCTAGGAGAAATTAATGAAAGAAGAAAGAAGAATATAATTTGATTTTAAATCAAAACTAATGTGATTGAAAAAAGAACATTTAAAAAGTAAAATTATTTCCATGTGGGTAGAATAAATCATAACTTCCGATTGAGCAAAAACAGCCTGGGTAAAACTGACAGAGTTTATTCTGCTGGAAAACACATCCATAAAATAAAGAAGAAAGAGTTTGAAAAGAAATCCAGTGCGCATTAAATCCATATAATATTTTACATTTAAAACTCTGATATTAATCACTGCAATCTTATTCATTAGTATGATGCAAAAATGAATTTTAAAACCACTTGTATTGTAGAGGAAAGCAGACAAAAAGCCAATAGATATTGTTATACCTCAGGCCAGGTTATACATGATTAGTAGTTTCAAAAGGAATGTTATTATTATCTAAATTGGAGTGTCTAGTCCTCTAAGGAAAAAAAAAAAAGAAAAGAAAGGACGCACTGTAAAATGTTATAACAACAATTGTGCAACAAAACCTTAAAAATAAAAAATTCTTTTTCATTTAATTCATGATCTGCAGTCCCTCCTATATGTAGCAGAAAAAGAAAAATAGCATTCAGAAGCATGTTTTGTTCTTCTAAATGTCCTAAAGAGAATTTTGTGTTTAGGCAGTCTTGAAAGTTAACTCTTTGCCCTTCTTATTCTTTACATGCATTCTCTTAAATTGTTCCTTTGTCCTCTAAATTTCCTTTATTCCTTTATTCCTGACCCTCTTTTGTACTGAACGCTATATTACAGAATGTCATGGCTTGTGTGACTCAGAACCAGATCATGTAGTGACCAGAAATACCTTCCTCTCAATTCTGTTTTCTCTAATAATGTGTCTCTTCTCTGGCATCCTATCTGAACCCTTTTTGTTGGGTTTATTTTTTAAGTGGTATTTGTTTTCTGTGGCTGACAAGTGTTGAAGCATGAACCTTGCTTGAGTGAAATCTGTCTTCCAGCTGAAAATCATTCTGGAGTGCCCAAAGGATAGACTTTGTTGTTGTGGACACTTCAGGAGAAGTGTTCAGTAAGAGTTTGGGCAAAATAGTGAGGGTTTTTTCTCTTGCTAAATATATATTCCTTACATAAAACAGAGGTGTGAGATCTTAGTATGAATACGCAGCAGAATCTGGGCATAGAACAAACGTGTCAGGAGCAAATTTCTCCACTCATTCCATTTCAGAGCCAGGTAGGTACATTTATTACTTAATTATGCATAGTATTTGGCAAGTCTTTGAGAAATCCACAAGCATTTGAATGTCTATGCTGCTACTATACTCTGACCTTTAAAGCCATTAAACCTTAATTCCACTGAAACAGACAAGACAAAAAACAGTCACTGCCTGCAGGGAGCCAGTGAGAAACATTTTTATCAGGATTTAATTAGATTTTTCTCATTGCACATCAGGGTTCAATATGCTTTTCATATCATACTGTATTGAAGGACTTGGATTTCATGAGCTCAAGAGATTTTTGTGGGGCAGTTCATCACCCAATGTCAGTAGGAAATTAAGAAAAGCATCCGAAGCATAGTAATATGTACGGGTTATTTTAAATAAGTAATTAAATAGTTGATATATGGATTTCCACTGTTATTTTTCAGGTTGCCATATGACACCAGAGCTAACCTCACTTCTCAATTAGTATATCTAACATGACTCTTAAAAGCTGTGTCAGCAATGCAGGAAAATATAAAGCAGAATAATGCTTAGAACTATATCTTTTATCATCACTTCAGGGCTACATCACTAGAATCAATGAAAGTCAGTGTGATCAAGCTCTCATACATGTGCAGTAAAAAAATTATAATGCCATAGGAAGATCTGAACACAGAAAATGTATTATTTTTTGCCTAGGGGAAGATATTTTATTTGGCCTGTTTTTTCCTTAAGAACAGTGACGGATTGAAGCTATACTGGAGCTAATTCAAATATAAGTATTTTTCATATATCCATTCCTTACACAAACAATACACTGTTAAGAACTTCAGATGTCTTTATAGTTATACACAAAATGCTTAGCAATAATGTCTACTGTAGCCTGATTTTAAAGCTCAAAATGTCCTTACTAGATATAGGCTTTAAGTACTACCATTTGATCAGTTATAGGTTCTCTAGGTATACATACCTTGTGCTCTATATACTCCATCCCTGGACACTCCTGTAGATTCTCCATCCCAGTCTTATTTGTAAACTGAGTCTTGGTAATACAGTGTGATGGCTCTGTTCTTTTCTCACACACAATCTGGCAACCATCTTCCTGAGTCAATACTAGAGTTGGATGAGTCATGAGAAAAATTGAAATTCAGTCATTATCATACAGACATTGAGACCTATGCTGAAGATAATTAAAGTGGAAAAACTCCTGAAGGACTTCGGCTGTATTCAATTAAAACTTAATTGTAACTAATTGAGTACCCCTAAAGAAGTTTTAGTTCACTAAGGATGAACAAACATGTCCACTGATGAAGTCTGTCTTTATTATTACCATGATCTGTATCTAACACAGAGGTCCTTGGCAGGTTATTGTGACACTGCTTCTCCATCCATTTGCCTTTTAAATCAATAATTTCCCAGAAAAAAATATATCATTTCATGGCACTGTCACACAATATTACATCTAGTCTTTGCTTTTACAGTACATATATCAAATAAAACTAGTGGAACCAGATGTGAAACCGCGCTGAACACAAATGAAAATCTCTTTGCATGGCCAGAAGCATGATGCCAAATAATTCCTGCCAAAGGATGCTGTGAACAAAATTTCCAAGAAAGCTTAAGCAAGTTCAAGGAACAGAAATCCAGTGGGCTTTACAGAGCAGTATCAGAGAAGTCATGTTAGGATCAGACATCCTCTGATATGAAAGCAGCTATAGCTTGGGAGAACAAACACTACACATAGGGCAGAGTACCACCTCTACTTTTTTTGTACTTGTAGCTTGTTATGGCTGTTTAAAAGACCTAGCAGACCTCTGTTTCTGCATGCAGCATAAGGAATAAATTACGATTTTACACCTAAGTGGAACTGACAGGCAGATTCTTTTAAAATATTAACATTATTTGTGTTTAAAGTTGAGAATCATGAGTAATAAATTAAAAGTGTCAAATCTTCACAGATGAAAGTTTTCTTCAAAATGTTTTGTGATTTAGAGGGAGAAGTCTGGAATCCTATATTGCAATGAGTTTCAATTGAAAAGAAGAACTATGATTAGGACTCTCATGAAACTCAGAAGTTTTGTAAAATAAGCAGAACTTAGAAATTGCTGCTACAACTTAGGCAGAGAAACACATTTTGAGAAGCTCTGAACCACGTTAATGGCAATGTTACCTAATGATTTACAACAGCATAGGAAAACAACATTAATGAAGATTATCATTTAGTATGGCACACAGCTTCCCATGCAAAGTACATATCAACTAGAGACTTGAAAACTTATTGGTATTCATCTTTCTTATTATATTTTTGACAATCTTCCTTTTCTGATATTTTTTAAACACAGAGACTTAGGGGCCCTTTTAGCATTATTAAAAATGTTAAATCAATAGATAAAGAATATTTCCCTGAGGTTTGTTTACATCAGCAGTATTTGTACTCAGTTACTAGTTATTCTTTCCTTAAAATGGCTTATGACCTTGACACTTTGGCATTCCAAGTCTTTGACTATAGAAATAAATTCTAAAATAATTTAAAATCAACACAAATGGAAGAATAACATATTTATATTTATATTATTTATATTTATAGCGGAAAGAAGAAGCAAAGGAAGAAAACAAGCTTTCAGTAGAGAGTTAGAAAAGGACCACACAACCTTTATAAAACCAAATTTTATTTATAAAATTTTATCTGGTAGTTGTCATAATATGTTCTATGTTTATATGCCTATCTTCTTCAGCATTACAGAAAGAGGTGTGAAGAATGATGGGATGCCTTCTTCAAACAATATGTAAAGAAACCTTCAGTAGACAGACGTTAAAACTGGTATTCCAATAATTTCCGAAGAAACTTCCCTTTAAAACCTCTAAAATGTCTCATATTATAATGGGAAAAGACACTTCACATATGTCAACAAACCAAAAATTACCCAGTTTTTCTCTCTGATTTTCTGATTCATGCTTTTTTTAGTCAGCTTTAAGTACCTTTTTAACTGCAACAAAGATTCTGTACTCCCACGTGCTTGAAGTTCTGTGGTTCAAACCATTTTGCAGCAGCCATAAATGTTACTGAGCAACAATAGGTCTTGATGTATGCACTGTGATCTATGTTGTTTCTATAGCTGCTCTTAACATGCCTGTGTGCAAATAGCTATGCAGATCTATTATTGATGGGATTAATTTCACAACATTTTCTGCAATTGTTGTAATTTCATTTGACCTTTATTTTTATGAGTATTTTAATTCACAGATTTAATAATGTCTGCTTATTTTATAACCAGTGTGTACTACAGAGTATCTGTTCAAAAAGTGTATTGATTTGTGTAAGTAGGGTTATTAAAGTAGCATCTTGTTTTGGTAACTTCTTTAAATTTGCAGTGACATTGGTAAGATATTGAAAGCAATATTAGTTTAATAAGAGCTAAATTTCCTCTTCAAACTTCTAAACCACTCAAATTTTTATATTACCCACAGCTGCTATCAACCATTGAATCAGTACAGAAATAATTGAAGTAGTGCAATAAACACTAAAATTCTGAAAGAAAGCTTCATCTTAAAGTGATGGCAAATATTTCTGAGTTAAAACTTCAAAAACCATTCATCCACCTAGTATGCACTGGGAGTTCCGTTAAATCCATATTATTTATGAAGGAAAATCTCTGTTACCCAGATGAATATTTTATTCTAATAACTAGAGCTTCCTTTTATTCCTTTGTATTGGCTTAAAAAAGAATCATGACTAGATCCTCTTCATACTAGACAGAAAATTTACTTCAACTAGACAGGTCATACTAACAGTAGCTTCCAAATAATTTTTAATCAGCAAAATTATTTCTCCAAATCCTTCCATTTTGGGATGTTATTTATTTGCATCATTTTTACTAACAAAAAGAGATCAGACTTGATATAATGTTCATTTTTATATAATATGTAATTAATTTTTTAAAATTCCAAACAACTGTTTCAAAATAAAACTTGACCTAAAAAACTTAAAAACCTTAAAAAACCTTAAAAGCCTTTAAAATTTAACTTTTTCTAATGGTTATATCCTCTCCTACTTTATACATACCTCAGCTGTAATATTCTTCTCTCTAAAGAGCTTACATTTTCAAACCCAGTCAAGAAGCAAGATGAAAACAAACTTAACCTAAAAGCATGCACTTGTTAATGACCTTACTCTTTCCTGACCTTGAAATGTACTCATGCTGATGGATGCGCACAGGGTCTTTAACCTCTTAATTACCTGAGAAATAATGTTCCTGTTCTTTTTTTGTAGGTAAATGAATTTGAAATTTTTAACTTGTCAAAGGATCAACTGCCACAGCAAACATTTTCTGGTATTTACACTAGGTAAGATGGCTTTTTTAAATTAAAATGGCGCTACTTATTAGAAAGTGAAGTGAAATACAGTCACTCCTGAGATTTTTTTGTGATTTTGAAAGTTTAATAACCATTTGCTGCTAAATATTTTCTAATACTCTGACATTTCTGAGCAGATCTCTTTTTTTAATCTGCTCATCCCGTCACTGCTATGCAAGGATGGGAGTAAAAAATTTATTATAGTAAAGAATTCATCTGTCTATTTGTAATTATTCTGACAAAATGCTAATATGTGGCTTAGGTTTAAATTGTGGAAAAGGAAAGTGGGGGAAATAAGTATTTATGCTTACTTCTTCATTCTATTATTCAGAAGCATTTTTGTAGCACTCATTTCCTTAGAGTCTAAGCACCAAAGTTGCCATCCTTTTACACATACTCAAGTGCACTTAAATTAAGGAAGTGCTTTTACATTTTTAAAAATATGTTTCCAAAAGAAAAGAGAAGCAAATAAAAAGAGTATTGCATATATCTTACATTCAATTCACTACAAAAATGGCAGGGCTTTATAAACTGAAGTTTTCAGTGCACTTTTTATAATTTTTGTAATTTATAGTCATGGTCATCCGCATTACAATAATAAAAAAGAAGGGAATTACTTCTGCTCAATTATATTTTTTTCCTATAGAAACTAATATATGCTACTTTTTTATTACTGTCTTATTACTTATCTTTCATGTTCCCTGCAATGTTAATTTCTGCATGGACAGCACACAAAAGAAGAAATGCCGTAGACTTAAGGCATTAAAGACAAAACTAGTCACTTAATTGTGTGTCTTTAATGAAAAAATTAGTTTCCACACATTTATGGTAATGAATAAACTATTCCACTTATCCATTTATTTGCTTAATAAAATATAGTGGATGTAATCCAAGGTTGCCATAAACTGAGCTTTCCCCATGTACTGTAGAAAAATGTTCCACTAAGATAAGTTCATGACTGTTGAAATTTTTCACTGCTGAAATTAGCAGTGGCAGAGACAATCACTGAAGTGTTAATGTGAGGTTTCAGAAATGTACAATATTTGTCACCTGTTTCATCAACACTTAGATATCATCTTCTCTGGGAAACATCTACTTCAAATGTAGTGTGTTCAGACTTCATAATAACATGCTACCATCCTGTTTGCACAAAATATAAGTTGGTACTTATATACACAAGTTCCAATACTTTCTCTTTATACCTGCCAGAAAATTAACTAATTATATTCTTTTATTAGATAGTCTTCCCTTTCTTAGAACATATCAAACACATTGGCCATTTCATACTTCAATAAATGCAATGTCTCCATTAAAAGAAACAAGAAAAATGCATACTTCTGTATTTTCAATGTACTAGCCTACTTTTACCTTTCCCTATTAGCAGCAAAGGTGAAAAGCAATAGTACAGTATCTACCAATATGTCACAGTAATGACATTGGAGAGATAGTCATAGATTAGCAGCAACAGCAAAGATTAACCACATGATTTTAGAAAACTGCTTGAGATTTATGAACTGACCTTCACATGCAGAAAAAAGTGTGCTGCAGTCTGAAGAACAACCCAAATATTAGGTTCCAAATATGGTTGAAAGAAATATGCCAAGAATGATCTCACCTGTGTCACAGAAATGCTTCTTTTGAAAGTCCAAGAGCTCTTGATTCCCATGTGGAAAAAATCAGGCAAGGAGAGCAGAACCCGAGTACTGCTAAGAGAGGACCTCCTGGTGAAAATGACATCTAAGAAGGAAATGTATCCTGGAAGAATATACGGATACTACACAAATATATGGGTCTGGGATTAGGAAATCTGAGGCACAATGGATGCTGGATTTGGCAAGAAATGTGAAGAATAACAAGAAGGGCTTCTATAGATACATGGGTAACAAAACAAAAATTAAAACACATGTACTCCTCCAATAAATGAAAAAGAAGAATGGATGACTGCTGACAAAGAGAAGCCTAAGGTACTAAACAATTTTTTTTTTCACTTCTGTTTTCACTTTGCAATCACTCTTCCCACATTCCTCAAGCCCCTGAACCTCAAGGCAGGGACTGGGGAGATGAAGTCCCTCTCAGCGTAACTTCAGGTCTGAGACCCACTGAGTCACCCATGGGTACCAAAGGGATGCATCTCAGGGTCCTGAGGGATGTGGAAAGTGTATTTGCTAAGACACTCTCCATCATATTTGAAAAGTCATGGAAGGCAGGTGAAGTGCCTAAAGAAAAGGGAGTATCACACCCGTTTTACAGATCTTCCAGGAAGTTATGTGAAAGCATATGGTGAGAGGTGACTGAAGACAGACAGCGTGGCTTCAAAAAGGGCAAATCATTCTGAACTAATCCAGCGGCCTCTTTGAGGGAGTCACTTTCTCAGTGGACAAGGTAAGAGCCACTTGGACTTCTATAAGACCCTTAATATAGTACCCCACTCCCATGACATTCTTGACTCTAAATAGAGAAGGTAAGGGTTTGATGGATGAATGGTTAGGAGAATAAAGATTTGTCTGGATTTGGCCATGTCCAAAGATTGAAATCAAATGCTCTCTGTTCAATGGGAAACCAGTAACAAGGGTTGCCTCTCAATGAGTGCACCCTCAGCTTTGCAACTGACATCAAGCTGAGTGGTGCAGTTGACATGATTGAGGGATGGGATGCCATCCAGAGGGATCTGGACAGGTTTGAGGAACTGGTTTACGTGAAACTCAGAAAGTTCAACAAGGCCAAATGCAAGGTTCTGCATATGGGTAAGGGCAATCCCCAGTATCAATACAGGCTGGAGGATTAACTGATTGACAGAAGTCCTGCAGATAAAAACTTTTGGATACTGCTCTGTGTAAAACTGGATGTGAGTGGCCAATGTACAGTCTTAGCCCTGAGATTCAGCCAAATCCTGGGCTGCATCCAAAGCCCCGTGGGCAGCAGGGGAGGGAGGGGATTCTGCCCCTCTGCCCCGCTCTGATGAGACTCCCCCTGCAGAGCTGCCTCCAGCTCTGGGGTGCCCAGTACAAGAAAGACATGGAGCTGTTTGACTGGGCTGGAACACCTTTGCTATGAAGACACACAGAGGTCTGGGGTTGTTCAGAAAAGAAGGCTCCGGGGGACCTCATTTCAGTCTTTTAATGTACAAAGTGGGCTATAAGAAAATTGAGAAATTTTACCAAAGCAAGTAGTTGCAGGACAAGGGGCAATGGTTTTAAACTAAAAGAAAGTCAAATTAGATTGGACATAAAGATCAAATATTTTTACAGTGATGATAGTAAAACACTGAAACAGGTTGCCCAGAGAAATTGTAGGTGTCCCACCACTGGCAGTGTTTAAAGTCAGGCTGGACAGGACTTTGAGTCACCTGATCTACTGAAATATGTCCCTGTCCATGGCCTGGAGGTTGTACTAGCTGATTTTTAAGGGTCCCTACCAACCCAAATGATTCTATGATTTTATGTTTTATAAGATCATCTATTTTTATGTAAATTTAAGAAAAGAGGAATTGGTACATGGCAACATTGGAGGTGTATATGTTGCCAGGGCATCTAAACTTGTAGAATCAAATATAAGAAGCTTTCACCTGAAGTTGTGTGATAGTCTGTGAATTGATCTTGTAATGTCCCTCTCACTTTTGATGGAGTGAAGTGTCCAATTGTCCAAGTGCAATATAGCAGTCAGCTTTCATGTCAGCCTCAGTAAAAATATCAAAGATTGAGTGGACTTGGAAGTGATCCAAAAGTTAGTTCCTCTAAGTCAATTTATACTTGTAGCAAGAGTAATTCTATGTCCTCCCCTGTTTCATCAACAAATCAATACCCTCAGTCTCATCCTTTATCTATCTAGATACTTTCTTAAACCTTTTATTTTCATTTTTTGCAAAAGTAAAATAATTTTGTCTTGCACCAGTCTTTATAAATTGATATTCTTAATATTAGGCACACGTAAGAGCCAAGAGTTGGAGCATTCAAAACAAAATCCTAACACACAAAATTAGTCCACTATCCACTCATAAAATTGCATGTCTTGACTTTGCCCTTAGCAAGTAATCCTGCCTTTGTTTAAAATAGAGAAGTAATAAGGACATTTGTGTGGTATTTAGTGCTCCTCAAGTCCTGAATATGTGTCCAAATTATAGAGATATTCAGTCATAGAAAAAATTTTAGAGTTAGAAACAAGTATGCTTTTTTCTGCCTAAGAGGAATCTACTGACTGAAAATCCAGTTGTTCTACTTATGGGTTAATTCAGTAGCAAAATATTCAGGAAACCAAATCTTATCAGAGTAGGCAGACCTAATTCCTGTTCTTTCCCTCCACCCTCTTGCTCCTTGTTAATCTGTTTTCCAATTCAGATCCCAATCCTGGGAACAAAACAGAAGCACAACATACTTGCCTGTTACAAAGCCATGAACGTCACGAGAAACCCTGGTTTCATGAGTGTTTTTCATGATATTTATGGCTTTGTATTATTTCATCTTTTTTCAATATGCAGCATGGGGGATTGTATGCTGTATTCCCAATGGAAAGTATAATTTTATGTCTCTGAAACAAGATGATTCTCTCTTTTGATTTTAATTAAAAGTGGTGAGAACTTAGCTGTAAATCTACTATAACCATGGTGGGGAATATAAAAAGGATATTTGCAAGCTGTAGCTTTCTACAGCACTTCAAGATCTAAATGTAATAATTTTGCTCTACAAGATGAAAATATGTGTTCTAACCTCAAAAAGTCAGAAGGTTAGAAGAAAAAACAATGGGCCAAAATGGGCTGCAGTTGCAAACAGGGAAGAGACATAGTGATAGTTTCAGGAAATTAGAAGACTAAAGAAAAGCAGCATTGCTAACAGATTTAAATCAAACATGAGCTGCAGTTTACATTTGAGATTTTGGCTTTAATGCTTTTTGAAAAGTATAAGTGTAATCTCAGATTATTGAACATATTGAATGCATCTGTCACTTGATGGTGTCATTTAACAGTTGTGAATAATTCTTCAGATTATTTCCTGTTTCTGTATCAAAGAAAGTGAGGGAATGATCAAATTTCCAGGCTTTGCCAGAAATGTCCTCTCCAATATGATTAACAGTATTATTGTGATAGGAAAATAGACATTTTCCATAGCTACAAAATAATGAAGAATAAAGAGTCCAGATGTTTAAACCCAGAGGAAAATGAAAGTCAAAGCAGTGATTAGTAGGGAAGAATAATTATTGCATATAATATAAGTGAGGCAAACAGACAAGAAACAGATTTTGTTTTTGTATTAGTACTGAAATGGAACATTTCATTTTCCATATAAATTTCTGTACATTTGTTTAATAAATAGTGTCTTTCATAGAGAAATAATAAAATGCTTCATAGATGTATTAGTATGCGGGCCATAATCGAATCATATAAATCCAGCTTTCTGTGCTATATATCATCATACCATCATCAATAAATGTGGTAGAGTATATATAGAAAGGGGAAGCGAGGGCAAATTCTTCAGAGATTTATTGAACAGGTGAACCTGGGAGACTTGAAGAATAGACTATGAAAACCAAATCTAAAGAGGACATAGTTTTGCAAATACATATATGCAGGCACAAACTCTACTGCAAATTGTCTGTCTGACTTTACATCATGAACCACTTAGTCATTTCAGTGAGGGAGGATAAAAAATGCAAATACATTGTAGGAATGCTTCTTGAATGTTGACTCCCTGCTTGCATTATTTGGTGATTTAATTGATCTGAAAAGCTTGATTATAGCCTCAAGTGCTGAACAAATGATGATGCACAACTATGCTCATTTTATAAGATTCATATTGGTAATAAAATCATTTTAAGCTTTCAGGTCTCCACATGGCACATTTGGGAATTCAGTGAGCATATTTTCTGATTTGAGGGACAAAAGTACAAAATCAAGGTTCACTAAATTTTCTGAATTTTTTTTTCATTAAAGCTTAAGCAATTTGAAAGAAATGTTACCTGAAATTGCTGGTTAGTGCCTTGATCACAAATCATTCTCTCTCTGTTGTGTATTTATCACTGTATGACTATCACCTGACTTTAACTATGGGCCGCAAAGCAACTTTTTAAGGGGCAGACTACTAAATGTAAAAACATCACTGGAATACTAGTGGAATGTTGACTCCCTGCTTGTGTTCTTTAAGATTTTAATTGTAACGAAATTCTGGTTTATATCATCAAGTCTTGAACAAATGGAAAACAGGTGACTGATGTTATCTCAAATTCAACCACTGACAGTAGGATTATCAAAAGATCACTTTTAGGCTAGGTTTTAGAATTTGGGATAAGGCTTGTACTGCCTGCTTTAGTTTTGCTACTAAGCTCTATATGGGGCTGCACCCAGGAGATTCATTAGCATTCCTTGATGGCCTATCCGATCAAAGGAGATAAAATTTAATTCCCTTAGAGAATTAACTTCACACTTCTGCTGAGAATATTGTGGGCGTGGGACTGTGTTTACTATATCACCTTACGTGAAATAACTTGCCTACTATTATGTCTTAAATGTAATAGACCTCTTAAGCTTTACTGAATTTACTTTCAGTATATATGTCTGGGCAGAGGAATTAATTTCTTGAAAAAATGTATATGGGCACTTAAGCCTTGGCCAGGGAGAGGTAGAATACTTTTTTCTGCATGGAGTGTGAACTACAACAGCATGTCAGGTCCCTAAAAGTTCCAAACCCTCAGTCGTCTTCTGAGTGTTGTCACTGTCATCTTGAAACAGAACCTCTTAAAAGGCTGCATTCCACAGGTACTTTCACTTATGGCATAATGTGAGAAAGTTCATCTATGTGACAAGAAATCTAGGGGTAGGTGGGATAAGAAACCTAACCTTTGAGACGTTCAACTTAAAACCCGAGAAAACCACCATCAAACAGGTGCTGCCTGATACATCAGGAGTCCTGTTGGCCCAGTTGGCAGCATTTTATACCCTTACGCAGACCAATGTTCTCTGAAGTTAATCTCAAACCTCTCAATGACCTCATCTCTGGAATGTATTAATCATGTAAGCATCCAGACAGTTCCTTCTGCAAACCCACCTGGTATTCTTATCTTGGGACAAACCACCATCAGAGACAGCAAGAGGGGGTATGTGGCAGGAGTGGGACAGATGGACAGGAACACAAGACTATGATAACAGACAACATACAATGGCAACACATGCAGGCAGTGAAGACCCAACTGTCTTTCATCCCCATCACAGCACATTAGCACATTTAAAACGCTTTAATTCACAATACCATAGTAAGATACAGGTGATTAAAGAGAAATACAGAAGCAAAACTAAAATATGTTTCTGAAAAACACAGACTGCAGAAGAAGCAAGATGGAAAAATGTAAGACATCTTTCAAAAATGAGACTTGGAAAATAAGTTTTAATAACCTAACTCATTTATGTAAATGTCTTAAGTGTGTATGCAAAGGTTTTATTATAATGCAGAAAAATACTGATACAGAATCACAGAATTGTAGAATATCCTGAGTTGGAAGGCACCCACAAGGATCAATGAGTCCAGCTCCTGGCCTGGAACAGCCCAGTCCCAAAAACCATGCCATGTGCCTGAGTACATTGTCCGAAGGCTTCTTGAACTCTGTCAGGCTGGTGCTGTGACCACTGCCCTGGGGAGCCTGTTCCAGTGCCCCAACACCCTCTGGATGAAAAACAAACCTTTTTCAAGTACGTGACTTAAACATCCTCTGACTCACTTTCAGGCCATTCCCTCAGGTCCTGTCACTGGTCACCACAGAGAAGAGATCAGTGCCTGCCCCTCCTCTTCCCCTCACAAGGAAGCTGCAGACTGCAATGAGGTCTCAGTCTCCTCTTCTCCAGGTTGAACAGACCAAGTGACCCTAGTTTCGACTCATATTGCTTCCTCTCTAGACCCTTCATCATTTTTGTAGCCCTCATTTGGACACTCTCTAATAGCTTTATATCTTTTTTATCTTGCGGCACCCAAAACCACCCCCAGGACTTGAGGTGAGGCCACCCAGTGCAGACCAGAGTGGGACAATCCCCTCCCTTGCCCGGCTGGAGATGCTGTGCCTGATGCCCCCCAGAATTTGGTTGGCCCTCCTGGCTGCCAGGGCACTGGAGACTCAAATTCAATTTCCCCCCAGTTCCCTTTCTCTGGTGCCACTCTCCTCTCATTCCCCAGTCTGTCTGTACACCCAGGGTTGCCCCATCCCAGGTGCAGAATCCATCACTTGTTCTTTTTAAACCCCATAGAGTCAGTGATTGCCCAGCCCTCTGATTTGTTGAGGGCTCTCTGCAGGGCCTCTCTGACCTCAAGAGAGTTGACAGATCCTCCCCCTTAATACTGTTGGCAATCAATATACATTCCAGTCCTGCATCTAACTCAGTTATGAAGATGGTGAAGAGCACTGACTCTGAAATGAAGCCTTGTGGAACCCCACTAGTGACAACTCATCAGTCTGATGTCAGCCCATTCACTAAAACCCTTTGTGCCTGACTCATGAGCCAGTTGTTCACCCATCATAAGATGTGTTTATCCAGCTGTGGGCTGGACATTTTTTCCAGAAGGATCCTGTGAGAGAACATGTTGGGAGTTTTAGTGAAATCCAAAAAGATAATTAACACCAACTGGTTTCCCTTGGTTAACTAGGTGGTTTACCTTGCCATAAAAAGAAATTAAATTTTAAAACTAGGACTTTCCCCTCATTAAGCCACATTGGCTATGACCTATGACTGCATTGTCCTTCAGTTGTTTTTCAATACCTTTCAATTTTACCAGGCACTGAAAGTGAGACTGAGAGGCTCATAGTTACCAGGGTCATCTGTATTGTACTAGAGGTCTAAAACTACAATGGAAACAGAAGAGATGCATGGCTCATCTTTCTACTGGGGCAAAGAAGAAAGAAATATCTTCACAATGTTGCCTTCAATTTTTCCTTACTCTTCCTCACACTTCCTTTCATACTTGTGATAGGATATGAAATCCTAAGAGACAGTGTATCTGTTTCAAATACAGGAAGGGAAGGAAATGAGAGATGAGGATATTGGAAGGTTTAATAGATTCTGGTTTTATAACCTAAAAATGTGATCAAGTGACTTTAAGTTAATCTGCTAATGTATGATTCATTGTTCCTTTTTTGCTATTTAGAATTATGATACCAACATCTCCCAAATTTCTGAGAAGAATCTTATGCATTTAGACTCTAATGTTTATGGGTCAATAAAAATGAAAGGGATTTTCATCAATATTACTTTCACTTTATTTGATTGAATTACTTTAGCAGTACCTTAAAATTTTACAATTTAACAGGCCAAGCAATAAAATATGATAGAGTGAGTAACACCATAGCATGCTTTTATTTGCAGTTGCAAGTTTCAATGAGCTTCTTCTGCATCTGTTTTTCAGATTTTCCTATCAATAAAATAGAAAATATAAAAGTAATTACTAATCAAATATATTTATAATATTTGAAGCATAATTTTAGATTTTTTTTTTAATTAAGTTAGAAAATTCTTAACCTTATATAAGAAATTAGAACATCACCAGCCTGCCCTAGAATGCTGTGAGTGCCAGGACTGTTTTCTAATTCTTCACCTTATTAATTTTCACACATGAGGTCACTTACTTTGTTCATTCTGCAAGTTTGAGAACAGCAAATAATTTCCCTAAGTCTAATAGTCAAGCCATGAAATGCAAGCTGGCCAGCCAGCTCCTAACTTGGATTTGAATGTTTTTTTGCATCCTAAACATAGTCGATACAAAATTCTGCCATTTACTCATCATATTCCTGTAGGCTTCAAGATAGTTATAAGCAGAAAAGTGACCCCATAAAAATGTCACTTATTTATCATTATGACAGAACTCCCCACTTCTTTCTGCTCTCTCAACTTCATCACGTATCATAACCAAAATATATATTAAATTGCTTTCCTGATTGCGTACTTTGGAAATGGTGATGGGGGAGAGAGGGTGTGAAGGAAGAACTCATGTCTAAGGGGTCATTTTATGCTTGGGTGATGGATAAGGACACGATTGAAGGGGAGTAGGCTGGTTACTACTGAGGGCCTTAATTTAGTGTAAATTGTGAAGTGTTTAGTGTAAATTGACAGTCTTCATGCAGAGCAATGAGCTATAAAATTACCAAAGTTATGCCACAGTTAGCTTTTCCTACTGCTGCTCTGCTTAATATTTAAGAAAGTGTATTTCCTTTAGCCAGTTTTATTCAAACTCACAGATTCATACAATCTAAAAAAATGTGGCATATCTGCACCTTCACTCTTCCAAGGTGAAATTGTTTTCTACTGTATATTTATCAATGCACTGTCATAACAGATGTATAGCTTAGTCTCATTTTAAATATCCTGAAGGAAGTTATTCCATGGCCTAATAGATCTCACTGTCAAGTGGCTTTTACATGAATTTCAGCTTGAGTTTTCCCTTTCTTAGTCTTATCCCATTACTCAAGAACGATGCAACCTAAACCAATGTAAGTATTTCTTCTCTTACCTACTGGTAAACCCCTGCAGTAGCTGTGGGTTGTCATCATGTTTCTATTAGTTATTACTCACACACAGTAAAGAGGGAGCCTTGAAGTCTGACATTTTATCATAGAAGAAGACATTAAAAATACTAGCCAAGGTTCCTTTCCAAGTGCAGATGGTAACTACTGTTATCCATACTGGCAAAAAGTATTCCAAGTGTATATATCCAGTTTTCATCTCTTTCTATTCTTAAAATCCTACAGAATGTATTCCTTCAATTTTTCTTTCACACTTTTTTATTGTCACTTTTTTTTTTTAACATTATGCACAGGGAAGCACAAGTTAAAAAACCAAATGTTGCAGTTATTGCTTCACAGGTATTATAAACAAAAAAAGATAAGTGACATATGATAGAAGTTACAGAATAGAAGACCATTTACTCTAAAATTGTGCCCTAAAGTAATGAAATATAAACTGACAAATAAATCCTAGCTTCATCTATTGACATATTAACTCCTCCTCAGTTACATAAGTGAGGTGGAAATGAAACAGTTGGGCAAGAGGAGGTCTGAAAAGAATTTCCATGTGCTTAGTAATGTCTGTAGAACTGGTGACCATGGCCAGTAATACTGATCGTGGCTTTGTAGTGTGCAACAGGCAATAAGACAGATCAGCAGGTTAAAAAGGGACTGACTTTGGAGGCAAGGATGACAATACTGACTTAGAGATCTTTTCTTATACATTGAAGAAAAATTTACACTTAGGAGTATCAGAGAAGAATTCATAGTAATGAGAAGATTATGACATCCAGTTGAAAGGTTTTTGGATAAAATAAAAATTTGTGCAGGACTTACTCCAATTCAGAAAGAGAACAACCTCACTAAGGACGACAAAGCAATTCTTAACAAAGTGAGCCAGGCTCCATGAGGGCAACTTTCTTAAATGTTGATTGACAATACATTTGACAAATATAGAAATATGTTTCTCTTTTCTACTAAACAGAGTGACTACCTGGTTCTGCATAAGTGTCCCAGATCTACAATTAACTTTCTTTCTGGGATAAGCCTTTAGAGACTCATATCTGGTTCCAGTACATACCTGTTTTTCCAATATTACTGATACATCTCTTCAAAATAGCTTCTTCCCTTTCCTATGAGTATTTTTAGATTGATTTCTCCAGTCTTAAAAAACCTTCTTTTTCTGAGCTAAATCTCTTTCAATACACATTTCTAATCATTCTGCAGAATTAGGTTTCCAATGGATACTAGTAAGTCTTTCTAATCTAACATAATTTGTGACTGTCATTAAGATGTTTACTGTCTCTTTGAGATCAGAAATCAAAATATTGGAGTTGACTAAATGTTACATCATTTCAATAGGCTTCTATTAAGTTGTGGTTATTTACTAAAGTTTTGTTGTTGTTGTTGTTGTTGTTCACAGCTTTTAGTATGTCTATCGTATATTCCAGTTTCAATTTGATTCACAACAGATTATGTGTGTGCACAGGTGTGCACTGTTAATAATTTTGGTGGGGTTTAAATGTTTTCCTTGTCTTTTTTTTTTCTTTTTTCTTTTTTAAACTTATGATTGGGTTTTGTTTTGTTTTATTTGTTCCTTTAGTTCTCTTTGTTTACTGTAAACAGTTACAAGACTGAAAAATGGAATCTCATACCAAAAGAGGTATTTTATTTACTCAGTAGGAAGCAGATTGTGACCAATATATTTGTAGATTCATCTGTAGGAAGAAAACCTGCACCAGAGCAAAAGGAAACCTCTTTTAATCTATCAGAAAACAGCACAGGTATCTTTAAAATTGAAGGAATATTGTGGGAAGTTTTTTTTTCCTAAATCTCTGTTTGTTTTTTTCTTACTGTCCTTGAGTTTAATTTGTATGTACTTCATACCCAAACTGATAGTGACACTTTGCAAATCATCATTATCTGTATCTACATTCAGCACTTCTTACCTGATAGAAATGAACTAAAAAGGAACTGAGAGGTTCCCTGTACTTTTGCTCTGGAAAAAGATGCAAGGTTCAAGAGCAAAGCTGACTGAATTCTCACAAAGCCATTCCTCCTTTTCTGTAGTAGAAATCACTCCTGCTAACAGCTGGGCTAAACACTGGAACTTACAGGCAGCTCCTTGACAGAATTTATTCATTCACACTTATTTGCAGTTATACTTCAAATCAGAGGTTCTGATGGGTGAAAGGAAATGAAAGAAAAAGAAGATAACCATAATGTGTCCGAATTGATCTTTGTCACTTTGTCAGGGGTGCTGAGATTGAATGTACGGTGATTTCAAGAGACCACAAAACCTGCACAGAGACACAATACATCTCATATTTCTGTGTACTGGCTCCTTTCCAATCATGTACCTTTCTTTTGGTAGACTTCTATTATTTCCCTTTTATTTTACAATTAAAAAGATAATAATAGTAATACAAGGGGAGAAATACAAAAATTAGTAATGGGCTGAGTCATATTGTCCCTATGGCCTCTATTGCTCAAATACACATCCTCTTAATGGCCAGGCATTGCTATTCACAACACACAGCTTTTCACAGCAAAGTAGAGGCAACTTCTTCAGTGAGACAATACAATATTTCTGTTCTGCGCTTAGTATATATTGCATTGTAGTCTCTCTGTCTGACCTTCAATTATAGCTTACCTGTCAAACAAAATAACACTTATGAAATCAAAAGAAACATATTTTATGCTCGGAGCACACTGTAGGCCTTCCCTGGTTTTGGTACCTTCACAGGCTGCTTCACTGTTCACACAATTTATCTCCAGTTAAAACTACAAAACCCAGTAAGTTATTTTTTCCACTGTTTTGATGACTGATTTAGACTAAGAGATACAAAGAGAAATGTAAAGTTTCTACACATGAAATCTAAAGTAATTTTTATTTATTGTGTAAGAACTGTATTTCCAAGACTGAGTGAGATTGTTTTTAACAAGGGTAACCTTTAAAACAAAAAACAAAAAGAAAAAATCATCAAATTAAATTGATGTGACATATGATACAGGTAAAGCATTATTATTTACACAGAATTTGACTTTCATGGACATGAAGAACAGTGACAATAAGGGATTTTTACCATCAGACTGCCAATTAAACTCTGAAATTCCACTTTTTCAGTGGGGTAGTAAGAATCACACAGCTAACAAACAGGACCCCATGAAATTGTCCATAAGATCACTTAAAAATCGGACACTTCAGAAAGTAGCTTGTTAAGAGATGGACTGCAACATCCTGCAGTAAGTCCTTATCAACTATTTTAAATCTCTGTTTCAGAGTTTATGGACTTGGCAGACCATCATTACTGTTTGGTTTTTTCGTACTTCAATATCAGAGTTCAGAGGTTATCGCTTTCAGAAATAATCATAACTTTTTCACTCTAACCTAGAAATCTATCTCTTAATTAACACAAAATCAGAAGCTAAAGAAAATGTCTGTGTATGTATAGTAATGTCGTAATGGTAATAGCAGTATACAAAAACGCTTTTGCTAAGAGAGTAATAACAATCTCTTAGAGTGAGCACCCACAAAGAGTGGGGCATTGCAATACATAACATTTGGAAAACAATAATTAATGACAAGTGAATCATTCAGGAAATATAGAAATAATTTCCTACCAAATGCTATTACTGACTATGAACACTAGAAAAAATCAGGTTGTTTGCTTCAAAATTCAGACAGACAGACAGGAGAAAACCCCTTCAACCCACAGAGAAAATTCTGAAGTACAATTTAGACAGTGTAATATTTATTTTGTGGGTAGCTATACTTCTCTTTTGTGTCTACAAATATATGTGCAGTTGTAAGTATTTTGATATAAGCCCAATGTAAATTTCATATCTGTTTCTTACTCATATTGTCAATTTTCCAGTTGCTATCCAGCCAAATTCTTTTAAAACTAACTTTTTCTACATCTCCACTTATTACTCAGATTTTCCTTTGCCTATTATTTCACTAAACACTAAGACATTTTTAAAACTAGTCTCCAATTTTTCCAATAGCTGTACCTTTCTTTCATTCTCCACTTGAATATTTTGCATTGTGAAATCTAGCTTTTTCTCCTTGCCTTTCGCATAGGCTAAACCCACGGACCCTTCAACCCCAAAACCAGCCATCCTCTCTGTTTTTATCTATGGGCCCTTCTTTTTCAAAAAGAGCTCTGCCATTTTCATCTTCTTTCTATCCTGCAACTATGTCCCATATGCTGTACCTAATTATGATTTCCTCAACTACTGCATAGTTATGCTTTCCTTTGTCCTTGTTCTTCTGTTACAATTTATGCATAAACAGAAAGTCATGCTTACACTTTTAATTTGCTATCACAATACACAGAACAATGGACAAAGCAGCCTCTGTAATGTGACCTCTCCCTATCAAGTAGAAAAGAATGATCTCACTGTTACCTTTTGGTTTCCTTTCCTGCTCTGTTTCACTGGTCTTGAACTTTTCATAGTAAGCCTTAGGCTTCTTAATTGTCAGTGTACAATAAGGCTTTTCTAACTCTTTCTTCACAAATAGACAACATACTATAAATAGGCTTTTGATAACTAGCTGGCCAAACATGTCTAACATGTAGACACCTAAATTCATATAGTAAATTATCTCTAATTGAATACAGTGAAGTGTCTTCCAAAAAACTCTTCAAGCCATAGTAGAATCATAAAAAGGTTTGGTTTGGAAGGGACCTTTACACATCATTTAGTCCAACCCTGCTGTAAGGAGCACTTTCACTAAATCAGGTTCCACTAGTAGAAGTTCTCTTGTGAAAATTTAGAATTTTCTGTCAGTATACTGCATTTAATATTTTTATTGCCCAGATTTTCAACAGAAGGCAGAAGATAAATCTTTGTTGTGTCTGACCTAATCTTGGGGCTTCAGAGCTCGGCAATGAAAACCTACAAGAAATAGTGAGTCACCATGTTGTATAGTGTATGTATAGGGTTCTGAGGAGCCAATTTAATTTTGATTTCTGTCTCAACTCTGGTCATCAGAGGCATGTAGGGGAGGGGTTGCACATGTGCCACTTGCAGGAGGCAACTAGGAGAAGATGGGAGAAAGTTTTGTCTCTGGGGAGACTTTGCCTGGCAACCATTTCATATCTCACATGGGATATGCAGTCAGCAGGAGACCACCAAGGTCACTGTACCCTCCAGAGAAGTTCTCCAATCAGATGGAAAAAGGTCTCCACAAATGGACTGCAGTGGAACATTGGACTAGGCCAATGGTCTCCTGTCAGCAGGCAGACCTTGGGAGGAGCCAGGGGGTATAAAAGTAACTGAGTCACAATGTCTGTTGGTCTTTCGGGTCTGGTCTTTTGGTCATCTGCTTCTTGCCCTGGCGGTAGCAGTCCTACATAGACATGATGTCACATTTCAAGGAACTACAATTAACATCTCATCTCCATCATCTGACTCTTACCACCTTACCAAGAGCAAAAGACAGGGGCTTTGCATCAGTCTGTTCCAGTCACTGATGTCATGGAGTCATGTGAGATATTGTGCAATTTCTGTTCTCTTCAGCAGTGAGAGTATAAATATGGCTTTAATTTTTCAGAAAAGATCAAGAACCTGACCTTTAACATTCTTCTCAAAAGAATGCCTGTGGAAAGGTAAAAAACAGGACAAGCACACACATTATTTTTCTCTGGTACTCCTGAGTCAAATGTAGATTTTATCTATGTGAAAAACTGAGTGGGTGTATCTTCAACAAACCTCTCCTGCCTCATACTAAACTCTTTCCAGCTTTTAGCACCAACCATCTGCTTTGGCATGGGGCTCCACAGTTGCAGCACCCACTGAATGAAACAGTACATTCTAGCATTTTTGTGTACTTTTTGATGTCATTTAATTCTTCTACTGAAAAATAATAAAACCATATTGTGCCTCTTAACCTTAGTTCCATGCTGGTATGCAACTGGAATGTGGATTTGGATTCCTATTAAGGGAATATTAGTTTGAATTTAGTATACATTTTGTATTGCCAGTCATGGCAGAATAATTGAACAAAGATGAATCTTACAATGGTGAAATATTTCACAAAAATTAAATGACCCAATTATATTGAAACACCATGTTTTGAATACTTCATTTCTGAAAACAACTTTATTTTGCCCTTTTTTGGGGATGAAACTGAAAATTTTGTATGAAGTTCAAAATTCTTATTCCAATGTTTCAGAAACTATTCAATAATCACGGCAGCTTAGGGGAAGCTATCTCACAAGAGAAACATAACTTAAATGGAAGTACTGCTGCACTAAGACAGGATGCTATTCAATTCATGGCAATGAGCATGCAGGCAAGAAAAGAAATGTTTAAGAATTTTGCCAAAAATTTCAGTCAGAACAATAGAGTACACAAATAATGCTCCTGAAGTATAATTATAATTGATCTCTAAAACTGTGTTTAGGAAGTATAGGCAGCTGTCTGTATGACTGGAGTGTAGCCCATTTTGTCTAGTGTTACAAGTGGATAGAGGGTAACACATGGAGTATTTTAATTCCAGACCATCTCTCCTGTGAATATAAACATTAAAATGAAATTCCACAGCTTTATAAATCCTTGACATGTCTCAGTAAACTGCTCTGGTATAATTCATCCAGTCGGTAGACCATAGTGTTTACTGTTTTCTGTCAAAGGCTTCAGCATTCACACCAGTTCTGCACATTCCAAATAGTCAGTTTGAATCCATTTTTTACCTGAAATTAGTAAATCTGCTTCTTAAAATAAGAGAGCCCAAGAAGATAAGACTGTTTATGAAGTCTACCTTGTTATCTTGATCTTGGTTGTGCAGTCCAGGGCAGATTCTTCAACCCTTAAAATACTAAATTGGAATAGCATTATGTAGACAGATATGGTATGTACACATGATAGTATTATATATATATATACTCTGCAAAGATAAGCTTAAGTACAAATATACAAATATTTATTCTTGAAAAGAATAAATAATATGTCTATAAATAAGAAACCAGTATGTGAGTCAGCATTTTATTTTGGATAGTAGATTGTCAAAACTACATACAAGATATTGCACATATCCAAATGTAATTGATAACCTCAAAGGCAAAATATATTTCATAAGTTTTCATCACTGGAACAAATGCCTTTCTATTTTTATATGAAAAACTGAAACAGTGAAATCTTACTGCTAGTTGTGTATGTCTGGGCTGTATACTGAATCATACTGACTAAAAGCTCTTTTCTTTATCCACCATTAATTTCACACTTTCACACTCTTGAATTACAGTGATAATGAAAATCCTGTTGTATCATGCTCAGTTAGTTGGTTATTTTGATTGCCTCTTAAGTGAAATGTGTGTGTGTGCATACCAGAAAATTTTGACGTGCTAGTTTTGGCTGGTATAATTTTCATCACAGTGGGTAGTAAGGGGCTGTGCTTTGGATTTGTGGTGCAAACAGTGTTGACAACACAGGGATGTTTCTGTTATTGTTGAGCAGGGCTTGCACTGAGCCCAGGGCTTTTCTGCTTCTCACCCCACCAGTGAGCAGGCTGGAGGTGCACAACGAGCTGGGAGGGGACACAGCTGGGACAGGTAACGCCAACTGACCAAAGAGATATTCCAGGCCAAATGACGTCATTCTCAGCATATAAAGGGGAATGTGAAGGAGGAAGAAGGGGAGATTTCATAGAGATGACATTTGTCTTCCCAAGTCACGGGGCTCTGCTCTGCTGGAGATGGCTGAACGCCTGCCTGCCGATGGGAACAGGTGAATGAATTTCTTGGTTTACTTTGCTTGCACAAGTGACTTCTTCCTTCCCTATTAAACTGTTTTTGTCTCAAGTGATAAGTTCTCCCACTTTTACCCTTCCAGTTCTCTCCCCCATCTCACTGGTGGGGAGTCAGCCAGCAGCTGCATGGGGCTGAGCTGGGGCTGGGTGTACAATCCATGACAGATGTACATCCTGTTGAGAATGTACAAATGTTTACATTGTAAGCATATCAAAAAGATTTAACATTAAAAACCAATATTTTAAAATTGAAAGCTATTTGGGGAATTTCAAGTCTTTAAGAGGCAATTTTTTCCAAACTACAGTTTGATTTTTCTCTTTCAACAAAATAAATCAAGTAAATCTCTGCTGATTGTGTCAGCAAGGTTATAATCAGTGTGAAATGAGAGCAATTTTGCAGTCTAGCCAAAAGACAGCTTTGGCACACATTCATAGAATACGTTGTGTGAAGCCAGGGGTGTCATCTTTCAGTGATTAATAAATAGGTCTTTAGCAAACTGTCTGATCAGTTCTAAACTTCCCCTCTAAGTAATTCACTTAATTTTGTTTGTCTGTTTGTTTTAGAAATGTAGATGGAAGAGTGTGGAGCAGTTATTAAAAGCAGTTCTTAATTAGAAAATGTTATTGGATGCAATTTCAGAACAGCAGTCTTAAGCCCAGACATATGCTTTCCACCACAGGAGCCATCCTACTGTTTGTAACACATGGAGAAAATTCACTCCTTAGCATCCTAAAGGTTTCCTTGCTAATTTCCAATAAAGGCTACAACTTGACGCCCAAAATTTGCTAAGTGTTGCCTTTCACTGCAGTGATTAAGAGTGAGGGTTGTTCTCTATCTTTGTAAGATGCGTAATTGAAATGCAAACATATTTTGAATTAAATGGCATGGCTGTTTCAGAGTAGCAGAAATATCAGCCTTCGTTATTTGGGATGCAGCCTTTTGTGAATCATTGTTTTCACTGTATAATAACACTGATATGATTGTTTTAGTTATTCTGCTTGAATTTGTTTCCATTTGTTTCAGTCATCTTTTTCCTATCACTCTTTTTCAAATATTTCTTGGTCATATATTTTTTTCTTTGTTGAGATTTGTCCTCCCGTGAGCTTTATTTCAGACTTTTATTATATTTACTTCTTCTTTCTTATAGCTATGTCAGTTCTTACAATGTCCTTTTTTTATTTTTTTTTAAATTTCTTTTTCTATGTGATAAATCCTGCTTTTCACCTTTTCTCCCTCACTTATGCCACATTTTTGGCAGAATTCATCCCTTTCCTTGCCTTCTATTTGCCTGATAGTTCCTCCAATTAACAATCTTGTGCTTATATTTTCATGTTTTTCACATTCTTAGTTGTCCTACGTGAAGTTAATCCAGAAAAACATCATTTAATATAGTGCCTGGCAGCAAAAGAAAGCCGATTGATAAACAGTGATATTTTGCCCACATATGCCCACTCTGTTTTTTGTATCCCTGGGCAATCTGGGAGGACAAGAAGGATGCCATGAAATTGGTGTTCCTCATTTTCCCTGTAGTTCCGGATCGATGTATTCCTTGATGGAGAACAAGTGGTTTAACACTTTTTGGAAACAGGTCATTTGTTTGGGAGAGGCTCCACCCTTACTTCATCCTGTGCTTCATGCAGTTCTTATAGCCAGGCTTTCTTCTTCATCCAAAGTTTTGCAGAGGAACAAACTCAACTAAAGAGAATAAATAAGAGGAGTCCTCACGCCTGAAAGTATGTTGCTCTTTGCAAGATTCTGTACTTCAAGCCTCATGAATATTGATAGTGTGTAATTATTCTTTCTGTTGAAGTGAAGCATAGAAATGCTGTGTTACATTTTCTTATATGCATTAACACACGTTTGCTCGGAAGTTGTTTGTATTACATTTTGATACAAAGATGAACAATTTACAGTATCACTGGGGAAAAGAAAGAAATGTCTTGTTTTGGAAATGTTTCTAAACAGAACAAAACATTTACAAATCTTTTGATCCATGTGTTGACATTGTAAGGATGAAAATGCAGACTGTGAGAGAACTTGTAATTAGTGGAAATTATGAAGCTGTAAATAGAAAAAAAAAATAAAAAGCTGTGTTAAATCTAACAAACTCCTGGACTGAAACATCTTCGTCTTCATTCCTATAAGGCAATCTCTCATTCCTTCCTTCAATCTTCCATAACCCTGAATGAGTACAGTTCATTTGTCTTTCTACCATCCTAGTCATTTCTCATCTTTAAAACTTGTAAGAATGTGAAATTAATCAAATGCATAATTCTAAATCCAGTTAAAAAAAAAAAAAGGAAAACAAAACAAGAACAAAAGCCCCCAAAACAAACAATATATAACCAATCAAAAATCCAAAACACAACAAAACAAAAACCAACCTAGTATGTTATGAAATCAATTTCACTTACCTAAGCTTGTTCAGCTTCCTTCTCTAGAACACCTTCAACCTGTCACCATTTGCTGGATATCACCACTATATACTTCTAAATCATTATCACCACTTGTCAAAGCTGGCATGAAATAGTTTGCAAGGTTTCTAGGTTGATTTTAAGGAATAGAAGCATTTGTCATGTTATTTATTCAGAGCTTATCTGCAGAAAATATACATAATCTAGCACCTACAGAATGCTTCCTGAGTAGCTTTGAGTACGGGCAGCTGGGATACTACAGTGTCATCAGGATTAAAGTTGTCTATATTATCAGTCACAAAGAAGTTAGTTAACTAAGCCTACTGTGGAGTGTGTTGGATACAGTCAATCAAGGCAGACTGAACCTCTGTGATTTTTCCTAATGGTAAACCTAATTCACTAAGGTATATTTGCCATCTTCTAATTTCTCTGAAGTACAGAATTTGTGATTTACCTGGAATTTTGTTTTGCCAATAACCAATGAGAATGCATATATCTTCTCTCTCTTTGACCATGGGGAGAAAAGATCAAAATTTTGCGTTGCCTGAGGTGCCAGGAGCAAACTTTTTCAATGGGTACATCATTATAATGCATTGCAATTACCTTGCAGTTGCATTGCATTGTAGTTTCTCAGTATGTGACCACTGCAGAACATAATGAGACAATTATTCACTATAGAGCCTAAGGGAGGCATGACCACAATACAGGAAATTATCTCCACCACAGACGCACTGCAGAGCTGTCACTTTTAGTAGGCCAATAGAAAATAAGGGGTTTGGACAAGTACAGAACTGAATCATTTACCTCTGAAGTGGTTATTCCTCTATGTCAATTTTGCATTTTTTTTTTAATCTTAATTCAAGTCTCATGCTGAATTTGCTAATATTTTCAAAGCCAGAACCAAGGGAAGATGATAAAGAAGGATAGCTATATTCTGTTTTTCACAAGCTATCTCTGTAAGGAATCTTGCAATGTAACTGTCTGATATATAATAGTCCAAAAGACTGGAGAGTCCTTGAAGTCTCACCACACCCCCTCAAACAACAACAACAACAACAACAATCAAAAAAACCACACCCAAAACAAGCAAACAAATGAACAACCCAACCAACCAATGAACCAAAAAAAAAAAAAAAAAAAAACCACCCAAAAATCAAACTGAAATATTAAAAAAAAAATAGAAAAATTAGAGCTTAGAGTTATTCAAGACAATTAGCAATGTAAACTTTTTCACACCAAACATGGTTACTTGATATTTTCTGTTGTTGCTTTAGCCACAGTTTTCCTTAGTTCCTTCCAGCTTTTGCAAATCAGACAAATCCACTTTCTCTTTTTGATGACAGTAGCTTCACTAGCTTTAGCAAAGAGCTGCAGAGTGGAGGGTTACTGGAAGTTACTTCCAGTTCTGTTCACTGTAGTGTACCCATGCAATCAAGAACCATTAATTCTTTTTATATTCTTGATTAATTTGCGGTGTTCTTGTATAAGATATTATTTGCTTCCAGCGAACTGAAGAAAGAGAAGACACCTCACAGTTAATTCTTACAGTGGTAGAGAGAAGTAACCAAGTCCATAGGACAGGTAAGGGAATTGCCTCCTGCCTTGGTTGACTCACAACAAACACAAGATACAGTGCCATCCGTGCTAACAACAGCTGCCACTGTTACCGAGTCCCTACAGATGCTATGGCTCACATGCATGAACACACAGACGCAGGGATGGCTTCAGTAATATGAATCCGACAGCAAGGAGCTGAGAAGGGTCCTTGCATAGATTTCCACAAACAACAGTTTATTGCTTGTGCTCGTGAAGGGTTCCAGAGGCATTGACCCCGAACACGTGACAGATCTATCTTAAATACAGGGGTGTGGCTAACACCAGGAGCCAACCAGGGAAATCAGAACTGGGGTACATTACCATAACCGAACAAGCATCCTGGGAGAGGCTTCTTTCCCTCACCATAACTGATAAATCTTTGGCACCAGAGACTGTTCTACCAAGAATACTCTCTGTCTCTTTTACCACAGGTCAATTGGCCACCACATGCCACTACTGCTGATACATTTGCTGCCACAGTTGCTCTCACCCCTACTGCTCCTTCATCTACATTTACTGCCTGAGATGAAAACTTGTTAAAATCACTGAAGATTTTACTTTGCACACCAAGTTGGCAGGTCAGCTGCCAGAGGCTTTGAAGTATACACTATTTCTGCAATTAAAGCAGGATCTTTTTCTTCTTCGCCCCCCTGGTTTGCAGTATTTTCTTGACAGAATATTTTAAATTATTTTCTTTCTTGCCTATATATATTTTTTGCCATCCTTATTCTACTTCATTATAAGTGGTTTTTTTTCTGAATTTCTTGTTTTAGGGAAATTAATACCCTTCTTCATTATTTCTCCTCCAAACAAAATTGTGTATGCGCTCATGTTAGTGTTTATAGTTTCCTATACAGGCCAAAACCAAGGAACACAATTAAAAGTCATGATAAATATTGTTAATTAATAATCATATTCTGCAGTATTTTTTGAGAGACCTTTGTTTACTTAACACATGCCAGACTAGTATCAATTGTTCAAATAAAATTGTTATATCTGCTAGCCTTCTGCCATTGCCTCACTGTTTTCAAAACTACCTATATGTTTCAAAAAATGGTTATTTAAAGCACTTAAAGGTTACCTAGTGGCTACAGTAGAATAGTTCACAGATTAACTCGTACTCTGGCCATAGTTTAGGCATTTCATATTTATGAGTTCAGCATGATCCCACCAGCCTTCTCTCACACGGATCTGGTATGACCACGATGTTCATCCAGTGTTTATTTTTATTAATTCTCTGAAGAACTGTTCAGTATCTGAACTGATGAACTGATTTATGGCCAGCTGCCCTCAGTCCTGCCCTGAGATAAGCACAAGATACCTATAGACAACACTGAAAAGAGGGATGTTTTTTGGGTAAGAATTCCCTTTTACATGCTGCAAAAACTAGTTTTCTGTGCTGTGAAAGAATGAGAAAGAAGTTGTTTTCCTAAAAATATCCTGAAATAGAAATATCACCTACCTCTTGTAGCCTGTACATCCCAAAATTCTGTGTCTGCTTTCCCTCAGTGAAGGACATCCTAATGGTTGCAAAGCCTCCACTGGAGATTTGCAGCTCTTGTATATAGTAATTTCTCACACCATGAGTTTATATTCATAATCTCTCAGAAGCATATGAGGTTTCGGTCTGTTTTGAATGCCACAGTGTCAGAGACATCAATCAAAAATTATAGCATCGATCATGCTGCTGCAAAGGAGTTGGATGGCATCTGCCAAAATGCCTTACTTACAGTAGTGTACCAGAATTTTGATGAATAAGGACACTGGTTTGCTCAATAGCAATTAATCATGACTTCTCTTAATGCATCACGTTTTTAAAGGCATAATACAAAGCTAATAAAAAGGTTAACTTCCATTCTTCATTCAGCTGAAGTCAAGGAAGATATTCTGAATGCAAAATGCCATAAGAGAGAAGATAAACCAGATTATTCTAAATCTGTTTTACAAGTGCAATGGATTTGATTAAGATATTTTATTTTTAACATACCACTGTTAACCACTGTTAATATTAGTATAGTTCCATAACAAAACAAAATTTAAAAAATCCTTAAAAGTACAATTAGTAATGGAAAACAAGCACTTTTTTGGTTTTTTTGGTTCTTTTCCATTTTAGCTAAAATTGCATCTGAGGACAGAATTTTTCCCAGGAAAAGTAAAAGCAGGATCTATTTGTCTCTGTAATTAGAAAGGTATGTGCAGATTTAGGCTCCATCCTAGCATAAGCTTAGCTACTGACTCACTTATGTCAGCCAAATAGGTTCTATTAGGCTCATTAAGTATATAATAAACTTATGAAATGCATTGCCACAAACTATAATTAAGGTTCAGGCATCTAGAGTTTTCCTGTAAAATTAAGTATTCAATGGATAAAAAAAAAATCCCTATTCACACAGCTTGATAAAAAATTAGATTTTATAGAAATCTATGAAGGATATAAAACTTTCATGCTTGCATCATTACAGATATGCCTACCATATCTAGACAATATGGAACTGCCATAATATAGGCAATTTTGCTGTTCCTAATACAAATCCAATTTGCATATACACTTGGTAATATAGAGCTAACTCTTTTCTTTTTATCTTTGAGCTAATTTGTTCTGTGTTTAGTACAGTTTATACCTATGTCAGGAATCTTCTTCACTCATCTAACTATGCATTAAATTACTTCACATACTATTGGTCACATTTCTGATCAGAGAAAAACTACTACATTAAATGAATTGTTGTTCTGAAGAAGAACATAAATACAAATCTATTTTACTATAAGATAGAACTAATAGGAAATATTTTCAACTATTCAGAAAGAACAGAACTTCAGTGGCAGTATTAATAATGAAAATAATAATCTCACATTGAACAAAACCTATACAAATAAAAATGGTAGTGGCTAGCAGTTTATTTTTCAGGTTTTGCCAGCAACCTCAGAGCCCAGACGCTAAGCACTGGAAAATACTTATTCCAACAGCAGCATCTGGTACTTTGGCAGACTCCATAAGCAATTTTGTTTTACAGTTCTAAAGCTGCTTCTGGGTCTATTACCTGGTTAATCTGATGGGCTGACTTGTTCTCCTGGATGCCATATGCCAGGAGCTAGAGATGCAGTGAACCGTTTGCCCATTATACTTGTATTAAAAAGCAGATTAAAAAATCTGCTGAAAATTATGCACTTTACTACAATAAAACTTATTATGATGAGTGACTTGTCTTAAAATAGTGCCAAAAGGCTGCCAGTTCATCAAGAGCCAAGGCTGGCAGATGCAATGCCAACCAGGTAATGTTTTAAACTTTGTCACTGGATACTTAGTCTCTACTGGTTAAGCATTTCTTTTGGTTGGTTGGTTGGTTGGTTGGTTGGTTGGTTGGTTGGTTGGTTGGCTGGTTGGTTTGGTTGTTGTGGGGTTTGGGGGTTTTTTGTTCATTTCTTTGCTTGGGGGTTTTGTTGTTGCTGGGGTTTCTTTCCTTCTGTATATATGAAGGTAACTTCAGATAGAAAAAGAAATGTATCAAGAGGAGCAGGAAAAAAATAAGATGCCTGTATTTCTTTTTAGAATACTACAAGGGCTAAAGGTGGACATACCAATGTATTGCTGACTCCTTTAAAGTCAGAGTATAAAATGTAAATATTAACCAACAGAAAGTCATGTGAAACTATTGCTCGGGATTTTCAGCATTATTCCATCTGCAGGCAGTGAATTTGTGAGCAGTCAGCCTTCCAGTAAAAACAGCCTGTTATCAGCTTTCAAAAAGGTGAATGGATATACACCTTTAGGAACACAGTTTTTAAACAATCTAGTTACATAAAACTGGGATAGCAGATTGATGTAAAATATATATCCCAAATAACCTAGAGGTTGGAAAACAGTAGTGTGCTGTAGTAAGAAGGAATGTTAGATGAGCTGTTGTGCAGATTTTTTCCACTGAATGTGTGTTTTCACAGGCAGAATTTTTTTTGACCCATCACCAGTTTTCATAAGTGTAATTCCTTGAAAAGAAGGAGCTCACAAAATGCAAATTACATATGCATTTTTAGCAACACTATTCCCTGTGCAAATAAAATCTTCCAAGAGTCAATAAAAGTAGAAAGTGAAAACCCCAAGTAAAAAGAACTATTATAGAAGGCCTTATATACCTTATTCTGTGTCTAAATATTCCAACCTTTGAAGCACTTCATGCCTTTACAGAAAAACTAGACATTAGAGATTAAGTCAGTTAATATCTTCAGAACTCTGCTTGAAAATGTCTGAATAGGTCAAATATGTCTGGAATTGACAGGCAAAAAAAAAGTTTACACCTTGAAAAGGCCTATTATTTTGAAAAGCTGTGGAACTAGTTCACTCTTGACAACAAAAAGAAATTAACATAACTATATTGGTAAGATCTTGAGAGGAAATATCTTCTCTTCATTAGTTGCATACAGAGGACCTGATCTCACTACTCTCAAAACAATTATTCACAGCAAATTAAGACTTCTGTCCAACTGTGTCTTGTATAAGATTTCTGAAAATAAACCATAGTGCTGGCTGTCTGCTCCTCCTAGCTTTAAACTACTAAAGGTTTACCTGTTCCTAACTGAGCATAAGGCACTGCAGCATGACACTGAAATTGTTCTCAGCTGTATTCAGATTGTCAGACCATTTACCACCACATGTTCATTACACTGGGCATTTCCCAGAGCTTTACGCTTCTATTAGCTTGCAGCATTTCAACTAGTCACATTAGATTATGAGCCAAGTCATAATAATCAGCAGGAAAGGTGATGGCTGACCATAATTTGTTAAAATTAAAATTGCAAAAGATTTAAAATAATTAAAAAAACAAAAAAGGAGAAAAGATAGTTTCATGACTAACAAGTTATGAAGAGTGTTCTCCATTTTCAAATCTCGCAGTACCACTGACCCCACTTCTGAAAGAGCAGATATTCCAGGCAAATATCTTGCTATGGCTGACCTCTGGGACATTTCCTGCTAAGGTTTCCCCTAGGGTCTAACAGAACATGTAAGTTTATGTGTCAGGGTTTTTTTCTCAGTGGAAGCAGAAATTTGAGTCTTTCTACCACCTAAATCCTAAATTTTACACGCTTTGTAGTATCATCTTATTTTGACGATTTCTTTAGCAAATTTGGCTGAAATTAATCATGACTAAGAGCAGAAAGTCTCAAATATATAAGCAATGTGATTTTGTACACTTTTCTTTACACAGATGGGCCAAAAATAAGTGATGTGAAACTTGGAGAGGTGGATGCGAGGCCCGGTAAAGGAAGGAGGGAGATGTCATTTTCAGTGACATTTTAGCTTGTAGGATTAAAGAATTTAGAGTGCCAAATCCTTACAAATATGTAGACCTTCCTAAAGTCATAGCTGAAATAACCTGAAAAAAGCCAACCCCCTCTCAGTTCCCAAAAATTGCCATCATCAGATTTATCAGTGAATGAGAAAACAGAAGGTCTTATTAATAATCCTAGTCTGTCATATTTATGCATGCTGCTGCATATCCTGTTGCATATTCTTGGTAGGGATTTATCCATCCCATCTCTAAAACAGACGGTAGGGGGTTGCATAATGTCAGTTCTCAGTATTCTTTTTGTTCAGTATCTCATGCATTAAGATAGAACTGAAGTTCAATTAGAAACCTGACACATTTGGAAACTTTTCAAACTTGCAGTTCAGAGAAAATACTCAAAATGTATAAATAGACGCTTGGATAAATGCTTCAAAAGCTGTAGGAGCTTTGTGGAGTTGGAGAGAAAGGAAAGCAAAGATTACAGTGAAGGAAATTGCCATGACATATCTCAAAGCACATACCACAACAAATGTTGCTAATGGAGAGAAGCTGTAGGCAGAGAGGCACAGGGCTCTTGGCTGCCCCATGCTAAACCCATGTTATACATGGCCTCTTTTTATACTTTCTTCAAGTCGATGTTTTGCCAGACACAGAAATTTTGTATTCACACAGCCCCAGCATAAATATAATTTTCAACTCAAGACTATTTATGAAATAAGATCATAAAACTAATTTTACCCATAGGAAATGCATGAGGTATATATCACTTTTCATTGCTTCAGAGCTGCACAATTATGACACAGTAATAGTGTAATAGTGACATTACACGGGAACTTAAACATACTCTAAAGGCTTTTACAAAAATGAAAAGTGAAAAAGTCATGCAAATTACAGATTTCGTAACACCTCTGTCTTAATCCAGTTAAAACCTTACATTAATATACTGCTGTAATACTGGAGAAGATATCTCCCTTTTTTTTCCCTTTTTTTGGTTTGGGTTTGGGTTTGGGTTTTTTTAATGCCAAGACAATTTTGAACAGCAAGTACAGTAGCATAGGTAGCTCCTTGGAATTCCTCCTTTTAGAGTTTTAGCATTCAATTGAGGAAGTAAATACAGTGCCTCTGAAGATTACAGTGCTTTTCAAAATCCTGGTTGGTGAGTGGATTTCATTTCTTCACACCTGTTTGATTTATAATGTATAAAAGCATCAAGATGTTGAACTGTTTCCTTCATGAGAAATTGCAGTGATATACGAAAATGTAACTCATGAAATCTCTGGTGTGCCAAGCATAAAATGATTGAATAAAATGTTAAAATACTACTGCAAAAGAAATTCAGCAGAGTGCAGAGGGCCGATGTTGGATCCATGCATCAGCTGACTCCAACAGAAGTATCATTTTGAAGTCCTGTGTATGATGACAGCTTTACCACTCACACTGAAGGAAAAGCATCCCCTACACATCAGACTCGAGTGAGTCAGTCTTTCCTCAGTCCCAGCTGCTACACATTTGTAATGTGATCTAATGTAGTTGTCTGAGCCTTTTTTTTTTTTTTTTTTTTTTTGTGGTTTTTTTTTTTNGTTAATGGGATTTTAGGTTTGTGGTTAAGTCTTTTTTTTTTTTTTTTTGGTGGGTTTTTTTTTGGTAATCGGTGAAATAAGATGGATAACAACAGAGTAAAGAACATTAACATTTAAAAATGGTAGTGCGAATCTCCTGGGAATTTTATTTCTTAATTAAATATAAAGATACTCTGGAAGTGGAGTATATACCTACTTCTCTATAACTGGTTAGGCATGTCAAATCACTCTTCTCATTCTGACAAATTTTGGTTGCCTCTAGGTTTAAAATATAGTTTAAAAATATGCAATGAGTTCACAGGAAGTAAACTAGTTAATAACAGTTGTATGTTAAAAAATATATTTATGTATGGTTTTGGGGCTTTTTCTGTATGCTCAAATTAGCAAAACACTTGCAGGTTTCACATATTGATTTATCTTTTAAATTATCTAGGGTTTGTCCCATATTGGTATCAAGACTTTCATATGATCAAATATTAACTCCAGATTTCTCGGTTTTGAGGAAACCCAAAGTGACATCACACAGCAGTTATCTTTCTCCTTGACAGCAATAATATTGAAAAAAAAAGGACTTTTGAATGAAACTTTGTATAATTTATATTATTCAGTTTTAATTGATTACACTGTGCAAATTGCTTTTCAGTCTTGATCTGGAGCAAGTCATCTAAGATTGCAATAGGTGTCCGAGATATCTGGAGAATACCAATACTGCCTCAATGAAACATGATAGGGAACAGGTGAAGTACAAAACATACCATCTCCTCTCCAAACCTATACAGACTTCTAATTTAAAAACTCATATAGCGTTACTTTATCTTCTTTTTATTGAAGACCATTCCTCCAAATAGCAAATGATAACTGAAGACATAAGGGATCTCATATTACTCTGGATTTATTCAGGAGTGGCTGAACATCTGCAGAATCAGTCAGGGCCTTATAGAAGTCATTGTGTCCCTTAAAATATTCTGACATTCTGTCCAGGAACTCATATAAACTCTATTTTGAATGAATCACTGAAATAGATAATACTCTGAAACCAAATACATAATTTTACACAGAAAAAAATCATATTTGAATGGAGTTTTGGTCATTGTTGGACTTTATATCACTTATATAAATTTCCGTCCCAGTGGAAAAGGTTTAGTAAGCAAGAAAAAATAAAGAATTTACAAAAAAAAAATTTAGTCCCCTCAAAAACCAAGAAAGTTATCTGGTTTTGGTGTGACAGGGGAAGCTTACTACTTGGTATGGCAGAAAAGAATATCACCATTAGCTTGTGCAACTGTTTACATAAACTCTGTGCATCATGGACCACAGATAATGGCATAGCAACTAGGATTGTGTATCTTGATCATGATATCACACTTCACCATAGTGCAATTACAAGAGTCATTAAAGTGATGCAGGTATAATGTGCTCTCAAGTAGTCGGGGAAAACCTTTTATTTGTAGTGCATCTCATGTTAACTTTCTGAATTTCTGTTAATATATTTTGAGCATCATTTTTGTGGCATATCCATGTGAAAAAAAAATTAATAAAGTAATGTTTCTCCTGAAAGGGTAATGTCATAATAAATGTCAGTGAATTGGTAGTACTTTTGTCTGTTCATGGTCACAACGTGACTATTCTCCACTGGAAACAAGTAGCTGGAAATGAAAACTCATGCTGTTCCATCCCAAATTAATCAGAAAAAGTGAACATAGTTGGAGAATAGAACAGCCTACCAAGGGAGGTAATCAGAAAAGTCAGCATTGCTGAAGACACTCAGGACATTAGTCACAATTATGTTGAGTGACTTTGTGAAACACAAGGAATCACATTGGCTGACTGATGCACGGTGGTAATGCTACTGCCTGTGGAGGGCTGTGAGCCCTTGGCACAGGAGCCCCCTGCACTCCCTTGGAGGAGAGAGGCCTGAGTGCCAAAAGAATCTCCCCAGAGATGAGCAACCTTCCTCTGGGCATGGTGACAAAAAGAACCACTCCCCCCATGCCTTGCTTCTTTATGGTAATAGCTTGTACCCCGTTGGCTAATTGGTTTCTACCCCACCCCTTGCCTTTCCCATATAAACCTCTGCTTCTGCCCCTGATTAAAGGGAGTTCTCGACCCTGGCCTCCCCTTCACGGAGGCTGATGGACATTAAAGCTACCTCTGTGGAACTGCTGTACCAGGCTCCTGTCTCTCTGTCCCCGAGTTCTGCCGGGGTCATTTCACAAAGAGCCGAATCACAAGAGCTGGAATCACTTGTAGCTGAGAAATTGCTACACTTGCTGAAATCACCCATCGCTCAGGGAAATTGCTAAAGCCTCTGGAAAAGCCTTTCCCTGGCAGGACGCTTTCTCTAGGAAGGCCGCAACACACCGGGTTGTCCACCACCAGACCTGAAGGTGATAACTGCCATTGACACAACTTAAATAGTTCTCAATTTCGATTTTTAAAATCAGTATGAAATTATTTAATCTATATTTTTGCTTTGAATAAACTTTTAAAACTGGCAAGGTTTGATACTGCATCTCAGCTGAGATGGAATTAGAAGAAGGGGAAGTCTTAGTTTCAGCTTTCATTCCAAACATGTAAATGTTGCTTGCTTGATCCATATATGGAAATATTTTTGCCAGTATACAGATACCTGATAGTAAAGTAGTCCCCTTAACTTAGGGTAAAATTAATCTGTAAAACTAGTTCTGATGTAAGTATCTGTATTTTAAATGTCTGGCGTTAATATAAAGCTCATTCACCTAAACTGTACTTAAGTTTTTTGCATCCTCTGGTATCACCTGAGTGATCCTGATATCCGACAATGGAGTTGTGAACTACACCTTCTCCAAAAGGCTGGAGCTTTCCAGGTTGTTTGTAGAAATGCTTCTTTGAAGCTTTTCACCTCTAAATGTAATAAGAAAATCCATGTAAAGTTGGGAACAGAAGGTCCTGTTTTTCCTTCTGGGTCCATAAACCATTCAGTATTTTTCTTATGTCTTCCCATTCTGTTTACACAAATATCATAAGATTGGAGAAAATGGGGCTATTTAATTCCTGGTTGCATAAACCATACTTACTATTATTTCACATAATTCTCTCCTCTGTTTTTTATTCCATCAAAGGCTTGAATGCCTCATGTGTTCCCATGTCTTTATTAGCTATCCAGTGAGACTGTCAATATTAGGTCCTTCTGTCATGACTCAAAATCACCATGGATAAGTAAATAGCTAGGGAAAATTCAAAGAAAACACACAGTATCATACATTAATATTCCATGCATTATGACACTTACCGGCAACAATTTTCAGGCTCAAGCTTTCATTTATCTACTTATATGAATATACAAGTATTTGCACAGAAATACTCACATACTGAATATTGTGAATTATGAATATGTTCCTCTAATTCCTGAAATCATCTACATGGCAAAAATAAAAATGGTAAAAAGATGTTTTAATTGTCAAGACAGTTATTCTGGTGCAGTATTTTTATAGAATCAATTCTCATGAAATTTTAGTTTCAGTTTTTTTTTCAGGTTTTGTGATTTACATTCTTTAACTATATCATAGTTTAAGTATAGCATTGATTATTTACCCTTCTGAAATGCAAGAGAGGATGGATGGAAGGTACCTGTAAGTTCAGCTGAACTTGTGGGTTTGTGGTTTGGTTTTGTTGTTGTTGTTTGTTTTTTGTTGTTGCTTTGTTTTGGTTGTTTTGGTTGGGTTGCTTTGATTTTTGTTTGGTTTTGTTTGTTTTCTGAAGACTGCCATTAACAACTAAATTTTTTTAAACTAAACACCTAATATAAGGAATATGACATTCACTTCTGTTAAGTAACAGTAACTATCTCTTGGGCCACCACATCTTGTGGTTTGTCTTAGAAACAGTCAATACATTTTAATACCTGTTATTCCTTAGTGTTTCATTCCCAGATGAATAGTCCTAGATTAAAGAGACATGCACAGAGAGAGAAAACTGAAGCTGCTGAACAAAAAATCATAATCACCAGTAAGTCTCCATAGGCCTGGACCATATTGTTTTAAAATTATAAATGAGGAATAGCCAAGCTTGGAGAAAGAAACAGAACGTTACCTCTGGAATGTACTGTTTACTAATCCTTTCTCTGTCAAAGATTGGCAAAGAAGTTCTCAGCAAGTCATTTCACTTTTCTGCCTTTCTTTCTCTGGAGAGCTTTTTTCTCTCTGGAGAGGTCTAATAGTAAACCTTGACCATTCTCCTGTGTGTGAAATATATTTTTCAAACAGTATTGCTGTGAAGTTTATAATAAATGCATAAAGACCTGGTAAAAAACCACATAAAATGTGGTTGATTTGTTTCGTTCTTTCAAGGAAAAGAAAAACATGCCTGTTTCTTGCTCCCGTAGTACGTGATACTTATTTGCTTACAGAACCAGCTTGTGACAGGTGTGATCTGGGTACTTAATGGTGTTGTACATTTTTTTAATGGTGTTCTCAGCACCAAAGGTCCTAACTCTGCATGAGAGAGCATTAGATAATCAACTGTACTTTCCCTGAAAAGTGTGCAGACGTTTAGCAGCATGACATTCATTGACATTAATGGGATTTAGATGGCTAAATAACACTGCGCTGACTCAAATACATATTCCTCACACACTCCAAAGTCATGACAGTATTTGTTATGGGGACAATAGAAAGTGGATGGTAAATAACACTTCCTGAAGAATTATTAGTTCTTTGTTCAATAAAATATTTTTCACCTTTCAAGAATTTAGGACAATTTGTATGACTGAATTTTCAGATGTAGTAGGAACACACTTGGCACAAGTGAAGAACAGTCAAAAGCATAACAATGTAACAGAACAATATCTTGGGGATGCTTCATATGGCAAGGTTTTGTGACACATCATTTCCAGAAAACACAGAGTGACATTTATGCAACCTAATATTATCCATCTAAAAGCTGAGTTTCTGAATAAAAGCAGACCAGAAAAGAGAAAAAAAAAAAAAAAAAAAAAAAAAAAAAAAAAAAAAAAAAGAAAAAAAAAAAGGAAGAAAAGAAAGTTTCTTCTGCTTGTTGCAAAAGATCTAGAGTCTCTATCAATTCACCATGAATTTTATAAATTATCATTAGAAAAATAGTCTAACTGTATGGAGAACCTTCAATTAGACACTGACGTACCAAAAATTAAGCCACTCTTCTTTGTAATAGTATTTTTTCTTAATATAAAAAAAATTAGAACATTATAGTTTTCAAAATTTGTTCCTTTCCAGTCTTTATTTTAAGGTCTAGCAAAAGCATGAGAAGTCACTACGAAAGTCTGAAATCATGACACATGTTGTGGTACCACAGTGCCAGAGAGACTTAATTCTTACTCTGAACACATCTGACTGATTTACAGAGTGTCATTTTTCTTCCACAAAGGGAAGAGCATTGTTTAGTCCACTAGAAGACAAAGACAGTTCTTGGTGTCATTGAAAATCAAGTTTTTAGCAGGTTGTACTGTGAAGAGACTAATGTAAATCAAAAGACTCCCACAGGCTGCTGAAAGTGTTAAGACAGTGTCCTTGGCCTGCTTATGACTTACAGGAGGCACAAATGTGGCTTGGGGATTCGGTAGAGAGGCATGGCATGTGCAAATCTTAAGTTGTCAATTAGCATCATTGAATCAGTAGGAGAAACTTCAAGGGCATATTTGTATTGCAAAAGAAAGGATTAAAACAGATAGTCCCTACTGACTATCTCCTAAGATGTGCCATAGGTCTGTGATTCATGACACCTGAACAACCACATTTAAACACTTTGATCAAATCATGTCCAGGTTTTACTTATGTTTAAGTGATTGAGAAGTACTGCCCAGAATTAATTAAACTGGGTGATAATTATTAATAAACTGGTATTTGTAATGACATTTACTTATTTTTTGATGGAGTTGATTGCATATCACTAACCGCAGAGAGAAAGGGAAGTTTCCACAAGCTACCTACTGTCTATCAGTCACCTTTGGCCTTTCTTAAGGTATCTTTTACAGATTCCGTGTTCCACACAGATCTTACCTGCATGCAGAGCTATTATCAAGGGAAAATGTTTGAAAATGCTTCTGAATTAAATAAATACTTCTCAAGTCACATGCAGCCTGTAGTGCAAGTCAGTGGATTTTTCTCTGGCAATGTCAATTGAAAGATTTTTGCAAAGGCAAATAACAAACATTTCCATTTAATGTCACATTTTTTTGGATCAGGGACTAGCCCAGCTCCATTGCTGCATTTTGGGGAATTTTTCATCTTTGAGTAGTAAGATCAACACATTTATTTTCAAAAACAAACTAAAGGATGGTTTTCTGTGATAAGAAATTGTTGTGTTAAGAAGTAACATTTCTCTAATTTGAGTTAAAGGTGGCATGTCCTTTAAAATCCATGTAAATAATCTAGTTTTGTTTTTTACTGGATTTTCTCTCTTTGTTTATGGTATTGAATTATTTTGGTCCAGGAGAGACAGTTATGCATAAACAACCATTCTATGATGAATTATATACCTTAAAGTAAAGTATCTTTCATTAATAGCAGCAATGCAATACAATGATTTATAGTTCTTCTCAGGGAAATAAAGATGCAAAGATTAATGAAGGGAGGTTGAGTGCAACAAAATTTAAAACATATTTGACCAGTTCCTCCTATAAATTCAGCCTCAGAAAGTTATGTGAGGTTTTTCACAAGAACAAAAGACAGTGTCAGCTAACCTACAGGGATATATTGCTTTAAAGTTGTCTTGTATCCAATTTCCATTTCATTCTTACTAAGAATAGCAACTGCAGTATAAAAAAGAAAAAAAAAAAAAAGGTAAAAATCCCTCCCCAAAACACCAAACACACAAGAAAAAAAAAAAAACCCAAATAAAATTACAAAATCAACAAACCACAGAGTTGTGTGTAATGGTGTGATGGTGCACTCTTCTTTCCTCACATATGATTTCAAAAGTTGCCATTAGCCCTTGGCCTTTATGCAGTGAGCTGGGCAGTGAAACGTTCCTTGACCGCAGCAGGAACTCTTGCAAAGCCAAGACGGAGGAGCACTGGCCATACCATGGACTCCTGTTTCCCGGCCAAAGTGGGTAACAAAAGAGGGAAGTGCCTGACAGCCTTGGAACATTCATAGCTTGAGTGTAATAGAAATTTGAGAATTCCAGGATGGAAATTTGCTGATGTACGAAGTCAAGTGTCTCTCAGCTGTATAAGTGAGCAATCCCAAGTGAGGCCCTTTGAGCTCTTCTGGACTGCAACAGCTGCACCAGCACCTCCCTCTGAGTGGGACTCCTCTCAGAGCCTGTGAACTCTCAAGCTTGTGAAGTTCAGAGGACCATCACCAAAAGCTGACAAGAGGTCCTGGGCCAGCACCCCCCACTCTTTGAGGTTCAACCCTCACCTATTTAGAAATGCCAAGTTAGTAGATGTGAGTATTTTATTGAACTAGAGGGGAATTTTTAACAGGCATCTATCTTTGTGTCTGTGAAAGTATGTGTGAATTGATTTAGATACATTATAGCAAGTATAGCATGAGTGTTGCCATCATGGATCTATAATCAAGATACTGTGGTGATTATAGTAAATTCTATTGATTGACTTTGTAAATGTTAAATTAGTCAATGATTAAGTGCTGCTAAAATCCTGTGATCCATCTTAAAACTGATCCACATTAATAAATCCACTGAATAAACCTCAGACTGCTGCTAGATCAGAAATTGTGTAAAAATCCCATCTGTGCTGAACTGTGCTGATACTTTTTAGCATCATATTAAAATCATTTTTTGGGGATATCTCAGGCAGTGACTCTTTAGGTGATCTTAATTTGATATTCCTCTGTATGCTTCATCCTATCTACAGAGGGAACCTTGCCATCCAGCTCGGTTCAGTAGTGTTTTCCAAATTTATATTAAACCTGCTTTTGCTAATACTTTTGATGGTGATTCTTTAAGTGACCTCAATACTCATTAATGACAGATGGTAGAAACGTATTTTAAAATAATATTTTCTTTTAACTAGCTTTAATACTGTTAATTTAAAAAGGCTTTATGAATGACACACGGCTTCTTTGATGAACAAATGTATGGACACATTCAGAACATCCAGAGTCCATATAATCTCAATCAAAGAGTGCATGATAAAGGCAGAAAAAAAGAGAAATGTTTGGGCTTCAGTAAACAACTCTTTAAAGCATCTGTCAAGATGACAAACACACTGACCTAGATAGATGAGCATATCACAATGAACAAAAGAATGAACAAAAGTTGGGGTGACTGTAAAAAGTGCTGGAAGTACCTAAGAGAGCAGAAGAGAAAAGAAGCTTAAAATTAATAGGTTCATCAAATGTTCAGAATAGAAAGTATGGCAAGTTTCACCTGTGATCATAGTTTAGGACTCACAGTCATTTTGCTTTCATAAATCCTATATTTACACAATTCTGCAATTAATTTAGTTTTTGAGAAGCTTTAGCTTCTCTACCTGTGAGTCTGTGTCCACACTCTAGTGTAAGAGTATGCAAACTACATTAAAAGAAGATAGCTCAAGTCAGTAATTGTCTAATCCAAGCTCTGTATACATCCACACATTTCTGCCAGAAACTTCTTTGAGATGGTAGGATTCCAAAAGATTTCCTTAAAAAGAAAATATTCCATCTCTGGTGCAAAACACTGCTCCAGGTCACTGATGTGTTGAGAAAGAACATAATCTGTAGTACAGATGTAGTCTTCTGCTTTCACATTCTTTAGTGTTTTATCAAACACATCCATAAAAAATTTATTTGTTTCCTTTTTGTACAGTGACTAACAGATTAGGCAAGGTGTATAGGTTTCTTTCACATCTTCTTTCACACATTGCCCAAGAAAACATAGAAATAATGGGAGGTGAAAAGAAGAAGGTATGAAAAACAATACACCAACAGACCAACAAAAATAGTCAAAAAAATTGAAGTCACGTATCAAAGACGTTAGAAATGTCATATGTTTTCAGGTTTAAAATAAAAGCTGATTTATTCTTGATGTCTAATATTTTTTTGAAAAATCACAAAATCATAAAATTATTTTGATACAAACGAATCCTTAAAGATCGCATAATACATGTATTTACATTTTTCACTAGATCAAATTGCTCAAAGCCTTATCTAACCTCACTTGGGACACTGCAAATTACGAGGCATCCACAGCTTCTTTGAACAACCTGTTCCAGTGTCTCACCATTCCCTTCATAAAAGCTCTTTTAGTTTAAAATCAGTTCCCCTTGTCTTGTTACTACAGACAATGTCAAAAAGTCTCTATCTCTTTTTGTTATAATCCCCCCTTATATCCTGGAAGACTATAGTAAAGTCTTTACACAACTTTCACTTTTGCAGGCTGAACAATCCCAACTCCTTCAGCCTGTCTCCATAGGAGGGGTGCTCCAGCCCTCTGGTCATTTTAATTGCTCTCCTCCAGACCCACTCCTCCTGTGTTGGGGACCTCACAGCTAAACACAGTATTCTGACAGGGTTTCATGAGGGCAAAGTACATGAGCAAGACCACCTCACTCGACCTTGGCTACATTTCTTTCTGGGCTGCAAGTGTACATTATGTCCAGATTTTCAACTCCCAGGTCCCAAATGCCTGCAGGACTGCTCTTAATCTATACTTCCTCCAGACTGTATCGATATTGAGGATTACCTCGACCCAGGTGCAGGACCTTGCTCTTGGTCTTGTTGAACTTTGTGATGCTAATGCTGATTCAGAGGCAGAAAGAAAGTAAAAATACTTTCTCTTAGAATTTATAGTCTCTGAGCAAGCACACTGTCCATGGTCAGTAAATTCTAACTCAGTGCCAAAGAGATCTGCACATGTATTATCAGAGGGCAAAAAATTCCAAAAAATTAATAGATTAATTCAAAACTACTAGAAGAATTATGTTCCTTGAAATAATGAAATAATGCATCAAGCAATAAGCAGAAATATGTGTGTTTGTGTGCATCTGTGTATCTGTCCATATGAATACTTAAGTACATATATCAACACATAGCTCACATGTATGGATATGTTTTGTATTTGCATCTCTGCAGGTATATGTGGACATATGTGTTCTTACATTGAGTGAGATGTCTAATTCACAGACTAGTATTTTATAGGTCCATATGTAAAAATCTCATTGTTTGAATGTGAGTCCTGGAACTTTGCAGCAGCAGTGATCCTTCCTTTTGTTTAACGTAAATCATCTCTGTCCTAAAGCAGTATTCTTCATTCCTCATTTGACTCTAAGGGTGAGCAAAACCGATCTTATCTTCCCTACCTTTCTCACAGCAATCCATCCTTGTCCAAAGCCAGCAGAAGACCTGTATTTACAGGTGTTTTAATTCTATATGGGCTCTTGGGCTCTGTGTTAGACAGCTTCCAGAATGCCTAGGAATGAGCAACTTGTCTTTAAATCACTCCTGGTAGGACTATGCCCCAAAGGAACTTGACTGACTAATCAGAAGCCACCTATATACAAAGCATTTTACTTGTGAGCTTTATAACTAATCTTATCTTGTACAATCATATGGATTTTCTTGTCTGTAAATCTTTCCCCCAATTTAGTAAAATCCTAGTGGAACAGACAGTCCTTGGACTGATGTGATGATATATGGACTGGCTTATCAATCTGAATCTTAGCCAAGTGCCTGTTTGCTTGCACTTCACATCTTAAACATTTTATAGCAGAGAGCAGTAAATTTCTTCTGGCATGTTTAAAATGGGGCATAATTTCTGTAAGAAGGAGTCAGCTCTAATACTTCTACCTCTGAGTATGGGAACCATATGCGAATGTGACTTCATTTATAGATAGTTATCTATGGCCTTTCCTAGGAGAGGAGCATTCTCAGGCTATGACAGTGGGAAAGTGAAAATGCAGGGGAGAAGCAGAGGTATTCATCCCTGGAGAGAGTCTCAGAAAGGTCTAAGGAAGTTAGGTCAGACAGTATATCATGAGCAGAAGACAGAACAAAAACTGTGCCCCATTGGTATATGTGTGATTGGTGGAGTGGGCAGATGCTGGGGCATGAATGTGTAGGGGGAAAAAACATGGAGAACTGAAGAAGCCCTCCAGGAAGGACTGTTACGTGGGTTCTTGTTTTTACATAATACAAGTTTTCTGAAGCAGCGCTTTGAGCGTGTTTTGAAGGAAGTTGCTAGGCTGGTATATCTCTGCATAGCAGGAGGTTCCCCGAAGCAGGACACTGAGAAGATAGAGTAGACAGGGATATTTTAGTACCCAGGAAAGAATTTGGAAGAGAATTTTAGCATCAGATAACTACATTGGACAGCCATGCGACTGCATGGTATTCTGGAAGAAGTAGATGGCATGGTTTTGTGGAGAGAAAATAAAGGCAAAATACCGAAACAAGGACAAGAAAGTAGAATGAGAGCTCAAGCTTCTCCTTGAAGCTTACAGTTTCTACACGTTACAGACATAAGCCATTAGGGGCACGCAAGCAAAGCAAAGAATTAGATGCTGATGGATAAGAAGTCAGGTCTCTAGTATCAGATAGGACATGATGGACAGAAGAAAGGTCACCACTTAGAGTTAATAAAGCCTGCTTTGTTATTCTGCAGAGTTTTTTAGGATTTCAGGTTTGTTTCAGGTTGCTCCATTTTTGATACTGTGTGGGCAAAATCTGGGACACTTTAAATTGGTGCAACAAACTAATGTCACTGTCACGTCTGAGATGCATAAAGAAAACGACATTGAGTCCAGGCTTATGAACAAGTGGAAGTGCTTTAATAATTTTCTAACTACTTTTATAGGATAGTTCGCAAAAGTGTGTTGAATGGCAATAGGTAATTGGTTCCTCGGCCATCCACCCCTTGAGAGGATTGGCCAAGTTCTAAGATACCTATTCCAAAATACTTTCAAAGTTAAAACCATAACAATCTTGCAAAACAGCCTGCAGGTGCAAGAAGTTTATAAAACTGTGACCTTGTTTTAAATAGTTTGCATGGGAAAGACAGTCTTCTCACAGAATATTGAGAAGAGGCTGAAGAATTTCTCTGATTCTAACTTTTTAGCACCTACAAACTAACTCTGGGTCATTCACACTTCAGAAATATTCAGGAATTAACTAATCAAGTAGCAAAAACAATTGCTGACCACAAAGTCTGTTTGTTATTCTTCAGTTTCTCTCTTGCTCTCCTTCCTTTTTTGATCAGGAATATTATTGCATACTTCAAATAATTTTCCTAAAAAGTCTCCCTTTTTCCTGAAAAAAAAAATCCCAGTGGATTGAATTCAAGAAGATTCAGAAAGTTTGTGGTCAAGAATTTTCATCAGCCTGAAAATTTTTCTGAAAAATTTTCTGCATCAGAGGTTGGGTATTGCTGAGAAAGAGAGAAAAAAATAGACAAATCACTCTGAAATAGAGAAAAAACTGTCCTGAATATTTGAAATATTTTGATTTAAGACTCTTATTTCTGCCTGAAAAGTTAGTTATTACATTTCCAGTTTGACTTCAGCATAGGTTGCTTTTTAAACATCATATGCTTAAAAATTTGACAATTTAAAAGCCCCACTGACAGAAAATGACATCTCTTCATCAACTCAGTGAGACTTTATCAGCAGGCAAGATACACCAAATTGGGCAGCGTTAGTAGCAGATGAGGAAAATTCATCAGTATTCAGGTCATAAATTCTACAGTTGCTTTTTGTGCATTTTTGAGTGATATTGGAAGATAGTGCTTGAGTGATTATGTTACAAGGGTTACATTTAGATGTCACTTTTTTCCCAAAATTCATCTTGAAACTACAGATACAAAAATGAAGGGGCCATAAATGAATTTTGCAATTGTCATCCATTTACATGCAGAAGCACATCGTTTGTGTATATTAGTCATGCACAGACTCATGTGCAAAAACTTGTACATGCTTATTCTAATGGGAGATATGAAATCTTAAAGCTTGGAAACACCTTCTTAAAGGACAGATATGCACATTATAAGATGCCATTTTCTTCACACAGAATAGCAATTTGGAATTCAAGCATAACACATGCTAAATATTATTTATTTAATTTAAGCTCAGATTTCCAGAGTCACATGCTTAGGATTATACATTCAAAATGATAATGTTATTTTCAGAAGTTAGAAGGTGCCAGAGACATTCAAAATTTCCTAAAATCATGCTCTTTTGCAACCATATCCAGTTTTATATATTTGCATTTAAAGAAAAAGGAATTTAATTAATAAAGAGCATTTGCTAATTAAGAAAAAAAAAAGGCATAGTATATAATTTTATGAGTGCTTTGCAGTACTTGAAAGCTGTGAATTGTTTACCAGCTGCACCAAGATTATTACCATTTTGTGCATGATGAAAAACATCTAATGGGAGAAAAAGAACTGAAGATTCCTTTTGGTAACATAAAAGATATCACCTCTGGCACATGTTTTCAGATATGTAATTCAGTACAATAATTTCTTGCAACCTACACTGTCATGCATAAAATTACTGTCTTTCCCAATGATGGGTTAGTGTTTGCTCTGTTCTGGTTATGTAAATGATGTCACCATTTCCAATATTTTCAACAGTACTGAGCAATGAGATCACATTATTTAGCTTCTTGGATTAATATGTCCGCTAAACATGAATTTCCTTTTCTGAAAGCATGTATAACTTCTGCAATTGTGCGTATATATTGGGTTCAATTAGGTGCACTTTTTAAACGTTATTTTGTATCCATATAATGGAAACCCATAAGTTGAAATGATTCCTAGAAGGCCTTTTAAACATACGGGTGTCTGATTTGTATGTGGAAATATTAACAAAGAGCCACAATACATCAATTAAAAAAAAAAAAGCAAAACCACCCCTCCACGTTTGTGTATCTTCCTCAGGTTTTGTTATTTTTCTTTTTTTTTCTGAAGTCTTATATCTTGTACTATCTCTTGCCCACTATTTTTCTGTGCATTCACTTCTACACTCTAAATCTGCCACACCTTTTGCTTTCTCTACTAAAGAATGTGATAAACACCTCATTGTTTGTACGTTGCCTTTTCTCTGTAAAACTGGACTGTCAGCATGTCATGTTTGACAAAAGGTAATTAATGTGAATAATCCCTTAAAAGCCTCCCAGTAACAAAATATTTGGTATTGCTGCTAATATAATGAGACATCACTTTAATTACTTCAAATTATTTGAACAGTTTTTGAATCAAAATTTGCCAAGTCATTAATACCATACAAAATTAACCAGAAGTTGGCCTCATATACAGGTCAACAGAACCAGAGCTAATCTCACCTCAGAATTTTACAGCAAAGATCTCTGCATATGTATAATTTTTAAAATGATAAATGCATAAGATAATGATAGATAAGAATACAATAACTGAAACCTACATTTGGTGCTATTCTGTATTAGGATCTCTGGGAGAATTTTTCCTTAAACTTTCTAGTTTCATAGTTCATTTGGTATTTATATCTTCATGCCATCAAATAATATTGACTTTCATGTTGAAAAAAATGCAAGATAAAATTTGCATTAAATTCTGGTGTTTTTTAACATAATTTAAAGTAAAATACAAAAAATATACCTAGCAATATTTCACTTACATTTTTATTAACATTTTCAGATTTTTACTAAACTTCAACTCATGGTCAAATTTGACTAAAAAAGCCACTACATGTTCTTAGCCATCATAATCTGTAGAGTAATAGATTTTCTTTAGAGCTTTGACCCCTTAGTCTCAGCAGCAGTGCTCAGACATTGCCTATCTTCATTGACTTCAGCTCCAAAATGTTAACTTGATTTCACTAAAAGAATCAGGATAAGAAAAATATTTCTTTGTTGCTGTAATCTCATTTCAATGCAGTGCTTATCTTGCCAATGTTATTTCAACACATATATCTGCCTTTGCATTAAAAAAAATAAAGTAGGATCAATTTCAATAGAAAAAAAGACGAAGAAAAAGGATATCTCACCAATCATTCAATTTTTTAGCTTGGTAGTAACTAATTAACAAAGTACATAATCTAAATTACTTTACCTTGAGCTTCTTAGTTACTGATAAATAGTTTTATCTCTTTATTCTTCGCAAACATTTTCCTATATTCATTGCTAGCCAGAAAAATACAAAAATAACACTTTCCAAATTTATCAGTCCAATACCATCAAATATTACTGAGTTTACAATTATGTATTTTTTAATCTCAGCAGCAAACCATCCTTTTATCAACAAACCTATCCCTAAACCTACTTATTTTTGTTTCTGTTTACTAGTAAGTCACAGTGGTCATGAGTCAGCATGTTATTTTAATTAATAATTTTTATAATTATCATTATTATTATTATTTTGATGGCAAAGTAATTCAGCTTTTTGTGTAACTTTTGTTTGGCTGATTAGTTTTTAAAAATCATTTCACTGAGAATATCAAAACCATCCATTTTAAATTCAAACCGAAGCAAAATAGTACCATGTATTTCACAAGGGAGAAAAGACACTTAATGATATTTGTGCAATAAAATTTTGGAAAATATCAAATATTCCAGTTAAAAATAGGTGAAAAACTATCTTCTTCCCCTTTCCTTTTCATAGTGCTTATTCTATTTTACATCAAAATTGATGAGACTCAAATAGGTTTCAGCAGCACTTTATATGGATTAAAAAGAAAATCCTGGCAATATCTCATTGTTTTGAGTATAGGAAAAAAATATTCATATGATAGTGAAGCTGGCAAGGCTGAAACAGTTGTTAGAGGACTTTTTTTCTACATTCTGAAGTTTTCCCAGCAGCACTAGTATGGACAGTGCAGCCACGTCTATTGTTGTATTCTATTTTCTGCAGCAATTTGGCTTCCATTTCATGTCTATGCCATTCATATGAGTCTCTGACACTAACTTGCAACAATCAAGATTAATTAAACCTTTCTTTACTACAAATGTAATTATCTCAACTTTCCAAAATAAAAAGATAGAGATTTACACCACTTACGTGGGCATTACAAATTGCATAATAAAGTTTAATTGTTCCCTCAGAGTGTAAGAGTAATATGTATGTCTGAAATTGTAGCAGAGTTCACTGAACTCAGTAGAAGAGAGAAAAATAAGTCTCAAGCAGTAGTTCTACTACAACAGTGAATTTAGGCTGTGACACTTTCCTACTCTTAATTATTCAGGATCAATTACCATATCACACTCAGAATCACACATATTACACCTTTTCAATAAGCTTTTCATTTCTCCTTGACCTCCCTTATATTCTGTCCATAAATTGGTAAGGACATTGAGCCTGTGATCTGACAATGTATTTAATCTTGTGCACAATTTTAAGCACCTGAATAATTCTATTGATTGCTGGATCCAGGCCATCTATGACTCACCAGAAGACTTAATAGCCATTAAGACACTGAATAATGACCAGGTGGTAAGGACATAGCACCCAATGTGATATATTTCTCCTACATCATTTTTTGAGATTTACTTAAACTATGCCTTAAATTTTTCCTCAAAATAATAAAATACTTGTCAAATAAATAGTGTGACAATATGATCTTTCAAGTTTGTGAGGCAGTGAAATACTAATTTAATAGGGTACACAGAGAAACTCATAATACACATTAATATTTTCATCAGGATTAATTGAAACAGACCTTATGTTGTAAAGAATGGATTTTCAAAACCTGTAGAATGCTTGAAAGAAATGAGTTAGGAGGTTAGTCTAATTTCCAGTGAAAAGACCCTTATGCTTAAAAATTATCCAGAGAACTGTATGTTCCTGCTTAGAACTGGCCTAGGGTAAGAAAGGCTGTTGGAATGTGAGCCATGATTAAGCCCAACACTGCAGCAGCGACGTAGGTGACCAACCAAAGTAAAATATTTTACTGTCACCAAGACAGCATTGAAGGACTGAAACTAGTGGAAGGTAGTGGCAAAATATTAAAAACTTAAAAAAAAAAAAGACACCTTTTCTTTCTTGATACATATACATATGCAAGTATATAGCGATCTACACACACAAACATTTAGGTATGTGTCCGTCTGCGTATGAAGGTATGAAACAAATACATACATGCACCAGTTTCTTTTTCATAGGTGAAAATTATTATCAAATAAAATTGTATGATTTTAATTCTTCCATGTTCTTAGATATTCCTAACTATGGAATCATTCTTAAATTTTGACTTTCCATTGAAAATGTTTGTGGCACATTTTCACAAAGAGGAACAAAAGAAAGAGTTCACTGAACACATATGGATGAGAAATTAAAATCTTTCCATCCAAATGTACCACACAAGCCCTTTGCAGGAATGCATGTTGTCTGATGCAAATCGTTGGGACAGCACCAGTTTTCTGTATCCACTTTTGATGAGGAAAAAATATCACAACACATAATGGAAAATTTAATCTGACCCAGGAGATTGAGGATATTGGCATGGAGACTAAAATCCTGAATTTAAAAGCACTGTCATAGCATTTACTTTTTATTTAAATTGGTTTACTTTCCACATGTACATGATTGTTGGTTTGAGGCTTTCAGAAAGTTTAGTTCTAGTTCAGAGAGGTTTTAAATGCGTGTCACAACCTTCTGGTTTTACTCCTTAAAAATGGAAAATTGCTACAGTCAATCCACTAGAAGAACATATTAAATATAGCTTTACTCTAATGTAATTCTACACAATAAATATTTATCTTAGCTTTGAAATTGTGGGTGCCAAAACTATGGAAAATTTTGTCACCAGTGCTAATAAAAGATATAATTTATATCACTAGTATTAACATTTTCATATATTTTTTAATGTTTAGTTTTACTTTTGTGTAAAAAGTTCTGAAATACAAGAGCTTAGCTTTGCTATAAGAGATTTATAAAAGTTTTGGTTCCCAGCTCCTTGAAGTTTTAATGTCTTCTTGGCTTGAACACTACTGCTTGGCCCACTTAACTACCAACTCACAGATAGAAAACAGAGACTCTTCCCCTGTTGAAGCAGCTTTTTCTCTTTGAGTGCTGAAGGAGCATTGATGTGTGGTGGAGCAGGGCCTGGTGGAGCACAAAGGGGACCTAAGGGTGCAAACAAAAATTCTTGAGAAGTGCTGGAGGTGATCTGACGAGACCTGCAGACCCCACACCTTGTTGCACAGCAAGCTGTGCCTGCAATTTCGATATCACGGGCGAGAAGGAAAGTGTTCTCTGCCTGCTATCAGTTTTGAAGGTTTGGAGAGAGTAATTCATCAACCTTTTTTTTCAATTTGGAGTGGATGAGGAGCTGTCACAGTAATCCTTGCTTCATTACACAGCACAAAGTTTGGACACAAACCCACTTGCTGCTCCCGGGATGGGATGGGAGTGGGAAGGACTGAAAAGAAGGATGCATGACTCAGACTTACAGACATCTCCCAGTGAGATTTCAGTCTTGTCAGTAAATGTAAAGCGTAAAAAGAAGGAAGGAAGAGTTTTACCTAATTTTTTTTCCCCTTAAGTGGTGTCAGGCTTTCCATTTCCACTGCACCCATTAAGCTGTCATGTATAATGTGGACTTGAATATATTTTCTTGCAATTCATTAATTCTATGAAAAAATAGGTTTTCTTTTCAGAGAAATGATGGCTATCCACATAAGGAAGTTTTTGAAGAGCAGTGTGAAAGAAAGTCCTAAATAACTATTTGCAAGTATTACTGTTCACAAAAGTGACTGTTTTTTGCAACAACTCCAAAATTCCACTCAGTAGTTTTTTCACAAACTGCAAATTGCAAAATATAACAGTGAGTTTTATTCTATGAGAAAGTTCATGTAAAATAAGAGTTTCTAAGTTGCTTTCATGCTGGTCTTACATGCCATTTCTTAACAGAAATTATCTCAATCAATCCCCTAGAAATGTCTTTAATTTTCTTCTTGTCTCTTTAACAAATTTCTCATTATGGTATAAATGTGATTTACATAAGTGATGACATGAGTCATCAATGTGTCCTTGCACTAAAGATGGCTAAGGTGTCTTGAGCTGCAAAAGGAGTCATGTTGCCGGCAGGACGAGGGAGGTGATCCATCCCCGCTACTCAGAGCTGGTGAGGCTGCACCTGGAGTACTGTGTCCAGAGCTGGCTTCCCCATGCATATTGAACATACTGGAGGGAGACCAATGAAGGGATACAAACACAATGAAGGGACTGGAGTATTTCACTGAAGAGGAAAGGCTGAGAGTTAGGACTGTTCAGCCCAGAGAAGGGCAGGCTCAGGAGGAGCTTAAGTGAAAAGGAGGGAGCCAGGCTTTTTCAGTGGTGCCCAGTGACAGGACCAGAGGGGATGGGTACTCACGGCAACACAGGAGGCTCCCTCTGAACCAGTACTATTTTCACTGTGAGGGTGAATGCAGCACTGGCACAGATTGCCCAGACAGTGGAATCTCCATCCTTGAAGATACTAAAAAGTTCTCTGTGACTGATGCCTGTCTTTGGGTGGCCCTGCTTGCATAGAGGGCTTGGACCAGAGTTTCTCCAGAGATCCCTTCCAGACTCATTTGATGATCACATCTTAAATAACCAAGATATTGGTGGCATAAATAATTTTAAAATACAGCATAACATTGTAACATAACTGTCTAAGATTTTTTTCTGAATAACAAAGTCACCTAAAAGTTGAAGCCTACTTATGGAGAGCACACAAAGTGAATAAATGCAAAATTAATTTCTTGTATTTCTTGCTTTAAAGAGTGTAGCTCTCTGCATGTTTGGCAGAAGTATAGAGAAAGACCAAAGAGAGCTTCCCACAAATTATGGAAGGCTTTCATATCTCTAAGGACTACAGATGAGGGAACTGCACTGTTTGTAGGCTCAGTCTGAAATCAGTGTAAGTCTATTCTGTGAGAATGACCCAAAATCCTTCAGTCAAATATATTAAGTCAGTAATTAGGTATCTCAAATAAGCAAAAAAGTATGTATCTGATTGTAAAACTTCCTTACAAAAAACTCTTGGGAATTGTGCACATTTGACTGAGCTAGCCATTATTTGGAACATCATCTAGGAAATGGATATTGTAGAAGGAATGGGTTTCTAAATATATTACAACCCAGTTTATATTAATTTTATGCTGTGCATACATATTCCACAAATTTAAACAGTGTCCTGCACATTCTTTCCTAGACAAAGTTAAAATACCTGGATGAAAATACTGTTTCTTGAAAGGCAAACGTAACAAAAATGCTGCTGGGTGATATAGTTTGATGCTCAACTTCCCTCCCAGAAAAAAAAAAGAAAAAAAAAGAAAGGATTGTTTTCAGCAAAGCAAGACTTGCAGATGTTTAAAGTAATATTTCAAATGAAGGTGTCTTTATGCTGGCAGTAACATTAAATACTAGATTTTGAAAAAAGATAGTAGAAAAATAGGTCTGCACTTTTTGGCAGGAGTAGTTCCGTGTTGCCTTTATCTCTTCAGTAAACTGATGGCCTTGGAGAGCAGAGGAAAAAATCCAAATATAAATATGTGCCTTTTCAGGAATACCATTTTGATAGGGCTTTTCTCTTAATCATTATAAATGGTCCAAAAGGAGCACTCCATCAATCAAATAATCAGGGGCAGGAGCAGATTATGGGTCTGTCAATATTTCAACCAATAGCAAAACAATTCAAAATTCAAAGTTGCAGCTCCTGCAATGCTCACAAGCAACAAAAGTAATAGTAGTCCTGATACTCTCAATTCTGAAATGTTACAAGTTTTGCATGTGCCATCTATCTGAGAGAATTTATCTCCCAGTTACCTGGCAAAAATTTGGAGAATCTGGTCTGACTTTAGTTGAATTTTGCATCAATGAAACAGAAATAACAAAATTATCTTTTAACAATAAATACTGGTTGACAGAAAGGCAGGAAAAGCAGGTTTCTGTTCTCTAGTTCATACCTGTAAGGTGCTACTTGTTATAATTTTGCCAAAATATAAATAAACTGTCCAATCAATAAAAGATGTCCATTGTATATTTCCTTTAAATCAGTATGTTTAGCCATCACAGAAGATAAAATCATGACTCAAAAAGCACTGATCACCAGCGACGGTTTAAATCAAATTTTTCTGAAATTGGCTATACCAAACCATACAAATGAAAATCTGGATCAGTGAGGCAATAAGTTTTTATTTATAATTTCATTTGTTTACAGTCCTGAATAAAAATATAGTTATCTTCAGACTGTGAAAAGCCAGCACTTTTTCCAGAGCAGACTAAAAATGTGGTCTTGAATCTAATGAACTTAACCCTTTAAAGAAAGCTTTTTCATTGTGGACCAAAAAAAGGAAAAAAAAAAAAATCTCTTGATGTAAATTTCTACATGGCCTCTAGATAATCCTAAGTGACACTTAGTTTAATAGATTTATGGGTCAATCATATATCACTATCTGGTTGGAGTATGGGCTTGTTTTCAGGGGGAAAAAATTTGCATAATCAGCCTGACAGAAGATGGAGGTCAAAGAAATTTGATACTTCTTACTGCCACTCTTAAGGGCATGGATACTCTTCACAGTGAAGAGGGAACAATCTTTCTCAATCCAGCCCTTGATTTAATTGACTGGTGGTCCTAATTTTTGGTTCAGAGAGTTTATAAGAATTCATCTCATCTGCACAAGAATTTCTAATGTGAAGCTGACCTGGTTGTCACAAGTGTTTGAAGCTGACAAAATCCAAACAAGCTGCACAGGTGATATGGTCAATCCTGAAATGAAGTTTGGCTGCAGCAAAAATCTCTGCAGAGCTTGTAGACTGGGTAAGATTTCTGAGGTTATCAAACTTCTGGTTTGCACAACTGCAGGGCAGAATTGTAGAGGCAGATGTAAAGCAAAAATCACTTTTACATTGCCTAAGTTTTCAGTGATCCCTTACAGTCAAATCTTGTGGTCATATCCAACAATTCTCCTGCTGACATTGGTGGGCACTTGTTCTTCAAATATAAATATAAAAATAACACATTATTATAAAATGGGAAAAGCATATGAGGAATATTATGAGGATAATTTATAATTATCTTTATCATTATCTTTTTATTCAGTGAATTTTCTATGTACATTGCAGAGTAAAGTTTTGCCCTCCAAAGAAACCAAAAATAACCCTGTTAGAAGTGGTCATGGCAGACAATAGCTGGCAATAGTTGCAGAAAGAGTAATAGCATCCATGTGTAAACACACAACAATACAATCTTTAATTTCATAATTACATACCATTTTTCCTTGTCTCATTCAGTGTTCAATGTTCACTCAATGAACCCCTATTGCAATGATTTGTTTAATCATTTTCATTCAATATGGGCCAGGGCATATTTCTTGCACTACTGTGTTATACATCAAATTTTTGATTTCCTAACAAGTTTTTCCTTCAAATTCATTGCTAAAGTATGTGAATGCAGGTAATATAAATTAGAAAAAAATAAAATGGGTAATATTAATTAATTTATCTTCACGACTCTGGGCATACTTCCTCTTTTACATGCAGACTGCATTTACATTGTTTAGCCTAGGAGCAATCACAGGCTCAAATATGACATTGCTACACTGCTTAATTTAGGAAGCCTGCAGCTGGGATGTATACATATCCCATAGTGCTTTGCCTTGCTAAGTCTTTCGGAAAAAAGTCTCCACTGATTTACCTGCTTTTCATGAAATACTGCTGCAAGACATTCTGGAATATACAGGACCAGCTTTCATAGTGATTGGACATACCTGTGATTATAGTGGTAAATTTACACAGCTGCTGCTGGCATAATTGGACGTAGCATAATGGGTAACCTTTGGACACTTCATATTATCTTCATAGTATCTTATATTGTCAGAGCATTGTACTACTGCCATCAGCTGCTGCAAGGGCTCAGACCCTGAGGCAAATTACAGACCCTGAGATTAAATGAGGACCCTGCAAAATGAAAGACATACAAGTCCTGGCCACCTGTGAAAAGTTGAACTTAAATGAAATGTCAGTTATCACAAAGAAAACTTCAGCTTAAAGGAAAAGAGAATCCAGAGAAATTTTCACATATCTAAGTATAACTCTTTGTGTTTTCTGTAATTCCTACCACATTGAAGGCCTTCAAATTTTGGCAAAGGGGTCGATGAAAATGTTTTGAGGTAAAGCCGATTTGATTTTTTTGGAAGATAGTTTGCTGGTCAAAAACACCTAGTCAAAAACACTTCAATTAGCAGCCAACATATCAGGCTAGAGTGTCTTAGATAATTAACTTCTACTGTTTCCTTAACATTTCTAAGTCATGGCTGAATGTGCACTCTTTAGCAGTGAATGAAACTGTACATACTGTTTCAGTAGTATCTTTATAAACTCAGAAAGCTGCAGAAACAATACAGAGAATAGTGTAAGATATTTCAAGAATGTAAATGGAATTGTTTGCCATTTAAAGTCAAGATATTTTTACTATTGACTATGTCAGTGTGAGAGAGAAAATGAGAGAAAGAGAGATTATACCAGGGGGCCAACCTACCCCGATGTGATGAACTAGGAAAAGATCTTTTCTCGCACTTCTCATTTAACATGTCTGCACATGCTGGTTTTGTAAAGGGCTGTTTTCATCTGCTATTTTTTATGGGGTTTTTGGCCAAGTGGAAGTATTTGCACTTGCAATAAGTAGTACAAGTGAAGTGAACTTGGGAAGCTGTGGATCTATTGGCAGGATTTATATATTGGGTCTGTATCTGATAAACAGATGGTCTCTATCATAAACTGGTCAGGCTCCAAGTTTCTTGGAAGTGCTACCACACACCTACACAGACCTTGCAGAATTATTTCTGCACATACACAGTAGTTTATCGCATTCCAAATAGATCCACTCTGTTGCACATGTGCAAACCACCTGTGAAGCACATAGACAACAAATCTGATGTGTCTTTTGAGACAATGGGTCTGGTAGCCACACTTTCATTATGAAAGACTTTGTTTTCAGAGTATGCAATCTCCTACCTCCTCCCTCTAGCATAATACTTCTGATAATGAAACACTTAAGTTTTGGAGTTTTTTACTATTTTAATAACCCTAAGCTGATAGATAATTGTTTTACATCACAATAGAGACACATTCTCTCTCAAGAACTCTGCAACTAGGGCTGAAATTTTTTTAATGTATTACACCTCTCCAAAATGTAAAACTTTAGCCAAAACTTTTGTTTTGATTTTAATGCCTTATTTTGCTTATGACATGTCATTTGCACACCTAATATGAGCTTACCTAATTGAAATCCTCTTATTTCTTACGTATTTTCCTTCCACTTCTATTATCCCATGCATAGCATTATAAAGACCTTGTAATTTTAAATTATAAATGGGAATTTGTCTTGAATTCTATCCATTATATGCAGCGTATTACTGAAATTACTGTCAGTAGGAAAAAATACAGGGATGAATGAATTCAAATTAATGGGTTATTATACTGGTATTTTTAAACCATCCACAGATTTACCTGATGGGCCAGATCCTGAGCTGTGTTCTCACAAACTGCTAATTGATTTGGCGTTTACAGGAAAAAATTACAGTACATTTTTCCTGTTTTGTGAACAGAAGAGTAATCCATACACTTCCTGGAGAACAATCTCTCTGTTAGTCCAATATGACTTTGCTATGAGACATGCAGAGTGCCTTTTCACACTTTCTGAGATGATAGGGAGGAGTACAGAAGTTCACTTCCCTCCAAGCATACATAGTTCTGCTTCCATCTGCTCAAAAATAAAAAAATGTGCGTTTTTCATTAGTGAAGCAGCAACTGCCAACCTTTTTGACCTTCTAGCACACATTTCAACATTTTATTTCTGTGGAGGGACACTGTATAAATCCACATTCCACAAAGATCAAAGAGAATGCTTGTTTGCACAGGGTTTGTTTGGAAACAGAGGAGGGCACCACAGTGCTTTCGTGAACTGTTCAGAAACAGGAACTGCTCCACTGGGATATGGATTTTATTTGAGTGAAAAGCAGTGTCTTAATACACTGATGTTTGTATGGCTTAAGACTCCTGGGCTTGCTGTTGCCTCATTGAGTGTGTTACATTATAGACTACTTCACATGCATACAATTTTTCTTCTGTTGTCTATAGAATGTTCCCCTGAATTTATTGAAAGTGTCTCAAATCCAGCATCTGGTGAAAATCAAAGGAGGGGATAAGTAGTATAACTAGATACCACAAGCTTGTGTACATTACTTGCATCCTGTTAATATAATAAAAGCTCTTACCTTCAAACTTTTGTCATAGATTTATTCCTAGTGCGAAAAGATAAAGCTTCCAGAGTGATAAATTATTAAACAACCTTAGCTGGTAAATGGAGCTTTTGTGCAAAGCTGCTTACAAATAGGAAGTCAGACTATTCCAAATTAAACCACATTTTCTATTATGTGATATATTGGCTATTACTTTAAAGTGAAAGTAATTATAGGAAAGTAGAAAATTTCTCATATTATTGCCATTATTTTCTATGAATGAAAAAAAAGAAAATGAACAAAAAACTAAAATGCAGCCTATGAAGTCTGAATTTCAAAATAATGGTTTAACGCTGTCTTGGTTGGGGAAAAAAAAAGATAGGATTCATTGCAGTTTTGTATTCTTGATTCTTACATGTCTCTTTCTGGGTTTGCAATATTTTTTTCTTTTCTTTTTTAAGACAAGCTCAGAAAAAGCTTCATTATTAAGCAGTTCATTACCCCGACCTTTTTACTGTAAACATTTGAGCACTGATCTCCTACAAATGGGTCAGAAGCAGATAAATCACTCTTCTTGTCACTTCCCATGGTCTGCCAGCTTGGTTAGCCAGCTTCTGCAGATGCCCTCCCTGACATCAAAACACAGGGGCCAGCAGGAAACAAAAAAATGCCAGATTTCTCCTGATGCCCAGGCAAGCTCTGTATGCTGTAGAAGAATTCTGTGTGCTTTGATAAGTGCCACTGTGCTGAATCAGCATGGTGGGCAGGTTAACTTTGTGACCTTCTTGAAGTTGACTGCTTCCCCCAGACACAGCCTATAACATAGACTGTCAAAACTACTAAAGTAAAAGACAGCAATATTTCTTTTACTGTTAAGTCATCCTTCCTCTGTGCAGATCTCAGGTGTCCTGGCATTCTCCTGCACAATTTCATATGCTTTATTGTTTCCATCAGCTGTGTGCAGGATTTTTTTGTGCGAGGGAGTGCATTTTTTGCACAGCCCCATTCTGTCACCCTGACATTTCACATGTGCTCTGGGTGTCTGGGCCTGGTTTCTAGAAACAATTCAAAGCAATTTTGTAGTCTCCTGCAGTTCGAACATCACTACTGTTACATATACCATATTTGGAGACAGCAGCTTTTGTTTTGGGGAATTGTTTTCAGAGCAGTGTTATTCACATTAAAAACCAAAAGGAAATGCGATCTACCTGCGTTTGAGGGAAAAAGAAACCCCAACCAAACCTAAGCCCTATCACCCCCACCAAACCAAAACCAAACCAAAACCAAATCAAACCAAATTAAAAACCACAAACAAAACAAACAAAAAACCCAAACAAACAAACAAAACCCCCAACCCCCATCCCCAAAACTACAAAAAAACAGAACAAAAGAAATAAACAAAAAACCCTAAAAAACCTAAACCAAACCAACAAAATAAAGCAAAGCAGCATTCTCTTACTACTGCAGATGCAAATTCTAAGGACAACTTTTAGAGAGCTTTAAAATCTTGTGTGTAGGTTTCTAAGCTTGAAAGCTGTTTCAGACAGGGTACACAGAAACAAAGCCTCACCTAAGGATAAGGACAAGGACAACAATCCCTCGAACAACAGCATGCCATTTTTTGAGACAAGAGGTATACTAACTAACAAGAGGTTAGTTAAGTGTCTTTTTCATTCCTACGATCTCAGTCCCTAATGTATTCTGAATCCTTTGTCAGTAGCAATAGTAGATGTGTATTCAGGGTAAACATTTTTGCATTAACTATTGCTCCTTGTTTCCAAGAGCATTGGCACAAAGGGCCTTTTGCTGCTCTCAGCAGCCTTCTCACTCAAGTAGCTGCCCACATTCTAGTGCCTAAGGCCAGCCCTAAGACATCCTGTTTCCCTCAGTCAGACACTGTTTGTAGCATGGATAGTGATAAATCAAACAGTGTGCTGAGATCATCTGAACTGAGAGGATACAACAAAAAAAATCTTGAGGCAGTATGTTCTGATCACTGTCACTATCTGAAGCAGTGGATGATCAGACTGAAACTACCAGATTTGCTTTTAAAAGGGAACACACTTTTATAGGTTTGTTATCTCATTGTCTAATACATAAAATCTTTTCAAGATAAATGGAAACGTGTTTACATTTAAATAACCACCTTTTCATGTATTGATTTCCTTGCCCCATATCAAAGAACACAGAGTTCAATTTTTTAAAGGATATAAAGGTTATAAATATACCTGGTTAAATAGCTATAGTAGAGGCTATCCTGTGCTCAGCATCTTCAGGCATCAGGCCTAAAAGGACTATTTAAGCTTTCTGCAGAGTTTTGTTCAGGATCTCTGTGTTTACATGGATTTAACACCCCAAAATGTCTTTTGTATTCATTGCAAGTGAATAATCTCATAATCTGTAAATCAATGTAAAATAAATGAGTACCTTTGCTTTACCTTCTGGTTTTTCCCTGTCTCGTTCCTCCCAGCATACAGTCATTTATTACTTCTTAAACTGATTAATCACTTAACACATCCCAGACATATTTTTGTCTTGGTAATGTCATGATTACGACACGCATTATGTCATGATTTTTTATTTCCCAGCACAAGGATGAAGGGAGCTAATATATAAATTTTTTAAACGTTTTTAAAAGATTTTTTTTTTAAAAACAACAAGATGACAACTAACATCAGCATTAAATATCAGAAAAAAGTCTGAAAAACCACTTTTTAATACATGTTCTGATGCACAGGGTAGTTTATTGCATAATGTTAGCCAAAGTGTTATCACCCCAATGCTGTGCAGACTGTGTGCTGAGAAGAGGATTTTTGAAATCCAGAAAGAATCTCACCAACATTCAAAAGTATAAAATCCATCTGCAACATAGGTATTGTCTTTTGAACCCACAATACAACCTAGTTTGACCCCACTGAAGGAAAATTACAGACATGGATGCTCTGTCATGATTCAAGATCATTCTAATTTGTAGCAGAGTAATATGTCAAGTGGAGGACTAGTGGTCCAACTACAGTGTATCCACGTCTTTATTTGTGCACATGCTGTGCCTGTCTGTGCACTGGAATGTACATATGGTTTAAAGTAGACAGTATTTATACACTAGTCTGATAAAAAACAACTTTTTAATCTCTCATAGTTATGACCAAAGGTCAAACACTTCTGTTATTGATTTTGTGTCATCTGTAGGTATATACTTACGTCTGTGTCCATAGGAATTAGTGTTTGAGCACCCAACAGATACTCACCAATGAATGCTCCCATCATGAAGAGAGTTAAATATCCTGTGACACCAATAACATTTTAATAAATCCCACCTGTAGCTATATTGGTACGATAGCTTTTGGTGGGTCCATCACACAGGTGAAAAGACCCAGAGCAGAAAGCACAGTGGCTTCACATGCTGCACTGGCCCTCCAGTAGTGGAGGAATCCCAGTAACTGTCCTTTAGTGGTTGTTGCTGCACACCCCCCAGCAGGGCAGCACTGCAGCCTCCACTACCGAGTGTTAGCTATGGCATTCTCCCCATTGCCTGGCTCACTGCAGAGTTAGCAAGGTACTTTATCAAGCAAAGAGTAACTTCAGACAACCATGTGAAATTTTTCACAAAGAATAGAAGTCTGATTAATATTCATACAGCAAATCCTGGGATAGCAGAATTTTATTTAACTGTAAAGAAACTAAATCCTTTACGATGAAAAAACACAAAGGATGGAAGCCAAATAGTTTTAACTCTAGTTGTATTTCTCATAGAAAATTAATCACTGAAAATTAGAGGCCTTGGAATTATAGAACCACTGATAGTCATAATCAGATGCCATTTAGCCTTTCTTATCCTGTATATTATGGCAAGAAGGTCTACTGTGTGAGGGGAGGGTATGAAGCATATTAACATGTGTGGAAGATTGCACATATAGGCTCAGGCACAATGCAAATAGGGGAGCAAAGAGAAAAAGTTGACAAAAAACCAGAACATTCTGTCATTTACTGTGTCACCTCACCCAGAGTGTGCAACATATTGTGATCTTATCTAGCAAGACCTTGTCTTGTTCTGGTCAAGTTTTAGATGTCTTTGTTCTCACCTTTCGTATAGGTATACAGGGAGAATACAGAAAAATACATGTATGTGTAAAGAGGAACAACTTTGAATATCAAAATGATGAGATATCTTCAGTAGGTTTTCTTGTTTTGTGACCTGTGTATCTTTCTACTTTTTATTCATCTTACAGAGTTTCTTGGAATAAAGGATGCTATGTGTCTACTGCAGTATATGTGCTAACAACCTGATTTGACTGCATTTTCCTACAGCTTAGCGTTGAATGCTCTGAGATGAGAACACTCTGAAAACTTTTTTCGGACACTGAATACTAAAAATGCTCTTTACCACATCAGTGGCACACTATGTATTCAGGAACAAAATATTTCTCAGCACTTGTCTAAAAGTAAAGAAAAACTGCCTACTGTGTTGCAGAGCTACAGTAGGCTGGCATGACAAAGATGGGATCCAGGATATCTCACATGGGAGAATCTTTTTCACTACCATAGCTTCCTTAGTCTTACACCACTGCAGTCTTTTATTCCAAGGGACTAATATTTTTATTCTTTGGGAGAAAGCAGAGTAGTTTTGTTTCCTTTTTTGCTCATCTCTGTGAGCCTGCAGGTGCAGCCAACATTTCCAAAACCAGAACATATGCACCACTTGACAGAGAAAATAACCAAAGAATTTCACTATACACACTTTGTTCTCCCCTGCATTTAAGGTCTAATAGTTGCAAAAATCAAAATTATTCAGGGCATAATAACTGGATGAATTTTGCTTTCACACATGAAGCTGACAAGAGCATGCAATAACCTCATACATAAAAAAGAACAACTTTACAGATAGGAAAATTTCCTTCTCTGGGTCAAGGATAGCCATAGTGAATGGTCTGTCCGGTAGACCCAGTAATTTAGTAACTGCTTTTTAGAGAAAAGAAAATGCCTTTCTTTTAACATTTTTTTTCTCTAAATGGCCATTCTAATGTATCTGCCACTGATCATTACACCATGCTATCACTGAGTGATTACTCAGTAAATTTTAGTCCCCACAGTTGTTACCTTCAGCTTCACTATTTGCATACAAGACATAGTTGATGAATAGACGTAAATTGTCTGAAGAACAAGCACTAGCTGCATTATCAGCTATTTCTTTTCTCAGCATCACATGCAGAGATGTAGTGATTTGGGTGTTCTCCAGACACACTCCTATGTAGTGCATCTCAAGATTTTTCAGATAAAGCCACTCACAGAAGAAAAATACACTTGTTTTAGACAACACTTGGTGAAACCCTGATTCCTCTTACATGGACCCATTCCAGGCATTCGGTAGGAATTTCACAGATTCACAGCCTTTCACCTGGGTGGAAATACATATTTGTGAATGATACAGTAGAAGGGATATGAAGTCAAGAAGATACAATAATAAAGGACACCCAAGCAACAACTATTTACTTGTTGAGACACTGGTTTGAGAAAGCAGACAAAGGGCTTAGTAGGCATCACACTTGAGGAGAATGTGAGAGTGATTCAGAACACATTAGATCAACTGTGTTGTGTGTGATTTAGAATACAATATGTCAAAGTACAGAAACCTTGTGGCTTTTAAAGAGTGGTGCTGCAGTAAATTTGCATTCTATTATTTCCATATTATGTTCTCTAGGCCTTAGTAATGACTACAGAAACCAATTCCAGATGAGTAATGCTTGTGAAAACACACATATGTGGCTGCTGCTAGCAGCAACAGCCTTATACCTGTCCAGCTAAACTACAGTGACACATACCAAGTACTTCAACATGATATTAAATTGCTTATGTCTCTAACAAATGTCAAAAAATGAACACTATCAGGCTGAAACACCAGACTTTGTTTTTGTAAACACCTGATACGACAAACATCACCAAGATCCCATTAAGCTCCCCTACCAAATAAAGAGTTGCACTTAATCTTGTCCACAGGCAGAGCAGACAAATGCAGCTCTCGAGGTGCACAGCGTGCTGCTGCTGCCCCCTTAAGACAAGTAAACATAAATAATTATATGTGTATTGTAGTTTCTCTACATTTTCTCAAATATCTTCCCCTACAAGCTATTAGAGTGATTATAATAAGAAGCTTGCCTAGTGTAAGCTGATGCAACAATAAATCCAGTCTATTACAAGACCTATGAAAAAGTAAGGTTTAGTTTAAGGATATGAGAGAATAAGAAAAACAGAATTATTTTTGTAATTGTATTGGAACCTGTAAGATAGCAGGGCATAAACTGTGAAAACAAAGATACAGTTAACACTTGTAATACTTGAAGAAGAGATATTATCAGGGAGAAAAAAGGTTTAGTCCCTACCCATGCACTTTAGGATGACATACAGCTCAGTAACCTTGATAGGCCATGAGGTGATTGCATGAAAACTGCAGCAAGGATAAGTTATCATCACTTTCCATTCCTTTAACCTTTGTCAAGAGACTTGCTTAATGTTTGGTCATTTGCACTTTTCTTTAAATTTTGTCTAAGACTCAGATATTAGAATTTTAATGGCTGCTGATAGATGTCCTTTGAAACTGGATTGCATATAGTTTTATTTTGACCTAGATGAATGCTCTCCATTTTCACTTGGCTGTTCACCTCTGCATCTTTGAATTGAGTTCAGCCAGACAAAACTGGGAAAGCAGAACAGTTAAGACACTAAGTACAAAAGGATGGGGTTTTATCCTCTTGCACTCTATTCAAGAACTTAATATCACAAGGCCACAGAGGCACAGTGGAGTCTAAATCACTGCAATTACTGAACATACAAAAGCTGTAAGGCCTGCTGCTTTCAATGGTTTCTGATGACTTCTAAATCGTGGAACAAAATCGTAGAATCATGTAATCATTTATTTTGGAAAATACCTCTAAAATCATCAAGTACAACCATTAATCCAGCATTGCCAAGTCCACCGCTAACCATGTCCCTGCGTGCTGCATCTATACATCCTTTAAATACCTCCAGTGCATGGTCCAGTTGATAAAGGAATCCAGCCAATTCATCTACAGTGTTGTTGGGTAGCATGGTACTAACCTCCCATACAAGTGTTCAAAGATTTTTCCAGGTGTAAGTCCTTATTGCATCACCCTTAACTCTGTGTGCAGGTGTCACGCTAGGAAGGACAATCCATCCCTGATCATGAAAGCAGTCAAGGACAAATGCACATTTTAAGTACAGACAGAGAACATGAGATCACATGCTTTCACAGTAGAAAGAAAGACATATTGTGGTATAGCCCCAATATCTTCACATGAAAAATTCTGCTTAGGGAGAAGTAGCCCTGGCAATTACACCTATTTATTCTTGGCAGGTACGTGTCTGTACATTTTAAATTCAGACTGCAAAGGAAAAGCTGATTCACCACCAGCAACTTATTAAAATAATTGAAGTACTGTAGTTTCTTTTACTACTCTGTGCCAGAAAGACAAACCTTCTGGAGAGTCTTTCCTTAAAATTAAAAAGTCATAAAAGATTTGACTAAACATTTCCTAGCTTGTTCAAAGAACTAAAGCATCTGAAATCTACTGTGTGTTTACTGAACACGAACAAATGCAGGAAAATATCTCTGTGAAGAACAGCTAAGATTCAAAAGAAATGTCACTTTCAGAACGGCTACAATAGCACTCATGTTTTCTGGAAAAATAACTGGAGTAATGACCTGAAAGCTCACCTGTGTTTCTCCATAAAACTAGGCTATTTAAGAAAATATATATAGACTCCATTCTATCTTTATGCAACAATCTTTAGACTATCACCAAAGCAGTACTATTGCTAAGATTATTTAACACTGCAAATTAAAGAGCAAATACAAACCTACATGTGGTCTTTGTTTACTGAGTTAAAAAAAATATTTGTTTACTTAATACTCCTTCTCTCAACAATCAGTGTATTCCTTAGAGACAATCACAACTCCAAATTCAAACTCTGTGGTCACAGTGGAATTCTTCACATGTTGAAGTATTTTAAATGTTTGTGTTGGAGCAGAATCACAGCACATAAATTAGCTCTTGAGGACCCCAAATAGGTAACAATACTACAGACCAGAAATTTTGCTACAACACTGTGCAAGATCTTGAATTATTATTTGAGAAGATGTTAAAAATTTTCAGTGGCACTCTCTAGAATTTTACAATACAGCTGTGAACAAATAAAAAGTAGAGAAAAGGGAAAAAAATCAATGTACAGTTTGTTCAGAAATAGTTATGGTTTTCCAACTTTTGCCTGGGTGATATAGAAGAAAAACACCATGTCACAGGCAGACCATACTGAGCACTTGTCACTGAGCAGCACTCAGAATGGCTGCTGCACTACCACAAGAAAAGAGCAGTCCTGTCTACAACACCATGCTTCAAGTCAAACGAAACAATGCAATATGTCTAATGTTATTTTTGTCAGAAAGCACGAACTCTTCTTAAAAGGAAGCGAAAACACATTTTGAAGATTATTTAAAATATTTTTCTCTTGCTTTTCTCACCATGCTTTTCATCTCCCTTTCATTGTTAGTATCCATTTGGTTTTGATATGTTTCTTTCAGCTTGTCCAGTTAAGGTGTCTGGGCTACATTTTATACTTTTCTATGTATTTATAAAATCCTATATATTCTGAGAAGGTTTATTTATCATAGTGAAGAATTCAACTGCTTTTGGGGTTACATTTTGGGCAGGGCAGATTTTCAATGCTTTCTTTGATACTCTATAGCCCTGTGTTTGACAGCTTCATCCAAATCACATTCTAAAATATCACCTGTAGTTTCCCTAGTGCTGGTAGTACTAATTTATGCAGAAAACTCTCATATGAAGTTTCTTATAAAAGCTACACAGACCTTTCATAGTCTGCTGTTTAAATTTCATAAATGAAAAGATAGGGTTCACATTACATTCTTCTGGTGAAATTTCAGCCTTTCAACTATTACAAGCGTCTTCTGATTTTAACATACTTTAACAAAGCATTGATTTTATCATTATGCATTTGCTCTGCAAAGTTTTATGTATGTGAGTGCTTAAAAGCACCGGTTCAATATTAACCATAAAGAAAAAGCTTTATTGTATCAGAATCTTGCTCAGAATATGAATCAGATTTCCACAACTGTGCAGCATAAATAACTGCTTTCAACACATCCAACTGGCACAGCTTAGTGGCGTGTGTACATTGCCAGTCTCTGGTCAAAGTATAGGACAAAGTATCTTTATAACATCATTGGGATTCTGATCTTCGTCCCTTTATTATAAATAAATTGAACTTAATCAAATAATTGTAGCATAAATCTGAAGCATGTTTTATGAATCAGAACCAGGCTTACTTCTACAAAGGATGACACTATCCTTTGCAGATTGTTTCATACAATTTGCTTCAAAGGCTTTGGCTAGTCATTTCTCATGTGCTCTCCAGTCTTGCACTTCAGTGTAATCTTCCTTTTCCCCTTAACCTGTCATATTAGATATTTTTTCCTATTTATCTGTACAATGGAAAATCAGATAGACTATATGCTGTGACTATTTCTTAATAGGGAAATATAAATCAATGCCTTCCTGGCTTTTGAACTCACACAAGTGGAGAAATCCAACTTAGTCAACTTAAAATGTCACACAAACTCATTTCCTGACTTATTGGAATGCTTATGGTCTATTACTAATGTCAGACAAAAGCGGGGTTTCCTTCTAGTGTTTAATTTTGTGTCTACTCTTCACGTTTGTAGGGGTGTTTAAATTTTATATTCATCTTCATTGTGCATAGAGAAGTACAGAAGTACTCAGCTGTCAGAGGAAATCAGATTTTGAGAGCTCCTTGAAGCTTTGTATGTATCACAGACTTTTATCTAGCAAAAAAATTGCAGGGCTAGATATTGATCCTGATATAAAATCTGTAGAGTGTGTTTTAGTCTGGCCATTTTAAGACATCTCATTTGCTGATGCAAATAATTCTAGGCCCAATTTAGATAATTTGACATAGAACTATCCCATTAATTTGGAAAAACATCTATTTGAATGTCAAGTAACTGTGTACATCTGTTATTTAGGCTCATAATTATAAACTTATAAGAAAGAGATAATCGGAATAATTTTGTCACCATTTTCTCTAGGTTGATTTTGTATTTGCTTCTGATCCATCTTTCGTTGTCATGCTTTATTTGTAAGTATTTGTTCTACATCGCCTTGTTAGCTGGGCAACCGTTACAAATAAGTGTTATTTCCCAACTGGTTTTCCTAAAATCACTGAGGGTTGTTTGGAATTTCTGGTGTCAGACATGTTGGAGACCGACTGTTAAACACACAGCTTAAATGTGTGTTAGTGTTCTAGTGACAAGAGAAAATAGAATTGGAGAAGTTGATGGGGTGGAAGGGCAGGAAGTACCCTCAGTGTTTTCTTGATTAGTGAAAGAAAAATATTTATACACCAAGTATATGTATAATATATTTATAATTTATTTTTAGATATTATTTTTATATATACTTTATTTATATATATATTTTTATATATACTATGTATAATTTATATATATTATTTATATATATATATATATAAAATATATATTTTTATATATATGTAGAATATATTTATAATATATTTATACACCAAGTATATATACAAGTATATGTACTTCTGCTATAACAGCATATAGACTAAATACTGTGACTATTTCTTAACAAGGAAAAATAAATCAGTGTCTTCCTGGCTTAGATGACACCTATGTCATACATTAGGCAGGGATGTCTGAAGAATGAATGAAAGCCATTAGCATCTGTTCATTCATATTGCTTCACTATTAGTTTATTTCTTGGCACAGTCTATGCCAACTAGCATGTCTGAAAGACAGACAACACAAAACAGGGAGGAGTGGTGCGTACACAAGGTATTTGTGCTGTGATTCAGAGGGACCAGGAAGGGCTGGACAAAGGGGCTAACAGAAAGCTCATAAAATTCAACAAGGGGAAGTGAAAAGCCTTGCACCTGGGGAGGACTGTGAGTGACCGAGACACAGATGCAGACCGGCAGGGAATCTGAATCGTTTATTCAAAGAAATGAATAAGAAATGTGGTTTTATAATCTTTTTCAAGGCACAGTATTATATGGTAATTCTCACCACGTGACCTATCCCGTGCTGCCACATCAGCAACACACTTTCTCAATGTCCTTCTATGGGGTGATAACACGCTGTTCACTCGTCCATCAGCTCCTGGCAGGCTCCTCTCTGTAGGGGTCTGCCGTGTGACACCTCCTCCCGCCAGGGTCTGGTGGCGACAAGCCTCTCTGTGCTGCCATGTGCCTCTGCAGGAGCATCCCGCAGCCCGCAGCTCAACTCCATCCCATCTCTTCCCACAGAGGAACAATGCCAGGCACCAGAAAACACTGGGGGCTGACCCATTCTTTGCAGGGCTGCTAAGAAAGCACTGGCAGGCCGTCTTGGCAGGCAAAAAGTTGACCATGAGCCAGCAAAGTGTTGTCATGGTGAAGGCAGCCAGTAGTGTGCTATCAGAGCATCAGCAGCAGGGTGAGGGAGGTCATCTTTCCTCTCTACTCAGTAGAGGACGGCTATGAAACTGACTAATGAACAGGAGTATGTCTCATGAGGAAAGCCTGCAGGAGATGGGACCTTTCTGGATAAAAGAAGGCTTGGCAGGAGATCTTATTAATACCCAAAGAGAGGGTATAAAGAAGATGGCATAAGGCTTTTCTCACTGACAAGACAAGAGGCAATAAGCGCAAAAACACCATGAAATTCTGTTTGAAGACAAGAAATCTGCTGCTGTTTCTGTTGCAAACATCAATTAAATTCTGACACAAGTTCCCCAGAGAGGGTTTAGAATCTCAGTTCTTGAAGCTATTCAGAAAGTGACCAGACACAGCCCTGGCAAACCTGCTCTCACTGACCCTGCTTGAGCAGGGTGTTTGGAAGAGATAACATCGCATGAGGTCTACTTTCAACAATGTGATTCTGTGAAGCACAGTTTAGGGAAGTATAACAGATCCTCCCAATGGGCAGTGTATATGAAACCGCACTACTTCAGGCTCTTTCACCTCTCTGTAGTCCTTTGCCAGTACGTTTGCTATTTCCAACATGTCCCTACGCATGGGAATGCAACATCCCAGGGCAGGAAATTATTGCAATAAAATGATCACCCTGGTGGACAGTGGTGCAGTAAAAAGCACTTATCACTGACAATGCCTTGGCCTCTCTCCAGAATCCCTGGAAAACTGCTGTGCAGAAAAGGACCTCGCGGTGCTGACTGATAGCTGCCTGGACATGAGCCAACGGTGTACCCAGGTTGCCAAGAAGCCCAAGGGCATCATGGCTTGAATCAGAAATACTGTGTCCAGCAGGACCAGGGTGATGACCATCCCTTGTACTCAGCACTGGTGAGGCCACACCTCGAATTCTGTTCAGTTTTGGGCCTCTCATAACACAAAGGACATTGAGGTCCTGGAAAGGGTCCAGGGAAAGGCAATGGAGCTGGCAAAGGGTCTGGAGCACAAGACTGATGAGGAGCAGCTGAAGGACCTGGGTGTGTTTAGCCTGGAACAAAGGAACCAGGGGGAACCTTGTCTCTCTACACAAATGCCTGAGAGGAGGCTGTAGCCAGGTGGGAGTCAGTCTCTTTTCTGACCTAACAGGTAACAGGTGATGGAACAAGAGGAAATTATCTCAGATTGTGTTCTTCATGGAAAGGGTTGTCAAGCACAAACAGGCTGCTCACCATTGGTTGGCTCACCATTCCCAGGGGAATTTCAAAGACATGCAGATGTGGTTCTGAGAAACATGGTTTAGTGGTAGACTTGCCAGTGCTGGATTAATGGTTGGGCTCAATCTTAAAGGTCCTTTCAAACCTAAACAATTCTGTGATTCAATGATTCAATACTGGGGCTTTTTGTTGGGTTTTTTTTCAACCTGCTTTTGCTTATTATAATTTACAATATGTAATGATATTACTGCTACAGTTCGGTGGCAAAGAAACTTTCAGAGTGCAAAAATCTTTCTTACTTTCTTCACAGGAGTCTGCAGGACCTGATGGGATGCATCCCAGAGTCCTGAGGGAATTGGCTGTTGTAGTTGCCAAGCCGCTCTCCATCGTATTTGAAAAGTCTTGACAGTCAGGTGAAGTCCCAGGTGACTGGAAAAGAGAAACATTTGTACCCATGACTAAAAAGGGTAGAAAGAAGAATTCTGGGAACTCTGATCTGTCAGCCTCTGTGCATGGGAAGATCATAAACAGAAACTCCTAGAAACTCTGCTATGGCACATGGAGGACAGGGAGGTGATTCCAGACAGCCAATACAGCTTCACCGAGGGCAAGTCTGGCCTCGCCAACCTGGTTGCTTTCTAAGACAGGGTCACTCCATCAGTTGACAAGGGAGGGGCTACAGATGTCATTTATCTGGACTTCTGTAAGGTCTTTGACACAGTTCCCCAAAACATCCTTCTCTGTAAATTGGACAGATATAGATTTGGTAAGTGTACTGTTAGATGGATAAGAAAGGGTGATCTCATGCAAAGAGTGGTGGTCGTCTATGGTTCAGAGTCCTGATGGACATCAGGGGCAAGTGGTGTCTCCCAGGAACCAGTGTTGTTAAATATCTTCATCAATGACACAGATGAAGAAACTGAGTGCACACTCAGCAAGTTCTCAGATGACACCCAGCTGGGTGGTGCAGTTGACACTCCTGAGGGACAGGATGCCATCCAGAGGGCCCTGGACAAGCTCGAGAAGTGGCCCAAGGGAATCTCATGAGGTTTAACAAGGCCAAGTGCTGATGCTGCACCTGGGTCAGGACAAGCCCTGGTGCCAACCCAGGCTGGGGATGAACAGATCGAGAGCAGCCCTGCCCAGAAGGACCAGGGGGTGCTGGGGGTGAGAGCTGGACATGAGCCGGCCGTGGGCACTCCCAGCCCAGAAAGCCAAGTGTGTCCTGGGCTGCATCCAAAGCCCGTGGGCAGCAGGGGAGGGAGGGGATTCTGCCCCTCTGCCCCGCTCTGGTGAGACCCCACCTGCAGAGCTGCCTCCAGCTCTGGGGTCCCAGCACAGAAAGGACATGGAGCTGTTGGATCGAGTCCAGAGGAGGCATCAAGATGATCAGAGGAATGGACCTTTCCACCTCTTCTAGGAGAAAAGGCTGAGAGAATTGGGATTGTTCAGCCTGAAGAAGAGAAGGATTAGGGGTGACCTAATTGTGACCCTCCAGTACCTGAAGGGAGCTAACAAGAAAGATGAGAAGGACTATTTGCAAGGGCATGGATTGACATGACAAGGGGTAATGGCTTCAAACTGAAATGGGGTGGGTTTAGAAGAAATTCCTTACCATGAGGGTGATGAGACACTGGAACAGATTGTCCAGAGAAGTTATGGAAATCCCAGCCCCGGAAGTTTTCAAGGCCAAGTTGGATGGAACTCTGAGCATCCTGGTCTTGTGGAAGATGTCCCCGCCCATGGCAGTGGGGTTGGAACCACATGATCTTGAAGGTCCATTCCAACCCAAATCATTCTATGGTTCTAACTGGATAAAACTAGAAAAGTATAATTGGGCTTTTCTCTAACATTATAGATTAAAAATAAAAAAACAGCAGAAGTAGGAAACTAATCTTTATATGGTTTTTCTAAGAATTATCATCTTTAATTCCATTTTATAATTTTTAATCCTAATGGTAGGTAATACAGAAACCACTTCCTGTGACCAGCACGTATATGATGCAGTGTCATTGAAACTGTCCTAAACTGTTTAAGGATAGATGTTGATGTACACCACTGTTCACAAGTTTGGGAATAGTCTCTTTTTTTTCCCTTTGCTGTACTCAGTTCATGCAGATAATGTTCTGGATTGTGTTCATCTTAAACTATGGGAAAAAAATTAGAATCCATTCAGAAAGCAGTAAAAGATTTCTGTTTTCATTTTAGAAAATATTTTTTTTCATCATCAATAACAAGAATGAGAGCTGATTGAGTGATAAGTAAGTAACTAAGATTTGGACCATTTTTTGCCATGAGTTAGTTTTTTCAACTAACTAGAAAATAAACACAAGAAATCTAAAAATTCTACTTATACTGTACTTGAAAATCTACAGATGATAAGGACCTCTCATGAGTCTTGACTGAATGAATTTTAGCTCAGCTAGCATGTTCACTCCTGAGACAAATATAGGCGAATTTTATTATGTTTTTCTGCAGCATATAAATCAATACAAAATATGGTCATTACAGGCTTGGCAGTATTTACTCCAATTTTTCATTTGACTACTAACTAACAATTTATTAGTTGTTATTATTATAACTAAATTTTTACTTTTGGAGTACAGAGAAAATCAAAGAAAACTAGAAAGACCATGTCTTCAGACTATCTCCTTGATATGAATGTTTATTTGTTCCGTGTTGTTCTGGTTTGCTTAAATGACATTCATTTTTCTCTGTTGTTTTGTTTTGTTTTTTTCTTTTATAACTGTTGACACAGCTAAATTTGAAAGAATTTAAATATATTCCATTTCTTGGTTTAGATTTATTGAGATATGCAATTATGTTGTGTTATTCTTTCACGCATTTCTTATCTGAATCCTGCAGCCTTTTGTTTGTCACTCTCATTTTTCCACATTTTTTTAATCCATCTTATTCTTTAACTAAGAAACATGCAAGATAAAACCTTCTCAAAAACAAATTGCAGTAATACACAGTAAAACATGACTCTGTTTTTCAGCACCTTCCTGCTTCCTATATGCTTTAAATTGTCAAATTTTAAACCACAGTCTGAAGAATCATATTTGCTTTTTAAACTTAATCATAAGACACCACACAGGTAATTGGCACAGTACTTGAAATAGCAAGTTATATGTTATTATATCAGTGTCAGTTCTCAATGGCATTAATTTACTGCTGTGACACTAAGAATCCCTGGAGCTTCACATCCTAAATATTTTCCCTTATCTCCAATATAAGGAAGTGCACTTAAGACTTATGAAAGCTAGTATTCCAAATAAACCCTTTTGAATTTTTCCTTTTACAGGAATTAAAGAGATATGTTTTATGTTGTCTCCAATAGTAACTAGGATTTCTTTGGTCTTAAGGCAGGTATTTTCAGCCAAATCACTTCAGTGGAGATAAAGAGTTACCTGCCTTTCTCATATAAACAATGGAAATTTTCTTTATACTGGACTAGGAGAAGTCCATTCTCATTAAAGTCTTATGGTGTGACCCAACAAAAAAAAAACTAGGAGAGCAAAATACTTGTCATTATTTTTATTCTTTAGAGAACCTCAAATATGCCAAACATTTTCCTAAAACAGAAACAAACACAAACTCCAGTGTATTTTCTGAAGGAGAATTGCTTTCAAACACTGAAAAATTTATAATCTAAAATATTTACAGAAGTTGCAGCACTGTGAGATAAGTTATCTTAATATAACTGTTTTGTTATATTGTATAGGTTATCCTAATGTAATAGAATGGTACAGTCCTTCCTGCAGTCCCTTTTTAGTAAGGTTCTGCATAAATGAGGCAACAAAACAGGGACACAACTATTAATGTCACACTACAAAATAGGCAATAACTAGAGGGGTGGGGGAAAGAGAAAAAAATTTATACAATCACTATTACTTTTTCTCCTAATTTTTCTACTCCTCCTGAAGTTCTCAATGTATTCTCCATTTCTGTTTACATTAAAAGGCTTGTTGATTTGTTATTCAATGGATGCTAATTGATATTGATCTCAATGCCTTGTTTATTATCAACTTCTGGTGAACAAATTATTCCAAGGTGATATAACTGGAGTGAACTGTGGTCCCGAAGGCAGAATCAATATACATAGCAAAGTCTGAAGAAACATTTCTGCTTTGAAGCACATCACAGTTAAAAAAGATTTATTTAGAAGGCATGGATGAAGACAGAGGAACAGGACACCTACAAAGACATGGTAGGAATAGGAGCTATGAGAGATATCAGGAAAGAACAATAGAAGGTTGCTGACATCACAGACAGCTTTAATTGGAAATCAACTCCTATCCTTCCCTGTCTGCAGTGCTGGATCTGTCTAGGATCAAATAGACATGTACCGGGAAGATGAGATACTTCCTTACTCTTTTTGTAGCTTTGCAACTACTTAGCAAAACCAATAAAGTTAGAAATAAAAACATCAGTCAAAGCTGCACTTTACATTAAAGTAGAAAAACCCCTCTTATATATGTCCTGGTTTCAGCTGTGATGGAGTTGGTTTTCTTCCCAATAGCTTCTCCAGTGCTGTGCTTTATACTCAGTGTGAGAATCATGTTGAGAACACACTGATGTTTTGGCTTTTGCTAAGCAGTGTTTTCCCAGGGTCAGGGACTCATCAGTGTCTCATGCTCTGCCAGTGAGGGGCTGCACAAGGAGCTGGGAGGAATCACACAAGAAGCTGGGAGGAATCACAGCCAGTACAGGTGACCTGAGTGAGCCAAAGGGATATTCCAACGTCATAAAATGTCATGACCAGCATATAAACTGGTTTGTATGGTAAACCATAGCAGCTGGTAGGGAGAGGACAAGTCCTGCTTGGAGACTTGCTGGGCAGTGGTCAGTGGGTGGTTGTCGGCAATTGAATGTCAGACCCAGACCAGCAGGGAATCTGAATCGTTTATTCAAAGGAGTGAGTTGGTTTTTTACACTTTTCTAAGGCACAGTATTTCTTTATATGGTGTGACCTATCCTGTGTTGCCACATCAGCAACACACTTCGTAGGGGTCTGCTGCGTGACACCTCCTTCCCCCAGGGCCCAGTGGAGACAAGCCTCTCTGTGCTGCCATGTGCTCTTTTGTTCTGTCATGTGCCTCTGCAGGCAGGTTTTACAGCTCACAGTTCAATTCTCTCTTATAATTCCCCATAGGTGGTGAGCAACTGTATTGTGCATTTCTCTGGGTTTTATTCATCTGTCTTTCTCTTTTTCATTACAGTTGTTATTTTTATTATTATTTTGTTATCACTATTATTATCACAATTATCTTCTATTTATTTTGTCTAGTTTCAATTATCAAACTATTCTTGTCTCAACCCATGAGTTTTATTCATGTTTTTCAATCTCCTTTCCACCTCACCAAGAGAGTTGGAGGGGAGTCACTGAGCAACTCCTGGTACTTAGTTGCTGGCTGGGACAAAAGCACAACAATGTGAGAAAGTGTGTGAAGATTATGTGTTAAATGATATCCAGCAGAAATGCATGAGCTCCTCTGACATTCTGATTTGCCACATCATTGTTGGTACCTTTCTCCTGCAGGGCTTTGTCATTACAAATTTCCATTCCTCCACATTGTCTGTCTTTTCCATGTATGTTCTCTTCCTCCTTCTCCCTCCCCCGTGTTTCATTGAAGGAATCTCTTGCTGTTTTGTGCAGGCTGTGGGTCCCCTACAGACTGCACTTGGAACCAAAACTCTAACTCCTTCTCAGCCATGCAGTTTATATTTTAAGCAAAATCTCTGAAAACTGAACACGGACTAAATTGTCTGAAGGCTTTGTTGTCTAGTCACAACTCAGAAGAGACTACAGTCAGATAACAGAGCATATTCATTTGTACATTATAAATTAGGGGAGTTTTAGAATTATAGCAACTTGACTAATATCGTATTAGAAAAATTGTTACATATCTGTGCTACTTCAACCATATTGAGGAGTTTTAGGACTGAATGGTGAAAAAAAATCTGTGAAAACTGCCACTGCAATGTCATTGGTATGTGAGAGGTGTTTCCATGAAAAGCCACTTACTTTTGTGGATGGACAGATTCTGAAGTAGGCTGCTCCTGTGCCAGAGAAGACCAGGGTAATAAAAGCAAGTCCTTCTTTGGAGATTTGTAAGCATAATGGAAAAGAAAGTAATATATTTACTGAGCAGTAATAGAATGCTTTCTAACAGTACTCAGATTGAAGTATTGCCAAGTCCTTCTTAAGGAGTAATGGAAATGATACATCTGTATGAATAGGAAAAGATTATTTTCTCCAGCAATAAAATGAATGATAGAATAGTTTATTACTGTTGCCAGAAAATTTATACTGACAAGTATACCCACATAATTCATTGCATTACAAAGAACACTGTATTGTCTTGCCAAAGAAAATCATCGTTTTAATTTAAGATGAATTGTACTTTAGTAGCTGGTACAGACTTCATAGATCACAGATCTGAGTAATGAAACTGATTTAAAGAAACCAGCTAAGATATTACTTTAACAATTACCTGATTAGAACAACTTAGCCCTTTATCAGGGTTGCTGGCATTTTGAGGAAGTCATTCTGCATGAAGCGACTCATTTTAAGAAAATAAAATGCTTTCCATAATATCAAGCTTTAAAGTTTAAGTATACCTCAAGGTATCCAGGTTGCTTCACATACTGAAGGGAAAAAATAATTCTGTCATCCTGTGCTCTGGAAGAATTGTTCTAGAAAATTATGGTCCTTCTGGAGACATTTTAATCTCTCATTTCATTTGAATTGTACAAAGCATATTACTATTAGAAAAAAAATCCTCGAAGGGTCCCACTTTGTTAAGTAGAAAAGGGCTGAGATAGTGCAGTACACATTAGTGTAATGACATGATATGTTAAAAAGGAACTTTCTTAATCTCTTTCACCTAGGTGAAAGTGTGGTGTGAAATCTTTTCCATGGATACTAAAAAGAGTTTTTAAAAATACATTGATGTGAAAAGGCAGTGTAGAAATAACATAAGCCTCTTACAGGATGAGGAGGGTCAGCTCCCAAACAGAGACATAGACAAGGCAGAGATGTCTAATGTATTTATATCCTCTGTCTTCAAGACAGATGATGGACCAAGGGAGTCCTAGTGCCCTGAACTGGAGGACCATGACTGCGAGAATGATCAGCTCCCAGTGGACTTTGAACTTGTGCAGGTTCTGCTGTTACAGCTGAAACCCTACAAATCCATGGGCCCTGATGGGATTTGTCCAAACATCCTCAAATAGCTGGCTGGTGTCATTGAAATTCTCAATGATTTTTGAGCAGTCTCTAGAATCTGGAGAGGTCCCAGGTAACTGGAAGCTGGTGAACATTGTCACGATTTTTAAGAAGGGGAAGAAGGAGGACTGTGAAAACTACAGGCTTGTCAGTCTGCTGTGATTTAGGAATGGTACTCCCCAGTTCAGTGCCTCCACTGAGACTCCTAAACCACACACGACTCTCTCACTCCCCCTTCTCCTTCTCCTTCTCCTTCCCCTTCCCCTTCCCCTTCCCCTTCCCCTTCCCCTTCTTCTTCCTGCTTCAGCAGGATAGAGTTGAGAATCAGCAGCACAAAAGGTGAAGATCATGGGTTGAGATAATAACAGATTACTAGAAACAGCAATGAGATAAGAAAATGAACAGTAACAGCAACAATACCAAAAGTACAAAAAAGAGAGAGTGATTCACATACATAAATGCTCACTGCAGGCCCCGAGACAATGAACAGTGACAGACAGCTTTCCCCCTCCATTACATTTGGGTTTTTTACAACAGGAAGGCACAACCTTCTTCTCCAAAGTCAGAGAGTTCCTCTATCTCTGCCTCCCCACAATGACATTAGGTGGTATAGAATAACATCCGGTCCTGGCCACACCCTCTCAGTTACACCCCCTCCCAGCTACTGCAAAAAAAAATTAACACTCTCCTGGCTAAAACCAGGACAAAATCTCTCTTCTGTTCCCAGTAAAATCATGGAAAAGATTATTCTGGGAGCTATTGAAAAACACCTGGAGGACAACACAGTCATCAGTCACAGCCAGCACAGTTTCATGAGGGGAAAAGTCCTGCTTATCAAACTTGATTTCCTCCTACAGCAGGGTAAACCACCTAGTTGATCAAGGGAAGCCAGCGATATAATCTTTCTGGATCTTGGCAAAGCCTTCCAGAATGTCTCTCCCAGGATCCTTCTGGACAAGACGTCCAGCCCACAGCTGGATAACAGTGTTACATGATGGGTGAGCAACTGACTCACAGGTTGGGCACAGAGGGTTATAGTGAATGGGGTGACATCTGACTGGTGACCTGTCACTAGTGGGGTTCCACAGGGCTCTATCCTTGGACCTGTGCTCTTCAGCATCTTCATTAATGACCTGGACAGAGGACTTGAAGGAACACTAAGTGTAACAACAAGGCTAAATTGGGAGGAGCTGTCAACTTGCTGGAGGACAGGGAGGACTTGCATAGAGACCTTGACAAATTAGAGAGATGGGGAATCACCAACTCTATGGAGACTAACAAGGGCAAGTGCCAGATTCTGCACCTGGGATGGGGCAACTCTGGATGTACAGACAGACTGGGAATGAGAGGCTGGAGAGCAGCACCATGGAAACGGACCTGGGAGTGCTGGTCCCTGGCAAGCTTAATTTGAGTCAGCAGTGTCCTGGCAGCCAGGAGGGCCAACTGTGTCCTGGGGGGCATCACACACAGCATCACCAGCTGGGCAAGGGAGGGGATTGTCCCACTCTGCTCTGCACTGGGGTGGCCTCACCTCGAGTCCTGGGGACAGTTTTGGGCACCACAACATAAAAGAAATATAAAGCTTTTAGAGATCATCCAAAGTGGGGCCATGAGCATGATGAAGGAGGAGAAGCCAATATAAGGAGAGGCTGAGGTCCTTTGCTCTGCTCAGCCTGAAGAAGAGGAGGCTGAGGGGAGACCTCATCGCAGTCTACAGCTTCCTTGTGAGGGGAAGAGGAGGGGCAGGCACTGATCTCTTCCCTGTGGTGACCAGTGACAGGACCTGTGGAAATAGCCTGAAGGTGTGTCAGGAGAGGTTTCAGCTGGATAAGGTTCTTTTCAGTAGGAAAAGGTTCTTCACGCAGAGTCTTCACACTGGAACAGGCTCCCCAGGGCGGTGGTAACAGCACCAAGCCAGTCTGAGTTCAATAAGAGTGTTTGGACAATGCTTTCTGACATATGGCATAATTCTTGGGGCTGTGCTGTTCCAGGCCGGGAGTTGGACTCATTGATCCTGATGGATCCCTTCCAAATCAGTATATTCTATGATTTTATGATTCTATGATTATATGACTCTATGATTCTCTGATCACCTTTCTTCACAAAAGCAAGCAAGAAACTAAATATATTTATACTGTAATAGCAATCCTTTTGCACATTTGGATTGTTAAAAACTAATGAGAAACCAAATATAACCATAATCCATAATTCTGAATCATATTAAGCCTGATGCAAATTAGATTAGTATAGAATTGGATATTCAATGATTTCCATTATAATAATGAGAAAAGACATGAAACAAGGTGACATCAGGCAGTTACTCTGATACATTTAGCAAGTAAGACATACAAATTATTTAATTAATGCAAGCCCACTTAAGTTGTTGAGTAAGGGAACTAATTTTTAAAACAATTTTAGGTTTATTTTAAATATAAATTAGGGTTTTGTTTTGGTTTGTGATGTTTCTTTTTTCTCTTTTATTTTTGAAAAATATCCATAATTTTTCCAATTTCAAACATTGAAAACAAAAAACAGCCTCATTTTAAATGCTTTTTATAAATACAGGAGTGTTTCCTCTAAGGAAAGACAGGCTGCCCAGTTTAGCTGATCTGTTATCAGAATATGTCCCTGGATTGAGATAAACGAAACATGTTGATTCTAACACATCCATTGTTATGCTTTTAGAGAGCAGTCTGAGTCTCTACATAACAGTGTATTCTATGTCATAGGAAGGGACTGCAGAACCTGAAGTAGGGTTTCATTAATTCAAAAGACCAATAAAAAATAAAGCAGAGGAAACAGGATGGGAATCAAATATGAAGTTTGTCCTAAAATTTTCAGTGAAGATTAAATTCTCTCATGTATTGTGTGTGTAAGCATTTAAATCTGGCGTTTATTGTAGTTTTACTGTATTTGCTCACTCCTCTAGCCAGCTGTTTTCTTCCATCCGGAAAAGGGCCAAGATGGAGTTTCTGTGGGATGTTCAAGAGCTGTAACTTAGTTTCATGGCATAGTGGAAAGACAGTGTCTGATCTGCAAAATCAAAGTGGCATTGATCGTATTTTCTGTTGCCTGATTAGAGACTACTGAATATATTTTAGATTTTATGACTAGATTATGTTTCTTGAGAGGAAAAGGAAGGAGCAAAGAACATAAAACACAGGAAGCTGATGCAGGCTATTCTGAAACTTTAAGTCCATTGTCAGTCTCAGGCAGTGAAACACCTACCTTACTGACAGGGATTTTAAATCTGTCTAGGCCAGGTTGCATTTGTTTTTCTTGAACAGTCACATCAATTAATTCTAAATTCAGAATAAAGTTTTGGGTAGTTGAAGATTTTCTTCTTAACATGAGAGTGAAAAGTGAAGTGAACTAGTGAGTTACACAAAAAACCTGCCTAGTTTTGACAAAATGAATTCAAAGAGATAGTACTTTGTTTTTGAATTCTGCCCAGCAGGGAAGGAGAGTGTAGGATGCCAAATAATAAAAGTTGTATTCCTGGCAGGTCGTAGATTTTTAGGGAGAGCAGTTTCAGGCCAAAAAATAGTTATGTTTATGCAAACAGATGAGCTTCTCAGATGTATAAACAAGAATAATGGCAAAAGCATTAACACTAGTACTTGTATTTTTACTGTATCTAGACAAAGCTATCCTTAGAATTATCCAAAGGCAAGGGTCTTCCATAAAAACACAGAAGAGAAATAGAAAATTAAAGACCTGACCACTATGAAAACTTTTCCTATTTGGAAGAGCCTACAATACAAGCATGAGGAAGCAATAGACGAAGACAATGCACAGAGGAATTTGAGAAAACAATTACCCTGTACTGATCATTGTGATAAGCAGCAGACACAACATATGACTACTTTAGCCATGTCATGTCTTTGTAGGCACTGCTCCCAAAAAAAAGGTTTTAAGGAAGGGTTTTAAAGCAAGTAACACAGACATTACAAAGATATTCAATCTCCTGCCTTAATTGGGACTTCTGGGGTAAAGAATTACAGATGTATTCATTTAAGTATCCTGATATTTATTCATATTAGTGCAGTCTCTGACTGTAAAGTATAAATGAAGACAAAACTGCTTACAAAATCAGTATTTCCCTCAAAAATCCAGAAAACGCTCTCCTACCATAGAATTGTGAGTTACCAATAGACACATACATTAAAACAAAAATCTAGTATTTACATGGTTATGTCAAAAAATCTGAAGTACTGTAATAACTGATTATTATTGGATAAGCATGTCCCCAAAGAGACCAAAGTCTACTCTCTGAAACCTGGTGCTGTGGTCCTGCTTTTTGCCCTTCACCCTTTTTTGTAGGATCATGAACCCACAACCTTACGGTCCCTGTAGCCAAGGCTGCCCCTGACTTTCACATCCATGACCAGTTCTTCCTTGCTCATACATAGCAGGACCAGCAGAGCACCCTGCCTTTTTGGCTCCTCAATCACCCATCATCCACATGCTCTAGAAAATCTCCAGGACTGATTGAACCCTTTTGTTTTGTCCCTCCAGAAGATACCAGGGTGATTGAAGTCCCCCACAATGACCAGGGCCTGTAAATGTGATCTTTCTTCCAGTCATCTGAAGAAGGCCTCAGCTACTACTTCTTCCTGCTAAGGAGATCTGTAGCAGATACCCACAGCAGCAGCAACCAGGCTGGTCCACCTGCTGACCTTCATCCATCCACAAGCTCCCATCGGGCTTTTACCTATCCCTGGACAGAGGTCTGTGCACTCCTGCTACTCTCTCGCATAAAGGGAAAACCATTCTTTTCACCTTCCCACTCTGTTCTTTCTAAGGAGCCTGTATCCAACCATTACAGCACTCCTTTCTTGGGAGCTCTCTTACCATACTTCCCTGGTCCACTGACATAGTGTTATGACAGCACACAGACTTCTAACTCCTTTTGGTTTGTTTGGTTTTTTTGGTTTGGTTTGGTTTTGTTTTGTTTTCCATACAGCATGCACTAGAGAGATGTCACAGATTTTATTAGGGGTGTGTGGCAAGGTTTTGGTAGCACGGCAGTTACAGGGGTGGCTTCTATGAGAAGGTGCTAGAAACTTCCTTTATGTCCAGCAAAGCTGGCTCTAAGATAGATTCACTGTTGTTGGCCAAGGCTGAGCCTGTCAGCAACGATGGTAGTGATCTGGGAAAACAGAGCTAAGAAGGGGAAAATTTACTGCTCAACAGCAGCTGGGACAGAACAGTGAGAATGTGAGAGAGGAACAATTCTGCAGACAGCCAGAATTGAAGGAGGGGCTAGAGGTGCTGCAGAAGGAGGGGCTAGAGGTGCTGCAGACACTGGAGGTCAGATTCCCCTTCAGCACATGGTGCAGCCCATGGTGAGGCAGCTGTGCCCCTGCAGCCCATAGGGTCCACAGGGATGCAGAGATCCACATGCCAGTTGTAGAGAACTTCATGCCAGAGCACGGGAATGCTCAAAAGATTCTGTGACCTTGTGGAAAGCCCATGTTGGAGCAGGCTTCTGTCAGGACCTCTGACCCTGCAGAGAGAGGAGCCCTCATTGGAGGAGGTTTGCTGTTCGGACTTGTGATCCATAGAAAGGGGGTCTCATTTTGGAGTAATCTGTTCATAAAGGATTGCACTCCATGGAATGGACCCATGCTGGAATAGTTCATGAAGAACTGCAGCCCACAGGAAAGACTCGTTCTGGAAAATTTGTGGAAGACTGTCTCCTGTGGCTCATGGGAAGGATTAACATTGGAGCAGTTTGCAAATGGCTGTCTTCTGTGGGAAGAACTCCAGGCTGGAGCAGAAGATTCCAAGGTTCTTTCTCTACAGGTGTCAGAGACAACATGTTGATGTGCAGTAAGACACCACAACTAATAAAATTGTACAGTAGATAAGTTTATTGCAGCGCTGGACGCATGGGAGGTAGCCCTCGAAAACCATGCGTGCCCTCCGCGGCGTTCAGCTCGATATATATCTCATTATACGTTTCATATGCATTAAATTAATCAATACGCCTATACACATTCATCTTCTGTCCCCGCTTCATATTGTAATTAGCTCAGACATCATTAGCATTTGAGTACACCTGCGCAGTGCTGCCTGGTGGTCGTGGTCCGGGGTCTCAGGGATGAAGTAAGGTCTTCCTCTGATGAAGTAAGTAGTCTTCTTCAGGTTCGAACTTTTCACCTTTCCCTCTTGGGCGTGCTCACTGAGTTCCTGGTCCAAGTCCAAGCCTCAAGGCTGGTTTGAACTGGTTTAGGGTCCGAAAGCAGGATCTTTTGGTCACGGTTTCTTCCTCTTATCAATGGTCTGGCATCTTACCCTTATTCTCCCCTGCATGCCTCCCTTTTACCTGGCCAGTGTAATAAGTATTGAACAAGAGATATACACTGTTTAGCAAGCAGCTGCAAAATTTAGAAATACCAGCAATTCCCACAATCAGCAATTAACTCTTAAAGCCTAAGCCCCCTGTATCAACGTGACCACAGCTCCCATTCCTGTTCCCCTGCACTGCTTAGGGAAAGGAGGTAGAAAATTTGGGAGTAAAGTTAAGTCTAGGAAGAAGAGAGGGATGGGGAGAAGGTGTTTTAAGATTTTTTTAGTATTCATTATTATTATTTTATTCTCATTTGATTGTCAAAAAATTAATACCACAAGTTAAATCTGTTCTGCCCATCACAGTAGTTGATGAGTGATGTATCCATCCCTGCCCTTATCTCAACCATTTGTTATATTTTTCTCCCTCTGTCCAGTTGAGGATGGGAGTGACAGAGTGGCTTCGGTGGGCACTTGACATCTAGCCAGGGTCAAACCACCACAGAGAGGCACCCAATTGTGCTTACTACTGAATACAGGCTTGAGAGCTCTCCCAACAAGGCTATTTTCGAGACACTTCCTTATTTTCATGCCTGTTCTCAAACAGATTGCATTTCACTCCTGTTTTGTTAATTACTGTGTCCAGTTCTGCTCCCATCACCCCAGGCCTTTGGCTTGCATGCTCCACACACAGCTTCATTACATCCTGGGAAATCTCTCCCTCCCCAGTTATTCCTAATTTAAATCTCTCCCTACAAAGTGTCTTACAAACCATACCAGGCTGTTGACAAAGATAGATTTGTCCTACATAATCAGGTGGATCTCATCTCTTCCAAACAGCTATTGATCCTTGGAAAAGGGTTCAAAAAGTGCTATCGTTCTCTTTATTTCCACCTTGAAATACTACACACCAGCTTCACTAGCTCAAAGACTCTTCTAAATCCTTCATGTCATTTTCAGACAATACAAGGAATTTCAGTTGATTCTTTAAATTTACAATATGGATGTCCTTCTCAGGTTTCTTATGCAGCATAACTATTACTCTGTATAAAATATTAAGCAACCTAACCATTAGTTTTAAAGGAGATATTGATTCTACGATTACCTCTGTTCTTTCAGTAAACTTTCTGGAGATCTCAAGTATTCGTTCTCAAAAACATGGTTTCCACTGTAAAATGATGGTTTGCATTTACCACATGCAAAGACCCTCTGGGCAACTCATTACAAGTGCAAACTGTATGAGACATTGATATCTCATCTTGGTATGATGTGATCATTAAGATTACAGAATTCCTATACCCAAACTTAAATAAAGACATAAAACTCCACATGCAGTTTTATTCACATTTCCAGATTCTTCCGGCAGACTTAGATGCAAATAAAAATTAGCTTATATTTTTGATCAGGGTAGCCACCTATGCTTTTCCCATCAGAAATAATTCTGCATAAGCTGGTGAAATGATTAGGTTCCCTAACATGCCACTTTTCCTTTCATCTATCTTTATTACAACTGTTATTGTACTTCCAATAAAATCAGTTGGATTTGCACTGGTGTTGTAAAAGAAGCAGAATCAGATCAATTACTTCAGCAGCCCTCTTAACCTTTGTTAACTGCAGCTAAGCATACAGTGGGGAGATGTGGAGAACTGTGCCTTTGCAAGGCTCTGAGGTGATCTGGAGCACAGTGATGCTGTTCAGAGCACATAGCACAAGTACCGGGCTGCCAGAGCCCTGAGGAAGATTTACCTGTCCTACACATCTGAGCCTGCCAAGCCTGCAGTCAAAGGCAACTTTAGACAGCTTTTATAAATATGGGAGACCAACAGCAAAATGGTTAGCTCAGGGGACACAGTGTTGCCATAGCAAAAAGCCCTATGTCCCATCTACCATGACCATCAGCTTTGCAGCTGGACAGCTTCCGTTCAAACCTCACACCAAGGTTTACCAGCAGCTTTGAAAAGGATGTCAGTATGCAAGCACTGCTAGCAGAAAGAGGAAAGGTTCCATCCAACTGAGTTGTGGCATGAAGTCAATGTTTTTTGAAACTGATGCTGCTTCTGCTAAGACTACAGCAGGTTTCAAGTCTCTCAATATTTTGATGAAAATGAGCTGTATTTTCTTCAGAAACAAAGGCATGCTGAGTGCTTTAAAAAAATATTAATTTATAGCTGTTGTGCAATTTGAACCAGGTGCCCTTCATCAAAGGGCTGGTTTCCTGATAGAATTTAAAAAGCTTTTAAAGAGGAGGACATTGTTGCTTCCTAAAATACACTATAGATTTTGCTACAGGCGTTTGTTTTGCCTTTTTTTTTTTTCCCCTGGTTCCTTTGTCATTCCTTTGTATCAGTGGCTGGTCACTCCAAATTTAGCTATCAGCAGTCAAAGGCAATGGTCAAAAACTGGTTCACACCTGCAAATCACGTAGTAATCCATCCCTTTTGCAGATTATTTCCCTCCTCTCCTCCACCTTTTCTCCAGCCATACTAAGCATGCCTGTTTGACAAAGGAGTACTGAATATTGATTTTCAAGCTTTACAGAGTGAAAAAGATAATTAAGATTCAATCAAAACTGTAATTTTTTTAACATGTCTTTTTTAATGTGCTAATGGCATCTGAGTAGAAATCATGTCCATGTAAATATTTGGATTTACTGAAATTTTTATGACATTTGCTACCAGATGCAGGAGCTAGCTGAACTTTGAATAGAAGAAGCATCCTACTTTTAAGCAAACTAGTTTATTTAAATGTAAAGAGGTCAGCCTACCAAGAGATGCCTAGAAGCCAAACACAGCTAAGGGCTGCTTAGTGTGCTTAAGAAAATTAAGGCAGAGTGACTGTACATGTAATATTGCAAGAAATTTCTATTGCTATGACCATTTCCCATTCTAGCTAGACATAATAAGTGTGCTTAAATTGGCAGGAAATTGCATTGTAATTATGACATGTAAACCATTACCTGGTGTAAGGCACTCTCTTGTGTGTATGATCTGAGTTTCATCCCACATAAATTGTTACAGAAGGATTTGCCATTGCCTGGAGGCTAGAAAGTTTGAAATAACCAAAGGTTTAGATTAAGTATGGCACAACCTTATACCCAGTGGTTTGCAAAGATATTTCATCCAACCTTCAGAAAAGTGCCTCTAGCACTTGAAATGATAGTCAGATTTGTTTTTCTCACACTCTGTGGGGATTAGGCTTCTCTTGAAGTTCTCTGTTAAGGAGAGATTTTTGCTAGCTTAAATATGAATTTTTTTCCTTTATTTACTCTTCTTAATCATAATTTTCTTTGTATGGTTTGTACATTGTATGCAAACTTGATCAACTGCTAAGGTTCAATCTTCAGCAAAGACTTAAAAGGCACACTTCCTTAGTAACTCAGCTTTCTTATTTTTAGTCTGAGAACTTTGCTTACAAACTTTGTTCCTGCATTTTAGGAACTTCAAATTCTGATATCTGCTTGCAGATCTGTGACTTTGCCTAAGCCTTTTTTTTTCTTCCCCCTCCTGTTCCTAGGCAATTGCTGTAGCTGTCAGCACATTACCAGGTACCTAGGGCAGTAGCTAGCATCTCAGACAGCTTCTTAATGAAAGACCCATGCTGATCCTTCCATTTATGCATTAGATCATTGATTGATCTGGGACTCACCCTAGACCTGTCAGGTACAACTATCTTGTTTTAATCAACTCCCAGAAATGAGCATTCACAGTGCAAGAGCCCTCTAACATGGTGCACACTGCACAACTTTCTCCAAACATACAGCACAGCGTCCTAAACTATTAAGTTTATAAATGTGGGCTTCTGAGGAAAGGTATTACAACAAATATAACCTTTCAGCAGAACCATGCTATCCACTCACAATCAGGGAGCACACATGAAGATGCACGTGTAAAAGATAATTTCAGTCTTTTACTGAACTGTGGATAAATCCCAGGACTGTCTCCTAAAATAGTGTTAAATTCAGCTTTAAAGGCATAACTTTGCACCAGCATCACTCTTATAAAAAAAACCAAAAACACTTGTATTTTCATTATAAAGTTTAAATTCATTTGATTTATAGCTAATTACAATGCCTGTGGTACAAGAAGAAAGGACACTGCAACTGTGCATTTGTTTTCATCTGGATGAGCATCAGGGCAGGATTGTTCCAGAGTGCTGAATGTGTGTCAGACTGGACAAGTTTGGTGTCTCAAGCCAATGCCTCTGTGTGTGTCATTGGAGGTGGGTCAGGCCTTGCTTCTGCTGAGACAGGGCCCTGCCCCCAGACCCCCCAGCCTAGGAGAGCTGTAAATCAATCAATCAATCAATCAATCAATCACACAGCAGGGGCAGTGCTGACCCAGCTCCTGACTGGCCAAGTGACCAGAAGTCCCATGTGAGGGACAGGCCCATGAAGGGCCAAGTGTTTAAAAGGGGTTGACCATGAAGTGGCCATTCACCTAGACCCTGCCTTCTCCTGGAGTTTCTAGCTCATGCTGGAACCCTAGGAGTTGGTAGCCGTACCTGTGTTTTTCTGTACCTTTTCTGTCCTTCTCTCTCTTCCTCTAATTCTCTTTTTCACGGAACATTTTTCGGTAACTTAGTATTTTACAGGTTTAAGGGCTTCTAAGTTGAATGGGCCAAGTAAATGCTAAACTGACACTAAGTAATATTATAATAAGTGTTTTATATTGAATTTGGTGTTGTATTTAGTCCTTTGCCAAAGTTTCCTTAATTTTCTATATTTTTGCAAGAAAATTTTTGTATGATGTTTAGCTCTTGAGAAAATCTGGTTGATATTTCTCCTTTGTGTCTACCCAAAGCAAAAGAACCTTGATTTAGCCCATGCATTAAGTGTCCGGGGTGTAACAATATGCATCATATTTATAGGTCTTTCTTCAAATCAAAAATATGTCTTTCTTTTTTTGTGTGTGTGGCTTTTTCCTTCTTTCCATTGTGGAGGTAGTTTACTACTAATGTAAAAGAAAAAGATTTTTCTACAAACATAAGCCAGTAACTATGCCTTCCAGGAAATGTTCATTAGGGATTTACTATATTTTTATATTTCAGTTTTGTGTGTGTATATGTGCATAATATTCACCTGTGTACTTTTCTCCTTTCATTTCTTTATATCTGACTTTGAATAACTTTTTTTTTTACTTATTTCTTTTGAACTACGTTCATCCTCCGTCATAACAATTGATGGTCCCAACTCCATGTAATAGTTTCTGTGTGTGGCTTCTCTATACATCAGTTATGTAAGGGAATGTTCTAGCTTGTTTAATGGTTTTCTGCATTTCTCAGTGGTTTCACTTGTATATGGTGAAAGTTTTGCTCCACTGGTATTAACAGTATTAGCACTGGCTCTTAAACTAAACTGTAACTGAACTGAAACTGTGACCTATCTTCCTTGGACACTTGGCAATGTTTTTGTCATTCCTTAATATTAAGCAGATAGCAAATCTCTGTAAAGTTTCAGACATAAAAATTATGCCTTTGTGGAGGCAGCTGATCACTGATTTCAGTGACCTCAAGATTTCACCCAGTATTTTTAATGTTAGGGCTTGAAATCACACCTCAGTTGTAAACATTCATATTTCCTCAGTGGGTTGAAAATGAAGTGCTGAGATAATAACATTTTATAGCTTCACAAATACTCTCAGTGGATCTTAAAATTTGCCATTTGGCTGGGGGAATATAAAAACTGCATGAAATTCAAAAGAGGAGCCTATACTTCTTTGAACCAGAACTTTACTTTGACAAAAATGACAAGCACACCAGGACTCATAACAGACCTTAACAGTGAGGTTTAAACTGCTTGCTAAGATTTTACAGAAATATTCAGAATTTTAGGTATACGTGTGTATTTTACCTGATCAAGCAAAGCCATATGTATTTCTATCTGACTGTAAGTGTGGTTGTCTGACCTCAGCTAGTGGCCAAGCACCCAAACAACTCCTTGTTACTGCTGCTCCTGCAAGACAGACAGGGATAGGGAGAGAGTATACAGGGAATAAGACAGACAAGATAAACAGGTTCAAAAAAAAAAAAAACAAAAAAAACCCTAAAAAACAAACAACCCCCCAGACAACAACAAAAACCCCCCAAACAAACAAAACCTATACAAAAACAACAACAACATCATAAAACAAAACCAGGAACAAACAAACAAACCCACACATAGAAACAGAGAAAGCAACCTGCCAGCAATGGCATTGTCAGGGCTAAAATTCACTTGCCAGCACTTCTCAATGCACAACCCTGATAAACGCAAATTCCAGGGAAGTAAATTTAGAAATGTGTATGTGAAAATGTACAAGGTGTGGTAAATAATAAATGAAGTGACATTATCTAATAAGTATTGAGATTCAAGCAGTTTTGCAGAAAAATGTCCCCAGTGCCTGTTCTCATTTAATTGGAACCCTCTCCCCAGTGTTTTGTGTATAAATCATGGGCTAACCACATGCCCAGATACATTTTTTAAGAGTACTTATCAGAGTTAATTTCAAATTGTTGCAAATTTCTTCCTTGATTTCTTTCTTTCACTTTTGGAACACAAAACAAATGACCAATTATTTTCCTATTCTGGAGAAAAAAATGAAATCTGAGAACCTCTGTGCCACCTGCCTGAAGCAAATTTGCACTGTTGTGTTATATCAGAGGATTTTAAACTTGAAGTAATGGCATACCCTTGACCACAGCAGCATGAATGGCTCAGCTAGAATTGCAAATGATTTTTGTATGTCCCCAGTAAGACATGCCAGTATATCACACTGTGAAAAATGAAGTAGTGACGAACTTGCTGCTGCTGTCAATCAAGGATGGTTTTGTGTTACAATGAGGGCACAATTTGGATGTGTCATACTGCTCTGAAAATGCAAGGTGGAGTACAAAATACTGGGCAGAAATGGAAGATGATCAATTAGAAATATTGCTTGAAACCATTAAATAAACATCAGCAAATTGAGGAAATCTGTAAGGATGACTTCCATCACAGTTTATAGGTAGTATTTATGGATTCAGATAAAATGATAGGTAATGTAGTAGATTTATAAAATGCCATTTATTAAGGTTCTCATTTTCATATCTTCTGAATAACATTACTACATGATATTATAAGTCTCTGTAGCTATTTTACACTCCCAGATTTTTACAAAAATGCAAGTTTTAACTTAATTATGCATCCATGAATGATGGCATGCAACACTTCTGAATGATTCCTTTAGTGCAGAAGGACCACTACAGAATCTACACATCATTTAAAAGGTTGTGTGGAGTGTCACTGCTGTGATATTAAAGGGGACAGGTCATGCCTGAACTACGGTTGATAGAGACATAGACTGGTAAAAAATTCTTTAAGTATCTCATAACATTCCATCATTCAGGAATAGTTGAGGACAGATGTTTTCCATCCAACTGATAGTATTTTCACATTGCTTTCATTAAGCTGTCATTTTAAAAACTGCTTCAATTTGAGTCCCCTTTCTGCTTTGTTAGTTTTAATGTATCCCTCTGCACCTGGTATGACAGGAAAGGTTGTCTTTGTTCTTGTGTATAAATTTACTAGAAATTAGAGGAGACTCACACACACAATTACCTACACTAAGTCTGAATGTAATCATGCACTACCAACAGGTTTAGGAAAGAACAGTCTTAAGAATTTACACTTATGGTCTAACCTGAAAAGCTTTATAATGTAATAAGACATGTGAATTCAAACATTTATGCAACTTTGATTTGAAGGAATCAGTAACTTTAATTTACTAATGCTGTAAAACACTTTGTTCACTGAGCACAGAAAAGGGATGCTTCAGCTTATCCTGAACAGACATAAAACAGGATTCAAAAGCAACAGTGATTTAGAAAGTACTGAAAATAAATGTGTATAATTGAACCAAATAAACCTTTAGAGAGTTTAGAAAGGTGCAGACACTTGGGTCTCAAAGTTTGAAAAAGCTGTGGATGTAATTTTTTTCCAGAAATTCCATTTTTGTTTTTCTTGGTCTCAGACATTTTCTATTCTTGTAAAATGTTGCATTGAGGAGCTATAAACTTACAAGGGCAATAAAATATATGTTTCATAAGAAAAGAGTGTCTTCAGAACTTGTGCTGCAAAACAAGAAATGGGAAATTGCATCATATACATTCAGAACAACAACAGCAACAACAAAAGAAATGTCTTACTTCTTTTTCATGAAAATGTAGAATAACTTGAAGTAAATCATGAGGTATTGACAGGTTTAGAAGTGTCTCTTTACATCCCTGAGATCATAACAGAGCTTAAAGTTTCGTTCCTTGTTGGAAATCAGAGAGCTGCCCACTCTGCATACGTACATGTGAACAAGGGTGAGAATGGGATGACATTACCTTCCTTCTTACAGTCACACTGAAGCAGGGCTGATGGAGAAACTGGGCATCTGGCCTCTCTCTAAATATGCTTCCAGCAGAGAGCCACATGTTGTACCTCGATCGTGATGCTACCAGGTCACATCCTGCAGCAAATGCCTGATCTGCAGAGACACAGGTAACCCTAGTCCAGCAGCAGAAAAGTGCAAAGGACTGTGCAGTTCCCTAATATATGTCAACAAATTTATATGCATCCAGCTGTTTTTAAAACTATCTATGGATAACTGCGGAGGGGCTGGGTGAGGTGACATGGGGGCAGGAGAGGAGGGAGGGAGGGGAAAAAAAAAAGCAAGAAAGGAAATTAAAAAAGTTTAAGAGGCATCATTTCCTTTTATATCTGACTTCTATTGCTATAAAAAAAAAGATGAACCAATACCAAGGATCCAAACTTAGTCCCAACTAACTTGAAAGCACTTTTTTGTGCTACAACGACTGATGACAACAGTATCCTGTCTCATGTGAGTATTCTGAGGATGTATGGATTTTAAGATGTGCCCAGATACTTTGATAATGAGGAACCAAATTTTAAAAATATAATAAAATTCAGGCTGGTGATGAGAAAAGGACTTACTGAAAATGGTCTCCTAGTTTTCACTGGAAGTATAAGAAATGTACATAAATAATTGACCTGCCTTTGCTTATTTGTTTGAAGAATTTATAAAATTGCTGGATAGCAGAAGCACTAACTGAGGGTTTTGATTTGTTGGATGTTGAGGTTCTTTTTGTTAATATTTTTGTTACTTTTCACAATTTAACTGCAATAGGCCTTAACAAAAGTGTTGTTACATGTGTAGAGAGCTGATCAAAGGGTGATAGCTCACTTTTATTATCAGTTGTATGCCATTCCACTAGGTCATTTCCCCACCCTGTTTGTCACAGATTGAAAAAAAGAGAACAGACTTATGAGATGAAAATCAGTTCTGAATGTTTCATCTATTACATTAATTTGCTTAAGGTCAGCATCTGCTTCACTCTTGAGAAGTATGATTTGCTGGAACCCTTCTCCCATGTGTAGCCTGAACAAATTAATGTTCTTAGGCTCAAAAATTTGGACAGTCTTGCACAGACTTCATAAATACTGTCCATGTCTGTGCATTCATAGCAAATGTAATATTGCATTGCACATTCTTCCAGCAAATACTTACTGACAGAATAATTAAAAAAAAGGTTTTGCAGTAGCTTAGCAACCAGTAAAATCCTCTAATATCCATGCAGAGAGTATTTATTAAATCTTCTCCTGTAGAATTACATGAAAACTCTTTGATACAAAAAGAAACAAAACCTGATTTTAAACCTTCTTAATAAGACTAAACATTAATTGAATTTCTCCCATCGTTGAGTGAATATAATGTGTAATTATTGATTGTCATGTATTCCTTCCAGGAGTGCTTTAGTCTGATTTTTAATACATATCTCTATTTTACAATTCATTTTTCTCATTTTTCTCCTCTTTTAAAGTTAAAATTCTTTCATACAATTCAATTTTACAGAAAGATTTTACATTCTGCCTTTATTCCCACTCCAGTCTTTTTATCAATATTTTTACCTTTTCTTTGAACACATTCAATTACATTATATGGGGCTTACTTAATACCATATCTTTTATGTTGCAGCAGAGAGACTTTAATATATGAGGTTCTAAAGCTTAATAATTTCCTTCACACAGCATTTCTTTCATTCCACGTAACATAAGTTTCACTGATGGCCATAATTTGAAAACCAAGTTATTGTCTGTCTCCGTTCTTCACATCCACAATTATTTCAGAGTTCTACAATGTAATATTCCTTTATTTGGATTAAATGAAGTAACATTTATTTCTCACCTCACAGTTCATCTGTATGTGATGATTCACATACTGATAGTTACACTAGGCACAAGCATCTGGAACAACAAAAAACTGCTTTTCAATTTATGATTTTTGCTTTTCCTTAGAACTTTAATAAAACTTTGAACAGGATTCATTTGTTCAGTATGTGCTGCATTTATGTCCCTTAGTCTGTCACTGGTACACAACTGACTTGCAGCTTCCACATTGCAGAAAATACAGGTCAGGTTATTCATACAAATTTGTCCAATTATGAGTGTTTACCCTCATCCTTTTTGACATATGATGACTGAGAAAAACTTTATTGTCCTTTACACGGATGTGCAAATAAAAATGGCTCAAATGATCCAGTTTGCAGTAGAAGTAAAATGAAGGTCTAAATATTCTGAGATGAGCTTTAAAGAAGGAGGGGCTGAAAAAACATATCTCAGTAATATTCTGAATGGCTGAGATGTGTATTCTTTTCACTGCATTAACTGTTGTGAATCTGCTTTGCTGAGAGTAAAGCTCTGTGCAGGCCTCTTGTCAGCACTTTAGGACAGCACACTTTTTATAGACCTGCTGGTGCCTCATCATAATGTCACACTGCTGCTGCCATTCAAGACTTGCATGTCATGTTGACACCTCAGCTGCGCCTTTTAAACTATTTTGGAAGGAAATGGGGCTTCACATACCTTTGAGATGTTTGTGCCCCCTACCCAGTGTACGACAGAAAAGTCAGCCTAAGTCGGAAGTCAAAGAGCAAAGTGTAGCTGACTAAAGAGTTGTGGTACTGGGAGAGGATCCTCATGAGGCTACAGAGTTTGGACCTTATATTCTGTGAAGAGTATATAAAGAAATTTGTTCCATTTGAAACACTGACAGTGCTTCTTTCAGTCTTGTCCCTGTATTACTAGAAAGAAAACCACGTAAAGCAATTTGAATTAAAGTAGAAATGTTTTTCAATACAATAAAATATGCAACTCAGTACCAACTACAAGCACTTTGGTGCGCCAGAAAAATTTAAGGTGGGACAAATTTAGACCTGGTTTTCAGCATCTGACTAAGGCGAAAATGCTTAGTGAGTTCCTATGTTTTGTATATTCATTCACTTTAGTTTCCAGCAGACTTAACTTTGAATAAACTGCCAAATTTCACTTCTCATTTATATGCCTCTCCTAATAGGACCCAGCAAATAATCAACTGGCATAACTAAATCAAAGCTGATTCAAGGCATGTACAAATTCCCATTTTACATTTCCTTAACCATAGTTGGTTTTGTATTATTTATCTATTAATTCTGTTGTTGCATCAGTCATCCCTGTGAAGCCCACATAACTTGCTTAGTTGCCTGTGTTGAACTGGGTGATTGTTTTTAAAAGCTCTAAATTATATGAAGGAAATGTTTTCTGTGTATATTGTTTGAGACAGAAAAAAATTTCCTTTCTTAGCAGGTCCTAGTAGCTGAAATGGATTAAAGTGTCCCATCTACTATATATTTGAGAATTTATTAATTCAATTAGTGGTCACCATTCAGGGAAAGGCTGATAGGTGCTTCTTGAGTAAACATCTGCCTTAAACATTAGTCTTTATTTAGCTGTATGCTATCAGTTTTGTCTTTTGCTTCATAGTCGTGCTGACTTCTCTGTAACAGCCTGCTGTGGTTTAGGAATGATATTCTGAATTTATTGCTTCCACCAAAACCCTCCAAACCAAACACCACTCACTCACACACTCCGTCTTCCCTCTCCCTCCCCTTTGTGACATGTTGAGAGAGGAGAACTGGAGGCCCAAAAGGTGAGGATCAGGGGTTGAGATATGAACAATTTACTGGAAACAGCAATAAGGTAAGAAAATGAGCAGTAACAGCAACAATATTAATTACAAAAGTGTACTAGAGAGAGGCAAGCAATTCCCATGCAAAACACCCACCACGGAGCCCAACCTGACCAGCAGCACCCTACCATGACCCATAAGAGAGATCTTACTGCAGTGACTCTAAGTTTTGCAGTACTGTTATCTACTGTTGCAACAGAGACAAAGAAAAAAATCTTCAGTCTTGCCATCCAGAAAACAGGCTTACTATGACCTTCAGGTTAACAATCCTTATGGCAGTGCTATTTTTATCTTAACTTGCAAGAGTTTTGCAGAGAACATAAATAAATGCATAGCCATTAAAAATCAAGTCCTAACAGCAGTTACCTCAGACTGTCACATGAAATGCAGGAATCCTAGCTGAGGGTTACCTATAGGAGCCAGATGATTTGTGGATACGTGGACACTTCAGATAGCATTTTGTTAAAAGCTGGTATTAAAGGCTGAGTCCAACCACTAATCCCGGTGCCAATACTGCAACTGATTGGCAGAATTTAGCCACAGAAAGTTGATTTCTTTAATTTCATCTAACTAAAACTAGAGACTATGTCATCAATTGCTTAAGACTAAGACTGAGAGTCCAGGAAGTCCTTACCTATTTAATGATTTTCAGTTTACTGACATTTTATTTCCTATTTGTGCAGGTAAAATGTTTAGGTAAAACAGAATGTATATGGTTCAGATCAGGGTAAAGATACTAATAAAAATATTGAATTAAACATTACTATGATTCACAAATACATTTACAAAGATCTGAGGATCCAGTGTTTGCTCTCAGATAAACTGAGTCAAAGGCAAAACATTCCTAAGTGTCCAATTTGCATCCAAAACAAGATGAAAGACAGATGCTCAGACATGCTTGAACTCCATCCAAATTAACTTCATCAAATCAAAGGAAGAGAAAGTGTCATAAATGGTTTCTAAAATAATGCATCTTTAGAAAGGAGACAAACCTTTAACTTTTCAAATGATTCTGCAACTTCCTAAATTCTCTGGGATAAGAGAAGAAATGTGTCTACAAGATACACAAATTAAAGAACACAATATTTTAACATCCTTTGAAAAGAGGAAAAGTACAGTTCTGTAGCTGTTCAGAAAGAGGACACAACAACGTTTTGATGCTTATGGGTGAGAACAGTTACCTTCTGGATGTGTTTTTCCCTCTCATTTAACCATTCAGTTAGAAACTTGTGTCAGTCAGGTTGCGTATCTGATATCACCTTTTGAAAGATAACTCTGCTTTGCCTTTTCTGTAAGAGTAACCTTGTTAAGTGGCTGTTTTCACATTCCTGAAACCACCAGAAAACAGTAGCCTACAAGAAAACACTGCCTGAAACCATCCAACAGCTTGTCCCAGAAGCTAGCAGCACAGGATTAATGGAACACTTTTCCACCGGTGTATATTCCCTATAGCCAGGAGAAATAATGTGAACAAATTTTCTCCCTTTCTGTTTGAGATAACTCTTAATCCTGTTTGAATCATTGGAAACTGGGAGGTTTACAGAGAGCTGAGAATCTGGTGGTCAAAGTCACTGTCAGATATCTTGCTATCAGCATGACAGTGTTAAACCACACTAAGGATAAACTGTTATTCCTGTTAGCTTTTAATTTAAATGGTGCACTCTGTTTCACTTTAAAAAAATAAATAAAAGGGGGAAAAAGCACCAGTTTTGATGCACAACATCTGGGATTTGTAGTAGGCTAAGTTATACAAGAAATGGATTAAAAGTTGCCCTGGTTTCAACTGAGATAATTTCTTCTCAGTACCTGGTCCAATGCTGGTTTTGCATTGAGTATGAGCATACTGTTGATAACACACTGATATCTCTGTTGTTCCTATGTGGCGTTTATTCTAAGTCAAGGACTTTTTCAGTCTCTCCTGCTTTGCCATGAGAAGTTACACAAAAAATGCTGGGAGGGGGCACAGCTGGAACAAGTGACCTGAATTGGCCAGCGAGATATTCCGCACTAGAGAATGTCATGCCCAGCATATAAACTGGGGGAGTTAACCAGATTATTATTTATTTATTAAATAATGCTTATAATAATAGTTACTTATTTATACAGAATGGGGAGGGCTTTGATCAGGATTTAAGGATGGGAATTGGCCTTGGTCAGCAGGTGGTGAGCAATTTTATTGTGTATCTCTGTTTTTATTTTGGGTTGTATAAATGACAATGATTTCACTTTGTTTCAGTTATTAAACTGTTCTTGACTTAAAAGTTTCTTCTTTGATTCTCCTCACCATTCCCTTGGGGAAGGAGGAGAAAAATGAGCTAGTGGCTTAGTTGCCAGCTGGTCTTAAATCACAACAAAGTTAAAATATGTACTTTTCTGACACAACTGCATTTTAAAAAAATTTATTCATTTTTATTATTTTATATTAACATGAAGTATCTGTAGAACTTGAGAAATTCTAAGTTATGTGAGGGGTTGTCTCTTGTATACTTTTTTTTGGTGTGTTTGTTTTGTGTGCCTTTTTCTTTTATGTGCAGTGATTCTACAGGTTTCTCTTTATATTAATAACTGTGAATAGATTTTATATTTTTTATATTAAAAAATTCCTTCTCTCACAAGTTCCCTTTTATCACAAAGTTTGATATGAAATCACTGAATAAAGATAGAGTTGAGGATATAATTTTTTTATTGTCTTTTAGTTTAAGAAAGAGTGACATGTAAAGAGAACAGGCCTCTGACACTATTATGTTAGAGAAAAATGAAAAATAACTTCTAAAATATTCATTTAGGCTTGGATAGTGTAGTATAATGATAACCACTAAGCACATAGCTTTACAAGATTAGTTAGAAACTGTGATTCAGGGTAAGGCAAATTTTGATCTGAGACTGAAACGTTAGATTTTTATTTGACATGAAGTGTGTACAGTTACATTGTTTCATATAGTAATATTTTTTCCCCAGGATTGATATGATACCCTTCCATTTAGAATAAATAAAAGTCACTGGATGGAAACATGTGTTTATAAATATGTTTAATGATTCTTTTTCTATGGAACGAAGAAAAAACAAGAGAGCTTCTACACTTTCTCTTTTAAAATACCTGTGCGTAAAAGAAGAAAAAACTGTTGTATGTTTATTATTTGATTTACTATTAACTATCTGAGTTTTACAAGAGAAGAATTTGTAATTCCACACATGCAGGCATCATGTAAAAGGCACTTGGGTTCTTAAAGAATCAAATCCAAAAAATAAATCGTACATTGCAGACAGCCCATTCAGGTAGCATTTGCATAATTGGGCTTTATACACTTGAGTGAGCACTAACTGAATTCAGTGAACGCTGACTCCCAGCAACTGTGAGATAGGTCCAAAGTGTTGCAGATTTTCAGTTTGTGTGACTATATTTCCATTATTTTCAATTGGAAGTTTATGGGAATAAAGACTACAGAAGTAACTTCTTAGGAATTCACGTTTTAGATAGAACATTAGACCAAGATGTATTAAATACTGCAGTTGGATAAATGCTTAAAATATTATGCATGTAATAAATCAGGTTTTAAGATGAAATCAACATTTAGTCATTATATCAGAGCAAATGATGCCAGTATCTTTTTATGCAGGTTTTGATTGTTAACTGAGAGTTTAATAAATTAGGCTTTCATTTTTTCATATGTCTCTTTTCTCTATACATTTGTAGTCATGTTGACAATGCTGTTTGAAATACATGGTGAGGTACCCCAACTGCTCTGTTTTCATACATCCCCTACTCTTTAGAACCATTTCTCAAAGAAGGATATACGCAGGAAAAAGGAACACTGAGCCAGATCAAGATCAACTCCACTTGTGGCAAGAATAAACCTGCAATATAGATCTATATATTAAGGAAAATAAAAATCCATTGTATTCTTTACACAGTGCCCTTTTATTTGAGCTACTAGGCCATCAAAAACAGATGTGGGCTGCAACAGAAGTGAAAGTATGAGACAAACAACACAAATGCCTAAGATTCAGCACAGACTTAATAGTATTTAGTATGTGAAAAATTAATCTGTGCATTTTTTTAAATGCACACAGAAAAACGTAGAGTTCTTGAAGAAAATGAAGTCAGCTCCGTAGAATTGAGCTGAAGATGAACTACAGGTTAGTAACTATATTCTGGTTTCACTATATTGCACTATTTGAGGCTTTTTTTACTTAAGACCTGTGAAAAGGCTTACTTGAATTACCAAACAAACGCATGGGAGAGAGAAAAAGTTTGTAAGTTACAAAATATATGGTAAAATCATCTCTACTAGCAACAATAAGACTTTTTGGGTTGGTTGTCAGATGCTTGAACTGCAGTTAACCTAATTTTCATGAGAACTTACGCTTTTCTCAAGACCTTGAAGAGCTATTGTCATTCATAAGGGTGGGATTTATCACCTGGTGTGGAGTCAACCAATCTCACACAATCTCAGAACTGAGGGGGTTTTTTATTTCATATTGGTAAAAATATGGGATTTATATGGTAAATCTACAAAGCTAGTGTGCTTATTCTTAAAACTTTACACTATTTATACATTTTAGCAAATAAAAGAATCATGGTTCATTGGCTGCATGTGACCACTCTCTGGACACATTGTTAACTGTCCCTGTTGAGATATGAGTACGGACAACAGAATGAAGCTGCTTGTGAAAGTGATAATTGTATTTCTCCTTGCCAAGGCCTTTGCGGCACCTGCAGATTGGGTGCACAAAAAACCCTGCTTTGTAAAATTGCTGGAAACATGGAAAGTATAATTCATATGCTGAGGGAGGCAGAAATGGGAGATCAATGGACAACAGGACTGATAGGAACAATTAAAGTGATATCTTGAAATGTGTTCCGAGAATCAGAATTTATTGTCTATGTTTACTTCCACATACATCAATGGTATTTGGAAAATGTAAATACAGGAGTGGACTTTTTGTTTTCAAAGCCTGTGCTGTGTTTTCTGTCTAATCCACTCCATCTTCCCCCAGAACATTTTTTTTTGTAATCTCTATCAATGTCCTCCACTTACAAATATTACTTTACTGGGGAGATAGCAACATCTGTGTACAAGGTTTTCCCCTGCTTATCCAGACATCAGTGAGGCTCTCTGCTGGATGCCAACGCTGGGAAACATATTTCATCATATTTAACCCTATTTTCTCACAAAGTCTTTGATAATTTGGTTTCAAGTTGCTGTCTTCCTTTCAGGACTTTCATTACACTTGATCTCCCATATAAAGACCTATTAAAATATTAGAAGTCTGAAATCCTTAGCTGAGATTGCTTGGAAATTATTCTAATTAATTCAGAGAACTAGAATGTCACAAGTAGTCATAGGTTCCTTAATTTCCTAATAATCATCATCCTGTAAGCTCAGCCTTAGCTTTTTCCTTTCTGTTAAAGAAAGAGCCATTGCATTCTGATTTGTGGACTGTGTGTTAAACAAAGAAAACCAAAAACAAAACAAACAAACAAACAAACAAATAAAATCTGGTTTGGGTTTAGGATTAATCTTTCCCTAGACTTTTACAAAATATACAATTGATTCTTTCAGTTTTTGGTTTTGCTATGTAGTGTTCTGATAAAGGCGGTGGAATGAAAGAGAGAAAAAGGCAGTGTGGGAGGAGGGGAGAGGAGAGAGCAAGTTGTGGTTTTGGTTTTGGTTTCTTTTGTCCTAGGAGATTGAACACTAAATTGCTGGACTAAGAGCGAGGATAGGAACTGTTAATGCTTTAGTCCTGAGTCCCAGATAGGTCATCTAATGCAAAGTGAAGGCATGTCACCAAATTTGGGAATGTTGTGTTTTGACATTAGATGGTGTATGAAGCTTCAGTTAAGGGCTATATTCACAGAAGACCCTAATGAAATCTGGAGTGAGGTCTGAGGCTTCCTTTTTTATGAATGGGAGTGACAATTCAGATAAGTGCTCTCACTGAGAGTAATAAGATTTCTTCCTCATGTGTGAAGGAGGAGTCTCTTCACTTCTGTGGTTTACAACTGACATTACTTCTTTGTGGATTTGGAAAATACTTGGTACATCTGATTTGTAATTTATGAATGTATTTTAAGAACACTATCAAAACTCATTTTGATTTGGATTGCAGAATTAAACCTCTACTGCTATATATGTTTAATTCAGAAATAAATCAGCATGCAACTTTGAAACGTTAGGAAAAAAGTTAAATGAACACTCTAGTCAATCTTTTGCCTTTGATGTGGAATACGAAGAGGTGATCTAATCCTTTTTAACCCTGAGGCATGTTTTCTGAAATGCGCTCCATTCAGGCATTCCTCAGAAAGCCACATAAAGCTGGTTGCTAATGTAAAATAAATGGCCTGAAATTTTAATGCATACAAGGATTGATGTCACCAATATTTTGTGTTTTATGTGTAATTCAGTTTAATAAATATTTAACAACTTCTTCCCTTAAAAGGTTCATGCAAACTTCATTTCATGCATACTTGTAGACCTGTGGATCATGGCCATTAACTGTTGTTCGGAGAAAAAAAGAAAGAAAAGACACAGTCAAATAAATTTTTATTATTATCATCATCATTGTGATACAGCTTTGTAGAGATTTTTCATTTCTCTGTATGTCTGACTTTGTAAGAAATTTAGAATTGAATAGACTGTTTCAAGTGGAAGGGACTGTAGCTGGATGCTGTGGCTGGAGTGGGCATAAAACAACTTGAACAATACCCTATTTTCAAAGCTACCAGTGGTGAATGAAGAAGGCATTGAATAATGTTGAAACCAGCCAGAGTCGATAATCCCAAAGTTAAACATGCTTATAGTGAGGTGGTGATGTGGCAGGTAGTAAAGTTCCTGACAGAGGAACCAACAAGTGATAGTGCTGATAACTTATCTAAAGCTGTTGAACTGACACAGCTGGCCTGGAGACATCTGACTGACAGTCAATTCCTGTATCCAATAAAAGCTCAGTCCCTCTTAACCATAAGGAATTTTAACACGCCTTTCTCAGTGTGTGCACAGAGATTCTGCCCTTTGAATTGGGTTACTCCTCAAGGATGAGTGGGAGAGACTTGCCCATAGTCACTGGTATGAGCGAGTAACATCAATCTCTACTTAGAACACCACATGAGTTCTTCCTCTAAGAATAAAGGAAGTTCACAGCTGGGGAGAGGGATTTAGTTACAAACTTTTATTGGGCATTGATGGATCTAGGTTTTCTAAATCAAAAATTTTATGTTGATTAATACTTCAAGATAGCTTTAAGTTGCTGCTTATAGCCCTTTAAAATAAGCAAATGTAATATTACAGCCATTCATAACTTCTGACATTAATTTTTGGAGTAAAATGCCTTGTTAAAGCTGAGGACTGGCATGCGTTTCTATTTGTCTTGCAGTAGAACATGCAAGGATTGGATAAAATATCTGATAAAAATTTCATTCATATTGATTTTTAAGTAAAATGGTAGGAGGCATGTCATGGAGCAGGAAGATGACATCTTGCAAAGGTTTGCTTTTACACTGAAGAACTAACAGGATAGGAAGAGATCTAGGTTCCAGGACAACGGACTATGAGACATTTGGTTCATGCCTTCTATGTAAATGAACTCTGTCCTGTCAATATCTAGCTTCTCTACACAGCTCAAATATTTGAACCAGGACCAGGAAAGAGCAACACAAAACCCTCTAACAACCTTCCCCTCCCAATCCGCACATTTTCCCCCTCAACTACCTCTCCAACCCCACAAAAAAAAATACAGTTGTCTATTATTAAGAGATGATTCACTACCTAACTGTCCTCAGAGGGACAGAATCATGATAATGTTAACATGTTTTGGATAGTCTAAGGCTAAAAATGGCTGCAGAGAAGAAAAAGCAGTGAGCTCTTGGTTAGCGTGCAAACCTTGCTTCTTTTTCTGTATTTTGCAATGAATGTGGATGGCATTACATGTGGGACAATGCAGACGGTTTCAAAGGTTTAGCAGACTTGTTTCTGTATTTTCATGCAACTGCGAAGATTGGTGATTGTAGGATTCAGTGTACTGTCATTGATCAGTCAAAGTCAGTGACCAACTTTCCTTTAGATTCAGAGGGCACGTGTTGGGCAAACATGTCCAAACCAACCTCTACAGTGACTGAACAATAACCTGAATAGGTCTATGCACTTTTTCCATTCAAATCATTCTATATGGTGTGTCTAATGTTATTTTTTAAGTGGAGCTAACAATTAATTTTAATAACTGGAAGTGATATTTTAAAAACAATGTTTTGTGTTCTTACGGTCATGGAATATATATACATATGTATATATTTCAAGGCTAATGTATCTGAAAAAAACAAGCTATCCCAGTGCCCTTGGTGTTATTAATTTACTGGTCATTGCCAAGGGGAAGAGAGTTTGTGCTTTTCAAAATGATACTTAAAATCTAACGGCATAAGTAAAGAACATTCATAATTATATGTAGCTGCCAATCTTTGAGGGCTCTGTTTGAACAGCTCCTTTCTAACATTAGAAGCTATTCTAGGTTGCTCATCTAAACCACTTCTAACCTGTGCTTGCACGAATAATCGTTACAGAGTAGATGCAGACAGAAGGGAAGGCTAACTGGGCTGTGACATACAGGTGTCAGTGAAAGCCCTAAATTTATCTTCCATCAGCCTCATGATGTATAATGCTTGAATTGTAGCTTTAAACAAAATAGTTTGGAATGAAATTCACTGGACCTGTCTAGCACCTTGGAAAATTATTATTAGGTTGGAGGCATAGTTTTTAGAAGTTGAAGTTATAGTAGCACTTTAAATGGTTAGCTCAAGATAATATTTACAATCAAACAAAGCTCAAATTTTTAGAATAGTATTTCTCAGAAAACTTTGTATATTACAGGGTTGGGCCTTTTCTGATGGACTCCTTATACATTTTAAATGTGTAAGGTATTGTATTACATTAGATATTGTATTTGTTAGACCTTCTACCTTAAAATCTGAATTAAAACTGAAATGTTAATTCATAATTGCACATTCTGTGTGGTCTGAAGGGAGGAAGACAAGAAATGACAATGTGTTTTTTATGTGAATTACTAACTATATTCTAAATACAGATGGAAGATAAATGTTAACTGGAAAGGGATCTGTCAGCCTACGGTGGTGGCTTTCACAATTGAGCATACACACACACACACTCGTATATATGCTTTCTTCTCACCTTTCTCTTAACTTCCATACTTTAAGTTTTTTTTGTTGGATCAGTGGATGACTTTTGATTTGCAACATGATGAACATAGCTACAACTTCAGATATGTTTGTTATCCACAAGGAATTACATTCTTGATGAGCATACAATTGATGCTTGTGTGTTTGTATAGATATATGTGTCATTTCAGTAAATCTCTGTCTTTAACTCTGCTAGCACCATGAATGAGTATAATTAAAATGCACATTCTGAAGATCACTTTAAAAACATTCTGCAGAATTGTTGTTGCTATATTCTAGAGCTTTGGATTGCAGTGGTCTAAATTGTAAACTTTATTTTAGGACTAATGCATAAGCACTTTGTGATGTAGGCATGTGATGACTTCTTTTTCTTGCTCTAAGAAATACTTTAATTTTTATTTTCAATTTCTTTTTTTTTTTNTTTTTTAATTTTTTTTTTTTTTTTTTTTTTTTTTTTTGCCTGTGAGTGTCTAAGAAACATTCCTTCTTAAGCATTGGATCTCGTTTTAATGTTTCTTAGTATGTTGCCCTATGGTAGGTATGTATCTGACATCAGGTAGAACAACATTATTGAGAAGTGGGTTGTGGCCTTTTTGTCTTCCAATATCTTATTATTTAAAATGGGACCTACTTTTCTTTTGCTTTCAAGGCATTTCACACAATCAGTGCCTGTATCTGTCTCCTTTCATTCCCTACTGAGAAGTTGATTTGTGCCTCTGATTAATCAAGAGTGACAACACTCATTGTTACTCTTTCAAACAAGTATCTTTGGCTTTCTACTCTGCAATACTGCTTTGCTCATACATATACAAAACTTTTAGTACCTTTCTAAAAATCTTTTTTTTTAAATTCACCTTTGAATAGTACCTACAAGAACTATCTTGATAGATTGCTGTGGGGCTGATCATATTTCTCATCATGCTGACCAAGTGTCAGGACTAGTTTGTGAAACTAAATTTCTTATTGTTTTTACCTACTCCATGTCTTTTGTTTTGCACTTCATGCATGAGGAAAGAATTAATTTCTTTTTTCATTCTTTAATGTGCTTAATGGAAACTATTCAGGGTCTTTCTAATTATGAATTCTTTTTAATGAAACTGCTGTCCTACATCGCCCTGTGAGATTCACCAAACAAAAATCAACACACAGCCTCTTAACAAAAGACCACAGAAGCTGCAGTTGTTTTATAGATAAAAGTACTGAATTTAAATTACGACCCAATCAGGTTGTCAATTTTAAATTTATGCTGCAACATGACATAATTACCTGGAAAAACATGTAATAAAAGTACTATATTTTTTTTGTGGTAATTTTTATAATGGAAAGCATAACTTCAAAATATTTAAGATGTACATAATGTTTCTATATTATGCTTCGAAAGTTTCATATAATAATTTTCTGAGCAGGTTCAGTTCTTAAGGGTTGTAAGTTACTTTACTGCTCCATGTCTAAAGTTTTAAATGTTTAGCTAAAGGTAGGACCTGTGCAATTTTATTTTTAGGAAAATATACCAAATACAAAATATAAAAAATATGCTACTGACATGAATGGTAGTGGTCAAAGTTATTGCTTTGTATATTTTTGTATATATAAAGCTTGTATATTTTGCATGTGAAAGAATGAAGTTGGCAAGCACCTTAACTAAAAGAAGCTGGCCTTCAAAACTGGTTTTTTTCTGGGCCAAAATATTCAGAGATCTAATTCTGTGTTCTCTGAAGTCAGTGAAAGATTCCCAATGAAAACACCAAACTCTAGAGAAATCTCATAATCCTAGGGCTTTTTTTCCTCCGTTTTAACTGAATAGTATATGAAGTGCCAGTATTTTACAAATCAAAGCTGAAACCCAGCTTAGCTGTACAGAGGCAATTCAGAAATCCAGACCACTACCTGAATTTTTTGCTTTTTTAAACTCAGTTATGCTGCTTGGTTATTTTTAAGTTCCACTTGATACATATTAACCAATACAAAAATTTTTATACTACCTCAAAAGATTTTCTACCCCTCAATCCTTTTTAAGGTGGAAAGGCACCTTATTTTTCTAAATATTTTATTTGGTATCATATTTTTTTCCGCTGCAATTGTGGCTTTTGCTCTTTTTTTGGGAGGGAAGTGATTTTTTGGGGGGTTGATTTTGTTTGTTTGTTTTTGTTTTGGGAAGATTATTTGTTTGCTCTTTTGGTTTGGGCAATTTTGGCTTTTTGTTTGCTCCTTTCCTTTAGTTTTGGCTGGGTTTTGTTTTCATTTGTTGGAGGTTTTTTCTTTTTTTTTGTTTCCCCTAAACAGTGTTGACTCATGCTTACTTATTGTCTGTATGGGTGATCTAGATTGTCATATCCGACCTATATCGTCCTGTATGATATGAGAGTATCACTCCAGTTAACTCAGTGATTTAGTATACTCTTACATAACTTTCATTTTAAGTCCCTGCAGACGGAGTGTCTTCAAGGAAGAAAAAAGTAATGTTTTAAGTTGATCATTGACAGAAGTATTTAAGCCATTGGCACTTCTGTTTCATTAGAAAGGAACATGGGTGAACAGTGTTTAAAATTCTCCTCAACTCTCTTTGTTTGTAGGTGACTTTGCTGTCTTCATTCATTGTGCTTCATTAGTACACTAATTAAAGCACTAGTACATACAGGATAATACTGGGGAATCGAGCATGTTCAAAGCTAAACCTCACTGTTCATGTTTTTAGAAGTCTAGAGAAAGATATTGGTGGAAAGAAATCCTTCATTGTGTCAATTCTGAATATTACTAAAGACTCAGTATCTTCTAATCGGCCAAGGCAACCTTAACAGAGCACTGCTACCTCTGCTTGTTCTCTGAATTGCGGTCACGTGCCTCTGCTGCTTGTTCTGTGCTGGCTCTGGATTTTTGGTGTACCTACTCAAACCCTAATCAAATCAAATCACTTTTCAATAAAAGATTGATTAATTTAAAAAGACCAACCAACCAACCAATGTATCTCTCAGCCAGATTAGCAAGGTGTATGGAAAAAAGGGGGAAATAATGACTGCTCATTTTAACAAAAGCAAGATCAGTAGGCTTGACTGCAGAACCACACCATCAAAGTGTAAATAGCCAGAATAACTACTACACAGACTTTTCTGTGTCTTGTCCCAGAACAGTGTAATTGGTAACTGTATCCAAACCCCGCAGGCTGCTTTTTGGTTTTTTTTCTGTATTGCAATTGAAAATGGAGAATGTAATGTCTGCTAAACAACATAGTGAAAGCAAAACCTTTGTTGTTATTTTTCTATTGCTGTTGTAGTTCTATGTCAGTTTATTATATGAAGGTCTTTTGTTGCTATAAAATATCAGCAAGTGGGATCATTCTTCATTAACCCTGTCATCTTTGCCTGAGTTCTTATTACAGACAATGCAATAATTTTATATTAATTACATGTTATTATTGTCCTTAGATAAACTTCTTCAAAAAGATTGCATGTCAGATGCATGTGGAAAACTGCCTATCTCTTAATAGAATTTGAGGATTTCTCTCACCTGTAAATATATGGATTGTCTTACAAGAGTTCTACTACTTCAGATATTTTCCTGACTAATTAGTAAATGGTGATAGTGTACTAGTTTGAAAACAAACCAGTGGGAGGCACCAAGTCAGAATAACAATTTAATAGGGAAATTAAAAAAAAAAAAAAAAAAGGCAAAAAACAGTGGATTAAACTGAAAGAGTCANTGCAGTCCTCCTGAAGTGGTGGATGTGGCTCTGTCGAAGCGGTGGTCCGGTCGAAGGGTCTGCTCTTCCTCAGAAGGTCCAGTGGTGGCTATGTAGCTCCTGTCCTCTGGGAATCCAGTGGGAACAGTGTCTGTGATGTTCGGAATCTCAGATTATATGCAGGATGGAATGCTTGTTTCCTCCTTCTGGGTGGAGTATCTCACAATGGGATGATGAGTCATGAGGCCAGGTGTTGATGGGCTCATTAAGAGAAGATAGTCCAGAGGGACTTATCTCTGAGTCATGTGGCAGAGCATTGATGGGCCATCAACAGAAGGATAGTCCGGAGGGAGGAGGCAAGGAAACACTGCCCCACCTGGTTTCAACAGGTCATGAGGATGGTAATAGAATACACTGCAACCCAGGACAGATAGCACATCCAAACATTCTGTAGCTTCAAATACAAAGTAGCACACTTCCTGCCGACAAAATCTTCAGCTGATGTGAATGGGTAAAGATTTGCAGGCTGCAAATCACAGGACCAGGCACTAACTAAACATTCTGTGCTCTTAATTGAGCACAAGTTCAGATTAAACTTGAAATATATGCATTAATAAATGGTATTTCTGAACATATAGAACCGTTGTTACATCTAGCCCTAGATTATACATGGAAGAATAGTCTTATTTCAGTAAAATTACTACTGTGAGAAAAGGAATAAAAGACTCTTTTATGGGCATGATGTGCAAAGAAAAATGTTAAGGTTTATACCGTTAATTTATATCCTAATATTTGACATTGTGACTAACAGATTTAATTTTCTCCCCAATCTGTTATACAGCCAAAGGGGCAAATAGTTTTACTTATGTTTAAGCAAATCCTCTTCAATTTTAACTGCTCAGAAATAGAAGTGGAGAAACACACCAGCTTTTTCTACAGTGTTGTCACTGAAGGTATACAACATTCCCAGCAATCTTACTAGCAAGAAGATGTTTTTTCCTATATTCTTTGAAATATCAATATTTCCTTAAAAAATATAACAGACAAATTCAAACAGTGGCCTTGACAAAAGATGGAAACATTTAGCATTACTTAAATTTGCTGATATCGAGCAATATGGGAAAAAAATTAGCAAGTAGAATTGTATCTTCTTGCCCTGCCAGAGGGAGTAACAGTGAAATTAACCTTGAGAACTGTTTGAAGAGCATTCTTGTGAAAACGGTATGGCACAATGTCAAAGATATGTATTTGAAGATATCAACAGTCCTTAATTGATTATGGCCAGTTACATTTAATTTGCTGTGTTTTTAAAGTAAAATAGCACAGACCTTCCTTGCTAAAATTTCTTAGTGCAATTGCCATTTACTCTTATTTTCTGTACTCTAATTGAAGGATTTGTTCAGTTATTATATTGCTCACCTCTGTTCTGCAAAGTCAAGTTTCATTCAGGCATCTAATTGTAACATGTCAAAAATACAGCATCCAAATCTTAAAACTCTTGCTTCAGGCTCAGTTCTGTATAGTCATCAAGATTAATAATTAAGTGCAGGAAAAATAAAATTCAGATTTGTTTAATATATTTGAGGATTATAATACAATCATAAATTGTAACAATTTACTGGAAAACTACCAACCACTCTTGCCATATGTGATGATTAGAATTTGTATTTCAGGACATGAGATTTGTTAATATAATTTTATGTCAGTAGGGTATACTAACTGGAACATATTTGCTGAACACTGCTTGCTAATATTTGGTGGTTGTGATAAACAGCCTAAATTGGAGAGACACAGATTTGATAGAGTAGACTGTTAGATAGATAAGAAAGTGGCTGGATGGTCACATCCAGAAGGTGGTCATCAGTGGCTCAGAGTCCCGATATATATCAGTGCTAAGTGATGTCCCTCAGGGATCTGTGCTGGGACAAGTGTTATTTAATACCTTCATCAATGACAGAGACAAAGGGTTTGAGGGCATTGTCTCATCCAAGTTTGCAGATAACACGAAGCTGTGTGGTGCAGTTAATACTCCTGAAGGATAGGATGCCATCCAGAGGGACCTGGACAAGGTGGAAAAGTGGCCCGTGGGAATCTCAATAGGTTTAAAAAGCCAAGTGCTAGTGCTGCATGTGAGTTGGGGCCACTCCCAGTGCCAAGCCAGGCTGGGATGAGCAGATCAAGAGCAACCCTGCCCAGAAGGACTTGGGGGTGCTGGTGGGTGAAAGGCTGAACTTCATTAGATTTCTCTCCATACAGTTCTCCAGCTGATCAAGGTCCCTCTGAATGGCAGCACAGCATTTGGATGTATCAGCCAGTCCCCCCAGTTTAGTATCATCAGCAATCTTGCTGAGGGAACATTCTATCCCTTTGTCCAGGTCGTTGCTAAACAAGTTGAATAAGACTGTATCCTAAGGCTGGTTTCTTGTCACATAGGACATAGAGAAAGAAAGTTGACACTGGTCAGCGAAACACTGCATGGTGGCCCTAATAAAATGAAGAAGTCTGAAAAACTATTTCTTGTTTTATTCCCCCTCACAGACCAGATGTGAAGAGGTCAAGATGTTACTCAATCCACAGTCCAGGAAGCATGTGCTTCTTAGTAAGACAACACAACCTATGTCTTCAAAGGAGGAGTTCTTCATTTCTCTCAGGTCTAGCATGACTTTGCACTGCTGCAAAGCTGGACGAAAACCCCCTAGATCATCAGTTCCTGCAAATAAATACATAAAACTGGACAAAATTTTCATATCCTTGCAGAGACTTACTTCTAAACCAGAAAGGCATGTAACAGTGCATGAAAACAGCCAAACTCAACTATCCTCTCAAACTTTCTACAATTCGTGCTGTCCCCTGCCTGTTTTCATAATGCAGATATGGCTTTGACTGAAAACTATCACTTTTGTGGGACTTTGTCACTTGAAGTAATATATCTTAGAGTTCAAGCCATTTTTAAGCAGGTCAGTTGAAGAGTTTAGTGGTCACTGTCCTGAATTTCTAGACGTTGTTCATGAGGAGAGGCTGGGAAAGAGCTGATTTTCTCAGACTACAGAAAAGAAGGCTCAGGGGGGTCTTCCTGGCACATGTAAACACCTAACAAGAAGGAAGAAGATGAAGCCAGAATGTTTTCAGTGTCACCAAGTGTCAGTACAAGAGGCAGGGGATACACATGGAAACACAGGTGGTTCCCTCTGAACATCAGGAATTGTTTTTTTTACTGTGAAGTTGGTCAAACACAGGCCTAGATTGTGCAGAGATGCTGTGGATCTTCTACAGAGAAATGCACAATGCAACTGAACCTGGGCAACTTGGTCTCGCTGATTCTCCTTGAGCAAGACAATGGGACCCACTGACCTAAAGAAATCTCTGCCAACCTGAACAGTTCTGGGGACACACCAGCTTCAAGGGTGAGAGGCAATGCAGCACAAATCTGTAAAATATACTGAGCTTCTGTCTAAATACCTGTGTGTGTAAATTCTGCCTACCACAGGTTTACTCCATGTCCTCACATTGAAATGCATTTTGAATAAGCTGTACTATGTGCATGTGTTTTTGGATAATACAGAACTGCAATATAAATCTAGGGCACCCAGAGTTGATCAGAGCTCCTAGGACTTCCTTTTCGTTTGGTAGGTGACTGGTGCTAAAACATTGAGTTTGTCTTCTTCATTAGGAAAAAAAATTCGCATATTTTTTTGAAAACCTTGAGACAAACTCTCACTTAGTTGGACAGAGAGATCTGGCCAAGGAAGGTCTCTGTAGTATTAAAAAAACACACCTAAAAATATAATTTCTTTATTTTGTGCACTTATACCGTTCATCATGATTCACTTGCCCCAATATTTAAAGCCTTTGGGTGTGCAAGAGAGATTTAGGGCTCTCACTCTATTGGAGCTTTTATTGGAGAGATTCAAAGGAAAAAAAAAAACGGGAAAAACAAAACCAAAACCAAAACCAACAAATTTTTTAAAAAATGAATAGCCACATTTTGCTGGGGAAAGATGCCAAGATCAATCTTTCAAATAAATAATCAAAACTCATATATACACTGTGATTGAGATATTTAATTTCATTTTATTTTCAAGCATTCCCTAGCATTCTGGTTATGGAGTAGTGTGCAACCAAATGTTAAGTGCTTGATTACTGTCAGCAGTAAGAAACAAAAGGCATTTGTATGCACTGCCTGGATTGCATTGGTAATGGTAGTCTCTGCTTACTCTTTCCCTTTTATTTTACCCCTGTCTGCTACAGAGAGAAGACTTAATTCTGGATCCTGTAAAAACTTATCCATTCATAAATAAGTCATGAAATGTATATAGTCAAATAAATATTTTACTTTTTAGGTGTGACTTACACTGAGTCAGTGCTAGTTTACTGACAGAAACTGACAGTTTTTCAAAATTCAAAAATGGCCTTTTCCCTGCTTTTAAGAATATATTTAGGCCAACTGTTTATGGAGAAATTATTGTAAAACATGAGAATAAAACCAAGAGTGGTACTTTGGGTTACCAGTTCCTGTGGTAAGTTTTGTAAGCTTGTTAAGCAAAATTATAAACTACACCCCAAAATTTTGTTTGTTTTTCATATTGTTTCGGAAACATACATATTTACATATAACATATCAATGTACTTTGGTTAGCAACAGTGACACTGAATTCACAACTAGATGAAATGCCTAATTCCATATGCATTATTCTTTTGGTGCTGTATTTATAAGACATGAAAGGAATCTCTAAGATCCATGTCAGATTTAGGCCATTAAACGTTGTTAATTAATTGTGAATAAAATATTTAACATTTATCATCAGATGATTTATAGGATTTTTTCAGCAGAAAAGCATTCACAGCAGAAATTTACTTTGACAGTGGAGAACACTAACTGAAAATAAAGTGAGACATAAAAACCCCTGGTCGCCTTTAGAAAACATATCTTTTTATACCCTGACACCAACGTATTTCTGAACTGAGTTTCAGCCATTCTATTTTTGTTCACCATCTCAACCAAATGTTAAGACTGCAGTTTACTGGAAATGATGGTCCAGCAGCAAATGGAAGCTTTGAGGGACTGACATCCTTTAGAACTTGTAGGTGAGAGAGTGGCTAACAAGTATTACTGTTTGAGACCTGCTAAAAAATAAAGGGCTTCTGAAAAAAATAAGCCCATGGCTTTGCACATATAAATGGTGCTTAAGAAAGAGATAAAGCAAGCAGTGTCCAACTCAGTAAGCTTACACTTAAGATAAGGAAAGGCCGGACATATGGAAGGATTTTCACTGGTGTTATTGGACAATAGCTTTTTACCTGAGTGGACAAGGAGTAAGAAAGGCTGCATCATTCACTGAAAGCATTCAATAAAACATCTGGAAAAAGCAGAGGATTGTTTTTCAAAATTCTGCAGGAACTGTGAATGCTTATAACCAGGCTTTGCGAATTTAAAGCAATTTTAAAAAAAAGGAAAAAAAAAAGCAAGGAGAAAAGGATGAAAAGGATGATACAAATAAAAATTTAAAAATTACTAAAAATTTCTATTTCTCTCTTAACTCCTCTCCTTTACATTTAATGAATAAATGACTATTTATATTATAAGACATGTAGGTCTTTGCAAAAGTTAGCTTTCAGTCATATAAGCAGTGTACAGCATGAAATTCCTGGGAGTCAAGGATATGAAATCTTGTGTGGCTACAGTTTTCAGAAGACAGTATAAGAACACCAGTGAGCAAAAATTCCCAGCTGTAATGGTGCATGTTTGTAGTGGTAAAAAGAAAAATCTGTCTATTTCTCTATGACAAATCAATAGTGAGAGGACAACAGAAGAAATATTAACAACTTGTTTAAAAGAGTGCACCCTATCTAATAGAGTAGATAGGAGTCAGTAAGTAATTTTCATTCATAAGCCACAAAAAGAAAGTTGCTTTCAAGAAAATCATAGAGGATTATGGCTTGGGTATTTTTTACAGAATTACTACAGGCAGAGGCTTCAAAAAAACTGTTGAGGTTTTGGTGGGAGTTTATTTGTTTGGTTTTGGTTTTGTTTAGCTTGGTTTATTGTTTGATATGGTATTTTTTAAACCAGTATACTTTTTTTACAAATTACTAAATTCTTCTAAGATATGGGGGAGTACTTTCATCTTCAGGTGGTATAAATTAGCACAAAAGGAAAAAAAAGTCCTTCATCTTATTTCAATCATGCTTATGCCCCCAAATGACAATGTTTGGCACTGATTTTTTTAATGATCACAATTTCATTATCAGAGTACAAGCTAAGTGCCCCAAAAGATGTGGAGCCTGTAGATGTAGTCTTAAAGATTGCTCTATCTAACTTACTGCATCCTGTCAGAGCAGCATATACCAATCTCAATTTGCACAGAGAGATCTCATCACCTTGGGATGGGATCCCCAATACAGGACTGCTTTGGAAGGTCACCAAAGGGACTATCAGCAGGATCCCCTTTAATCTTCAAATCCCCAGATGATGCTGACTCTCAAGATGAGACCTAAAGAAGGAAATTAAATCTATCCTAGCTGAAACCAGAACAGTCTATCACATCTTCAAGCACAACCTAAACTCCTGAAGAACTTAGACTACTGATACTGTCTAAAACCTACCCATTTGTCCAGGTTTTGGCAAGGGATATCTGAGGAGACATTCGTGGGTCAAAAATTTTGACAGACAAGATTAATATGAGGGTAAAGGAGGAGTTCACTATCTGAAGCCTTTCGGGAATGAAGTCCAGGACACATGAGGAATGAGAGGTGTTAAGATTTTTATGTTATCCAGAAGAAAAGTCACAAAGCCAAAAGTACTTCCTTAAATATTTGGTTAAATTTGTGCAATACACATAATAAGTTTTCTGTTAGGCACTCTGAATTAAATATTAATTGTAGTTTTTGGTGATTTGTTTCCAACCATGAACTGAACTTTTGACTTCAAGGTCTGAATATCACAAACTATATGTACTTTTTTAGTCCTCTGGTGACATAGACATAAAACTCAAGCTGTTTTAGGGGGCCTTAAAATGATAGGTGATTTACATAAGGTATCTCCACACAAACATAGGATCACACTTTTGGGGGATTTTTTAATGGCAACAATAGCTTACTTTGGTACCAAGGTTCAGTTCTAGTTAGAGCCTTTTGTCTTGAGGGCCAGTTAATCTTGTATGCTTTCCTGCCCCGGTACAATTTTAAGATTGTCACAAGGAGGATAAATTTCATGCCATTTTCTGTTCTTATTACAGTCTTCACATTGTAATGAAAATGGATTAATTTTGTTCCATTTTCTGTCCTCGTTACAGTCTGTTATGAGAATGGATTAATTTTATGACATTTTCTTCTCTCATTATAATCTTTGTTGTGGGAATGAGAATATGTAATGAGAATGAGAACATTTCAAGCATTAAAGGTCTGTGAGAACTCATGACAAAGACTGTAACAAGAAGAGAAAGTGACACCCAATCCATTCTTGTGACAGTCTTAAGACGACAACTCCAGGTAAAATTATATTCATCCATTCATAAGACAAAGACTGTTGAGAAAATGAAAATTGAAAAAAAAATTAATCAATTTTTGTCGCAATTTGGACATTGTATCAAACTTCATGATGTGCTTTAGAAAGTATAGTAAGTTAATAGAAAAGGTCACAGTAGGGCCTACACAGAACACACTGCTTTCAAGTTACAGTCTTGCCTTGGTAGATACAGTCAGTGCAGTCTGAGTCAGATTAGCACAGTACATGACCCAGGCGTCATTAATGGAAAGTGGGATCCACAGAGAACTTCAGTGGAAGTCCTCACAAAGACTTCAATACAACCAGGAATTAAACTCAAATTCTATTTTTCATAATCATCCAGAAAATAAGAGACTTTCTTGCATGAGCATTGCAGCAGATTTTCCCCAGCATCTAAAATATTAAAATAAATATTGCAAAAATCCATGTAAATATATATATACATGTACATGTACATATACATATACATATACATATACATATACATATACATATACATATACATATACATAGCATATACGGAGTCCCACTGCTTTTAGGCAGGAANTATATATATATTCCAAAACTAGACCTGCTTAGCATCTGAGTACTTACTTACATATAATTCTGTAAGTACTGAAACAGAAATGAAAACTGTAGAATTTTAGGTCAAGATTTGGATGGGGCTTTTAATCCTGATAATTAAAACTATATACTACCATCACCTTCTCTATTTTGGAGTAGATGTGCTAGCACAACAGAAAGAGATGAGCTGCATAAATCAAGTGAAAACTTTTGGAATCATTGGAGATTTACTAATTGAAAAATTAAATTTTATTGCAATGACAGTATAAATAACTTGTAACAAATGGAAAGCAATTAATGCATATGAAATTTGGCAGTTTTCTAAAAGCTGCAAAAGGCCTGCTCTCCTAAGGTGCCTGGTGTCAGACTCAGAACAGGTAGAGGGTTTTGAAGTCAGATGGAAGAGCAACAAAAAAAACCAAGGAAAAGACAAAAAAATTTTGCTCTATTTTAGTTTAAAATGTCAGTACTACACCCAAATATAGATATGACTGCAAAAGAATGGTTAATTGGAAAATGCAAATATTATACCTATAGTAGCACTACAATATCACTGTCAGCCAGGATTTTACCTGGATCAGTAAGAACAATCAGTGATGTTACAGGTAATCCAACATGATAATCCATATCTCAGATCTGATCACAACTTCTGTCCTGGAATGTCCTGGGGAAGTTTCATTCCTGCATCACCTACACCTTCTGTTAAAGATTAGCCACCTTGTACAAAGGAAAACCTACCAGAACAGTTTTCAGCCAGGCTGTGTAAATTTTAAGACCAACACACCAGACAGTTGTCTCAAATAAAGCTAGCAGCAAGAGAAATGGAAGAAAATCAGCTTACAATGAAAGTGATTTTGAGTACATCAGTAGACAAACAGGAAAAAAATCAGTAGGAGGAAGAAATTATGTAAGGAAGAATAATTACCTTATTAAAGGACAGGTATTTAATAACAGTGCATAATCATGCAGATGAAACCACCATTCCTTCAGCTAAACAGCAATGAAGGTTCACGTGCTGGTTGCAAAAGTTGTAAAAGTTTAAACTACTTTATGTTTTTACACAATGTTTGGAAAGCTGTTCATCTTCTTCATCTCACAGGATTTGTTACAGAATGACCACAGCATATTGGGATCACCCTGAACCTTTCAATATCTTTGATGTGCCTTATTTAAAGTCTGAATTCTAATTCTTCAGTATTAAAAAAAAGGAGTACCACTTACAAATATTCTTGTACTCTTAGTTTTCTGCCTCAAAAGTAATAATAGCAATTTCTAACTAAAAGTAGAAAAATACAGAATTCTAAAAACTTTCAAGAAGTTAAACTCTGTACTTAGCAATTTTCATAGCATATGATCATCTCTTTGAGAGATAGATTCCACCTCAGTAGTCTTGGTGAGTGAGATATCTTTGACCACATAGTGTTCTCCTGTCCTTTTTTTCTCTTTACTTCATTTAAATCCCTGCCATGAGCTGTGCTGTCATCCATGAGGTTACCTGACAGAAGTGAGAGCCTTACTTATGTAGCTAACTAGTAGTAATCTTTTTCCAAAAAAGTCTGAAAAGGAACTTCGTACCTTGGTATCAAGGGTCACTATTCCCTAGCCTGTAATGTGCATGTATGTCACAGTTGCATATTATGGTAGATAAGCATAATTTTTTGTTAACTTTTACCCTGCCAAGTAACCTTCATGTCTGCATTTGTTCTTTGAGGCAAAATTGATGAGATCAGCCCTATTTAATCTAAAAGCATAAATTATTATATTAATATTAAAGCTAAATATTCTTTTTATTTTGTAGAATACTTAATAAGGTCACTTCTTTAGCTTTGTTACAGGAGTGGTACCTCGAAGCTTCTCTGAATTTCACCTGAATTCATATTACACACAAAATCGTTCATTTTCTAGACAATTAAAAATATGTTCTTGTTTTCTTCCCATGAAACAACTCGGTAGCCTAGGACAACACAAACAGCTGCATGAAGAAATTAGATCTGTCAATGTGATAAGGAATGTATACGCTGCTTTGTAATGACACTATTCAGAACCCTACTGATAGACAGTGGAGCAAAGAGAAATAGCTGGCAGCTGCCATTGCACCAATAATTTCTCCATTACAGTTAGCAGTAAATGTTTCAGCTTTACACATTTATGTAGATACATGATGTTTACAGTTATATAACATTTTTAATACATTTTCTTCAACAACAAAACATGCTGTCTTCCTTTGATGCCTAAAGAATTTTTTAGCTTTTATATATTTTTCATATATTTGTAGCCTTGTAGATTTTTAATATATAGTTGCATAGCTTCTAGTAGTTTTCCTGCCCTCTCTCACAGTTTAGCTAACACATTCCTGAAATTCTGTTTAGTGTTATTCTTAAGAAGAGAATTTCTGACAAGGTCATTTTGTTTTCCACCAGAACTTAAGAGACATAAAAAGAAAATAGGTCAAAGAAGCCCCTGGACCAACTCCAAGGGGCTAACCTAAGGGTTGGTTACTGGCGCAACTGATTTCCTATCAGATGTACCTGCTAGATAAAATTATTAATTTACCTTATAAAAATTATAGAACTCCTTTATCATGCGTGCATTTAACCATATTTGTGCACCTGAAAGCTTTCATTAAAGATCTGCTTTTTATCTTACCATTTTAACACGGTAGCGAGTTTTGTCTTATGCATCCAGGAAACACCTTTATCAACTAACTGCTTGAATGACTTGGCATTCTATGCCAATGCTCAAACAGCATATGTTCAAATATACTCATATTTCTATTCAAATCAAAGCTTCCTCAATTTTCTCAAGCTTTTTTTCCATCTTTTAGTTCCCCATCCTTTCAATGAGTATATAAGATCCAAGATTTGATGTATATAATTCAGTATTTTTCTCTCTATGAGACCATAACAATACAACTTGAGTATGTCGTTTTCTCACTTTTTGAATTCATGGTGCTTTATATGCTATGAGTTCAACACTGTCAGACTAAATATTGCTTAGTTTTCATTTGTTTGAGTAGAGGAGAGATCTTCCATTTGCAACATCAGTTATTCTAACATCACATATTTTCATGCACATATGTTAAATTTAATTTTAAAAAATGCTTCATCTTTCTTGGGATTTCTGAGATGGATTCACCTTCTAACAACTGTGCGAAGTCAGTTTAATATGACATGGAAGCTCATGCAAAGTGATACCATCTGCTGACACCTCCTGCACCACCACCCACCCTCCAAGAAAAAATAATCAGATGTTGTAATGTTTACAAAGAGCATGCAGTTTGATGTTTTGTTGTTTCATTGATTCTGGTTTTGATTAGCCAACCTTTCTGTCTCAAATCTCTTTTCCACTGTTTTTATCCTCTCTCTTATGTTCAGATGCTTGTTGATATCCAATAAGCTTCCATTAGGAGTTAGAGTCTCCTTTGCTTGGCAAGTTTTTATTGTGTTGGTGGGACATTTTTGTTCTGCATCTCCTTCACTCTAAATCTTTTGCTCTAGATTTCTTATCAAGAATTGAAAAATTGTAAAATTTTCTTTTGTGGCACAGGTAATTAAAAACTTCTGTACTTTACCTCCCTTTCTCCTCCTCATAAAAACAATTTTGTCATATTTTTCCTTCTTTGATATAAGACAGTACTCTTCACAGAAATGTTATGTGAATTCACAGTTATCTTCCTCTGCACAAATTTACTTTAAAATATTAAAAACATTGGTGGGTTCAGAACTAGGTGTAGTAAAATGTATGTCTATTGGTATGCCTTGTTATTCATGTTCATTGCTTTCAGAAGGAGAACAAAGTACCATTTTAACCATTATTATTTGTCTACCACATCTTTAAGGCCATTCAGCTTTGGAGGGCTTTAATTAACCTATTCTTTCACCTAAGGGATTCTCTGAACAGTTCTCCCAGAGCTCACAGTTCAGAAGGTGCTCAGAGCAGAAAAGACAGTTCAGTAAGTTTGTGCTGATTGGAATTTTATAAACTCTGTAATGTCACAGTCAGTCTCAGGTAGTCTCTGCCATTTTAGAGTTAATGATACAGGGCCCCTTCCCTCATTGAGATTACTCACTTTCATTCCTGCAGAACCAGATCCTTTAACCTGCTGGATCTTTTCCCCCTAGTCAGGCAGCCAGCAGTCATTCTTCTGTCCCAACAGTGGCATGGCTGTCCTTTCCTTGCAGTAGGAGGGCCCACAGGTTTACAAGCCAAATTAGCATTCCTTATACTCACAGCCACATGTGCCACATGTATGATTTTAAGAACTGTGCTGGCACTGCTGCTGCATGTTCTCTAGATCTTGTTACATGCCTATGTGAGGAGGTTCACCACTTCAAATAAAACAAAGTTTTTCTCTTCCAAGCTTTTCTTCTGTAGAGCAGACAAAAGAAGAAGCTAGTTTCACAAGACCTGTAGCCACGCACATGTTATTTGTGATCTTTAAAATTTACAGGTCATGGATATATCTGTGCAGTATTGGGAAAAGGTCACTAGTAATAGTGCACAAAACTTAATGCTGAATACATGGATTATTTTCATAGCATCAAACACTTCTGCTCAAATTGATACTGCAGGAAAGTCTGATCAGGCCTATCCCACACTCAATTCAGATGCACCAGAGTTTTCTTAATCTCTAAATTTAGACTTAATCCCACATGCAGATATTAAAAACACAGTGTTCCTGCTATTTTTATGTCCCTTTTACAGCAGCAAAATCTAATTAATAAAACCAGTTGAGTTTATGTTTTTATTCTTGACACTTATACTGTGAACAGAAGAATGAATATTGAGTTATTCTTACATTATCCGTTAGGGGGAATGTAAGTGGGGGTTTTTTAAGGTTGCTATAAATACTTCATACTGGCAACACAACTCTGGCTGAAATTTTATTTTCAATACCAAAAAGCTAAAGAGACCTTTTAATACAAGTATTGCATTAAGACTCCACCAAAAAATAAATTTCATTTAAATATGAGCATTTGTGAGATTTGTAATGTTCTGCTATACATTTATCCAAAGTCTACCTACCAATTTTCCTTCACTACCAAATTCAAAGGCAAATTTTCATTTCAATTTTTTTTTTTTTTTTAGAGTCATAGTTTCTGGTTTCTCACTTGTGTTTGACAGAAGTCCCTCTAAATATTTGTAAAAATGCTACATTTTTTTTTGTTATTTTATGTCTTTTAAGCAAAACTAGAAGACTTGAAATTTACAATAAACAGAGTCATGGTATTTTTAAAATCAAATGCGTAGGGAGGGGGCAAGTCTGAATTTCAACCCAGGCACTCAAAGAATATGGAAACCTGTTTTGTGGCAGTGTTGCTACATTACACTTAGAACTTAATCCTCAGTACTGCCTGTATGAGCTAAGTTGTTCCATTATCCATTTCTGAGTCTACCATGTCTCAGCCAGTGTAGTCACTCTTCCCAGTACTCTGGGAGCAGTTTTGTCTGAAAACTTTCTTTCAGTGAAACATTTGCTCTTTGCACCCTGGAAAAGTTGTAGATCAACTTCCTTAAGAGTCTCCCTATGTCTTAACTGTTTACAAACATGTTTCAGACTTCTGTTGATCCTTAATGTCTTGTTACCTGTCTGTCTCAAATATGATTTGCCCCCCTAAGTGGCCTGAAGCCCTGTTACAATTTAATGCAGACAGATTTCTTCTTACGACAACATGTTTCTGTTTAAGGCTTGACAGCATGAATCCAGCTGAATCAGTAAAATAAGTGGCCATCAGCTTTGAGGAGAGCACATGCATATGGTACTTCCTCTGCCAAGATATACCTGTAAATTTTGCTGTGTTTTACGTTGTCATATTAATTGCCCATCATATTTACAAGGCCTTCTAAAATGCCTTTCATTAATCATCATGTGAGAATATTAAAGCTTCCACTTCCTCTGTCTCCATCTCAGTTTCCTTGCATGTGAGAGAGCTGGTTGTCAGAGGAGAACACAAACCTTCCTAAAGAAAGTGTGCATTGCTTTTGCCATGTCCCTCATTGTGTACTCAGAGATTAGTTACCTCTAGATAGAGACTACTGATCTGTGAAAACAAGCTAGCTGCTGAGATGCAGTCTCACAACTTTCCTGCTGGCTTGTCCAAGGTTACACATCAGATACTTTCAAAAGCAGGATTTCCAAGCCCAGAGCTGACCAGGAAAAAAAAGGAGGAAAGCTGTCTGGCAAGCTGAGCACAAATATTATCCTGCCAGGCCAGCAGTAAGCAACTGACCTTGTTTTAAGAAATAGGACGAGAATAATCTGATTAAGTAACTGGAATCTACAATGCCAAGCTGAACTTCTGATATGGACCCACTAATATGTTTTACTCCAGCAAGGTTTGATATAAGATCCAGGGCACACAGCAAAAAAATTGAGCTTCTAACCCATGATAGAAGTGACAGCACAAAGTGGAAGTTACAGCGTGATACTTGGGTTTTCCACTATACCAAAACATCAGAACACTATGTCTACTTTTCTCCATGTCAAATAATATCCTACATTTTATGAAGTACTACAGAAAAAGCAAAGACAAAGTGAAAAAAAAACCCTAACCAAACAAAAAGACTCCTATATTGGCTCAGACTTTATTATACTTTCAAGATACAACATTAGTTTTCTTATTAGTGCACTCAGTTTTCAACCTGAGACTTAGCAATATGCGATATACTCCAAAATGTATTCACAAAAGTAATGATGTAATTTGTGTGAAGGAGGCAGCCTTTCTATAAATCCTGTCCATAATTCCTTCACTATTTTTTGGTGTCTTTATTCAAAAGTCTACAGCCGTTTAAAGGGAGTTGGTGCTGATTTTCTAAAATGGCTTATCTAAACACAGGAAAACATTATTTTTAAATGGTAAAAAGATAAATATGTGGACTTATTTGTAATTTAGGTATAATAACTTTTAATAAAGTTATTCCAGATAGTTTTAATAAAGAATTCCAGATTTTTCTTCAGTCAAAATGACAAAGTCAAACAACTGAGAACATTAAATCACATATAGCAGATTTAAAGGTGAAAATTCCATCTCAGAAGGGAATGATTTTAGACTGCAAAACTCAGTTGTGTAAAGGTTTAACACAGGTGAGAAGCCAAGAGCTGTATCTATTAATTCATCTGGCTCTTTACAGTCTGTGGCACTGGTGGATCACTGGAAAGCCACAGAAATGAGTGTTCATCACAGAGCAGAATTTCTGAGACCGCCTTTACTATAAGAGTGGATGTAGGTTTGTGGGCTTTTTTGGTGTTTGGTTTTTTGGGGGTTTTTGTTTGCTTGTTTCTTTCGGTTAGGTTTGGTTTGGTTTGATTTTTTTTTTTGTTTTTGTTGTTTGGGTTTGGTGGGGTTTTTTCCCCCACTTTGTTTATTGTGTATTGTATAATTGGGAGGAGGGGGAGCAAAACACACACACACTGGCTTGAGTGGGTTGGAAGTGATGAGAAAAAATATCACTCTTTAACTGCATTCGCCATGGACAATAACAAAAAAAACCCAAAGAAAACCAAAACAACACGAAAAACAGAAACAGACAAAAAAAAAAAAAACAAAACCACACGAAAAAGCCCCACAAAAAAAAACCAAAAAAACACCCACAAAACTAAACTTTCCCGCCAGGTCTTGTCATTAGTACATAGAAGGATGTTTCTCAATGCTGAGCAGCTCTGTTTTATTTCAGAATCAGCATTCTCACAGCTAGAGTTTCTCAGAATAAGTTCTTCAATTTAAATAGTCCATTACCTTGCTCACAGAAAAGGCATTCAAATACATGCATTTCCACTACTTTCAAAGGAGGTTAAGAAAATTTTCATACTATATTCTTACTGCCTACAGTGTTTTAAAAGATTTAGCATGGGGTTTGGCAGGATGTTGTTTGGTTTTGTTTGTTTGTTTGCTTTTTTATTTTCCCTGCCTTTCTAGAGGAGATAGCAATCATTTATCTCAGCAAGACATTTTTCTTGAAGAACAGTAAGCAGATAGAGATGACACCAGTGGTCGTTTAAACTGATCTAACCTATTTGTCAATAGCGAGACAGAGCAGGAGGTGATACAGATTCCATTTAATTTTACTACAACCCAGGAATTTTTACCCTAATAATATATCAGTGTTATTTTTCTTCATTTGTATCAAAAAATACCTTGCCAATTAACTTTCCTTAGGACATATAGATACTCTTTCTTCTACAAGCAAAGGTAGAGATAAATCTGTGTAGGAATGCAGGTGGCAAGAAAGGGAAGTCTGAGCTATTATTTACACACCACTTGACAAAGACAGAAACTGGAAGATACTTTAACATTTTTTTTAATCATGGCAGGTCACACATGTTCAGTCACACTAAGCAGGGCATTTACAGAAATGCCCTTTAGGTCTCCGAGCTCATCTTTCAGAGATTCTTCAGTATCTCCAAAGCAGAGATATCTATTACATCAAACTTCTCTCTGTTAGAAAGCAATGTGCTCACACCTTTCCAATCTATATTAACATCTTTAGTGGCAGGAATAGCTAGGGAATAGATAATGAGAGTTCATTTTGCATCTTTGTTATCCTACGGTGCCTGGATCTGTATCGTGCAAGGGGTTTTCTATCAGCTGCAGCTGAAATTGGTGTTCAGTGCAGGTGCTGTGTGCTGTTCCATTAAAATCCAAAGACAATTCCAAATGTTAGAAGATGGTAGAGTTGAAATAAAGCCTCTGCACTTGTTGTCTGCAACTATACTTGATGGTATAAGTAATTGCAATGCCTGTTGTAGACACAGATATTCAGGCACCTCGAGGAGAAAAAACTACAGCATGAATACATGGTTTGTGACTATCAAAAGACTGTCAAAAGAGGAAGGAATAAATAAAGTTTCCAAATAGAGCTAGTAAAGAAATGTGAACTATACACATCTGGCAAGTCCACAAGTCATAAAAGCAGACCACTTCATAAAAGTAGATCACACCAGTTTAATTTTACTCAAGCATAAAGGAGTAAGTAAGAGCTGTTGTGAATTTGACCTGCATTCTTACAGACCTCTACAAATTGAGACTAACTCATGTCCACTGCCCTGTAGCTCTTATATCCAAATATTCTGTGTTACACCACACCTGTACTCTTCCAATGAAAGCTTCTGGCAGAAGCAGTGGCTCCGATACAATGAAATCCTCCTTTCTTGTTGATCACAGAGAAAACACAGTAGTATCTTCAGAACAAATTTGCACCCCACCCATCCTGGAACTGTCCGCAAGGCTAAGTGACATCCAGCTGCCCTAAAAAAAATCATTCTAGCTTTGAACACACTGTTTTTCTTTACTCCTTGTTCTGGATCACAATTTCTCCAGGAATTACCAGGGAGATCTGACTTTCAGCTGATTGAAGTTTGCAGCTCATCCAGGCAGACCATCTTACCTCATTCCCTAGGAAGACACACCAGTGTGCTCTCTTTAGGCCAGCATCTGCAAATCAGTGGTGAGAGTCCTGTGTCTTGCGCCATGACTGATACAGAAATCCATTACTCTACATACCTGTACCTAGTATACAAAGAACTGGATTTGGCTTTCAGAAAATAAAACCAATATATAGAAGGGAAGCATAAACTAAGTAGCAAAACACAGATTCACCATCTATGCCCTCTGTTAGTGCTCTCCCCCTCATATTTACGCCTTCCATATAATAACTTATACACTGAATAAAAAAAAAAATTAAAATACTTTTTAATTGGAAACAAATTAATTGCCCCTTAAATGCATGTTAAAACTGCTGGAATAAGTCCTATATTCTAACATCCAATTAGAATGATCATTTCTGTCTTGTAGAGATAGCATTTGCATCATATAAGGAAAGGAATGGGATAACAATTACTTTGCCTTATTGAATAGGTAAGTAAATTGAGCCTGAAAATCCCAATAAATAGTATGCGTGGAAGTTAGATTTTCCCACAGGAGGCTTAACCAATATATCAGTTATTTTCTTTGGAAAAAAAAATCCTTTTTATTTTAATAGGTGTCGATTGTGCATTTTAGTTCAAGCTAAGAGACCTTCTCTCTCTAGACTACCAGGTTTCTTTGAGCATCTGGCCCCAGAAACAAATTCTGAAATTACGAAGTCTCTATTTATGTGGATGAGAGATGAAAGATGAACAGTAAATGCATGAGCTAGGATATTTTCTCTAGTTTTGACCTATTCTGGAAAGTAAAATCAGTACAAATGGGACAATAATAGTGACTAAATCCAATACGTCATTTCTCTCAAAAATCCAATGGAAAATGTTTTCAGATAGTGATATGAATGAATGTCACAAGTGAATGCCAAGGGACAGTATTAAGTCCTACACTGAATAATCTCTTTTTAAAGAGAGTTTACAGAGTTAGATTATACATTACAATAATTTTAAAATTTTAGTAACGTCTTACCTTAAAAACAGAGAGAGTATTTTTTTGCTCTGTTCACAGAACTTACCTAAATTGCCCTTCCCTTTCTCAAGTTTTCTGCTTCTGATTAAAAGAAAGGTGTCAGTCACAATATTAACTTTAAAAACATACCCTCAATCTCAACATTACTTGAAAACCCATTTCATAGATATGCCAGTTTTTGAATAATGTGTCTCATTTATCTAAGTCATGTTAACTTAGTTTTGGAACATTATTGCTGAAGTTACCAGAAAGTCAGTGAGTTTTTGCCTAAGACACCAGGCACAGGAGCATCTATTGTTTCTCTCTGTTTTGGACTGACAGTAAAAAGGCGGATGAGGTTTAAGACAAGGTATATTGATTCACAGAGAAACTAATGGGGTTAGAAGGCAAAGTTATGAGAAAGTTCTATGTGTCAGATGCACAGAAGGGGAACTAAACGAAACCAGTCACTGATACTTGTTAATTCTGCATTTAATGTTTTCATCATAATTATATTTATCTATATTTTATGGGCATGTTTGCACTATGTACAATTCTGGGGAAGTTATTGGTGCTATAAATGTGCCCGGGATGAGTAAATTTCTAATGTGATCACTTGAAATTTTAGCATGGAAAAGTTTCCAGATAACAGGAGATGAAGACAGTGTTTTCTTACACTCAAGAGCTGATGATGGGTCTACAAGTTGTGGCACTCTTTCTGAAGAGTAAAAGCCCTTGAAGAAGAGCAAGCCCAGTGGAAAAGAGGAGTTGATATAGGAAATTTGTAATATGTGAAGCCTTAGAGGGTAGACAACACAGTTACAGGGTTTTACAATGAACAAAAAACTGCAAGTAGTAGAAAGCAGACTTGTCAGTTGTCTTCCAAAGATATGAGAACAGAGTACGTGAAAACACCATTGTTTTTCTTCAGGAAAAGAGTTGTTTCTTGTCTCCTACTTCATCTTCTTGCCCTCATTTTCATTCCCCTCTCTCCTAACATGTTGTTATGCTAAGGACGTTTCATTCATCACCTGTCAGTGGAGACAAAGAGCTCATTGAACACTCATACTCATACCTAATTTCCTCAATTTTCACCTTGAGTTTTCCAATAGTATTTAATAATGATAAGTAGAAATCCAGTGCAGTCCTTGCTGCCGCCAATTCAAAGTTACTAAGTTTTCTAAAGGCAAAGTACTGAATGAGACAAATACTTATTTTGGATGCATATACCTGACATTTGTCAAGAAAAGACCTAGCAGGACATCCAAAGAGCTAGTTAAGGTAGTTTTGAAAGCATAATACAAAGTAAATTGCAGTGAAGTTTCCAGCATGTTTTCCTTCATTAGTGTGGATTCCTTAATGGAAGGAATGGGATTAGTCAGCTTCTTTATTCAGTTTTCGCAGGCCCAGGACAAAAAGATAATTGTCAGTTGGAGGAAATGGAAGGAGAAATACAAAGATAAGTGTTTGATCTGCCTCCTTTCATTGTTTATTATATTTGTATATTACTCATTGAAGTACGCTAGATGATAGTAATAAAAGTTTACAGAATTCAACATTCCATTGAAATGGAAATAATAATAAAAAGCATTGTAGAACAGTGTGGTCATATGCAGAATCACTTCCTCATAAACATTTCTCTAAGGGAAACAGATTGCCAATTAGATTGTAAAATAAAACTTCCAATGACACAACAATGTTGCTTACCACAGAGTCCTCTGTAAATGAAAATCTGAGGAACAAAAATAGTAATTGCAAAACTTGATTGAAATGGATCTTTTGGAAAGCTTAAATTTCAAAATAAAGATTGAAACCTTTTAACTACATACACTTGCAGAAGAATTTCCAAGCTCTTCATACTGCAACACACAGGAGATATATTGTTATTCCCCTGAGTAGAGGAATTTAGAGCCTGTCAGCCTTATTAAGAAATCACAAGATATGAGACTGTTATTGGATAAACTATCATACTGTCACATTAAATTCTGCATTCCCTCTTGTGCTCTTCATATCAGAAAGAGCAGGCCTGAAGCAGATGTAGTTTTCGTGGTTCTATTTTATAGCACATAGCACTACATTTTTATTTGACAAGATTTTCTTTTAAAGACTTGGTTTCAAACTAATAATACGTTTGAAGTTTTCACTTCTAAGCCTGTTTGTGCTCTGCTTCCATTGTTCATTAGGAGGTAGTCTTTACATGATCATATACTGTTTTTCCACACACTTTAAAGATGAAAAAACAAGATAGTCAATTCACAGAAACAAAAATACAACTTATGAAGCAAGACAATTAATTAACAGTCATAAAATTAATGGTAACAATATGAATTTATTTACCGAGAAATGAATAAACAAAAGAAACCCAAAACAGGACAGTGTGCACCTATGGGTGACTAAAAAGAGCAAGAAGAGACTTATTTCACTGTGGGTAAAAAATGGCTTGCCCACTAAATTTGCATTGAAGAAGAAATACAGATGTACAAGTAAATAAGTAAAATCAGAGGAAGTAGGACTACATATGTCTTAATTCTTGAGAAGTATGCAATCCTATTACTTTCCTGATTCCATATTGATGAAAATGTCAGAGGGAGTAAAACAAAATCCAGGATCAAGATAAACTTCTGGATCAAAGAAGAACATGATTTATAGAAATCTGAGATGTGAAGAAAGCAAAGTATCTGTGTCTCAATCATATAAGATCCTATACTAATAAACTCACCATATGTCCTAGTTTGGACAAATTTGGAGGAGAATACCCTCTGATAGAAGTCAGGTCACAACCACCCCTCTCCCCCAGGTTCGGGAAAAATTTTCCTCAAAGGAAAGTGAAAGAGATGAAAGCTATTTATTTAACAAACACACAGGTGGGGAATAATAATGCTAAATAATGAGATCCTTCTCTCTGTGGAGAGAAAACCTGAGAAGATTTCAGAGATCCTCTGTAGGTGCGGTCTCTCTCCTCCTCGGAGCTGGTCGGCGAGGGGCCACCCCCCTGGGCCTCCAGGAAAATTCTCCTGATGTGTTCAGATGTTGTTGAAACAGTCCAGAAGAGAAGAAAAGAACAAAAAAACCCAAAAATCCTAGGAAACCGAAATTCAACCCTCCGTCTCTTGCTGGGAGAAAAAGAGCTGAAAAAAAAAAAGGGTACCACAGAAACAGAGGAGCATATCTCAGTGTCCTTGAAACAACTGCTTTGAAAAGTTTGTTTTCTGTCCTTCTCAGGCTCCGTTTAAAGACACAGAAAAGATTGGTGGGCATAGGGTAGTGATAGGGGATACACATTATAAGGTCACCCCAAGACACCATAGTTAAAAGGATTATTCTTCTGAGAGGGCAAGAACTCAAGAAAGTACTTATATATGCTCACACATAGTTGGCCTATTACAGCAGTCCAAGAACACGGCACATAATCCACAGTATTTAAACTATTTAAAGCATCTTTAATACAAACTTTTTCACCTTTGGATGCTCTTTGGCCTGGCTGTAAGTGAATAGCTAGGTGCAGTAAGAATCATAGCACGGAGTGTTAGAGGACAGCCTCTGAAAGCAGCCTTACATCTTACACTCCTGTAAAGCAAAAGCAGATCTCATTCAGAACATCTCACTTCCACAGCTGCATTTTTTCAGTGTACCACAAAAACTATCTCCTTGAGCACAAGTGAAAAAATCAGTAGAAATAACATTCACTTGCCACACAATTTTGACTACAACCTCCAGTTCTCACATCTCCACAAATAATTTTGAGATTGTACCAACAGTTGAACTGCCACACAAAACAATATTGCTGTTTATTTAGAATATTTGTATTACCAAGAGATAGTTTCAGGTTGGTTCATGTGCTTTTTATGGTGTTTTTTTCACATTAGTCTGGGAATATACCTCTTATCCTCAAGAAAAACCTTGATGAGTATTTTCAACCTTCAACAACGCATTTTCAAAACTCAAGCTTGTTAAAGAATATCAATATGTAGAAAGGAAAAAAATGTGTGAAAATGATGAGATCTCATCTACCTAAATGGGATTTTCCTAGGTAGAATTAGTCTGAATATTTTCTGATTAGATCACAGGGAAGGAATTAAGCTTCTGCATCCCCATCTCTCTGTCTCTCTCTCCCTACCCCCTGCACAGATCTTCCACATCACAGGAAAGGAAGAAAACTTGTATATAAATATTCACATACATATAAGCGATTTTTATATAGATTTTTTTATACACATATGGCATAAAGTTTCAGTCAATGGTGTTCGTATCTCTTGACTCCTCTCAGCTCTGAGACATATTTCCTTCCATGTATTATGATTTCCTGATGTTTATTTACATTAACTCTTGACCTTGCGGTCGGGACCGTCTGTCTCGGGGGCTCCGTCCGACCCCCACGAGTGTCGGCCCGCGATCTCTCCTGCGGGCTCCGGACACGTGCGGAGCGCTGGGAGGCGAACCACTGCGAGGGAAGCCGCTGCCGGGGGAAGCAGCCCGTACGACGGGTGCTCGCTGTCCCCGAAGGTGGCAGAACGGGAGGCTGCGTCCTTCCCTTGTGGCCCACGAGAGCGAAGGAATAACGAGGAGGAGGAGGACTCCCTTGGTGCAACCAGGACAGACTTCACGGACAGTCGAGGCCAGGGAAGGGAAATCACCCCAAACCGCTCCGTGCAGAGAGTTTTAAGGGGAAGGAAACGGGGAGGAGTTTACAATGGGAACTAATGGGAAAGGACCAGAGTGGAGGGACTAGGGTACAGAGAACCAATGGGAGTTGAACTGGGGAGGAGGCATCGAACAAGGACTAATAGGGGACCGAGTAACGGGGAACGTTCTGGAAATTTGGGAAGGTACAAAATTTCAGGGAGAGGAATTTTAAACTTGGGAGATGCCCACGGACCCACCTTCTGATTCGGATTCGTCCGCCCATTCGAGGACGTAGATTGGGGTGACCGGAGGTGGTCTGTGCAGGCACCAAAAGGATGCCCGGTATGATGATTTAAGGGGCACCCCAACAAACTCTCTTTTCCAAACCACATTTTCTAGATACCTTCACCCATAGTATGAATTCAACATCTGTATTTTTGGAAACTTGATTTACTGATTTACAGCCTCTGAAAGGTACACTTTCAAAGACTTGTTAACTGTTGTAGGAGTTCTGTTCTAGAGAACCTTCTAATCAATTACATAATTCATTATAAGCCCTGTAGTTTACTGAGGAAACTATTGTCTCCTTCAATATTACTGCTTCACGTTGAAGCATGAAGCAGTGAAGAAAATGCAAAGTCATGATGCAAACACAGAAACTGGGTGGAGATCTTGTGGTTTGTGTTGCTACGGCAATGGGGAGGAACATGGAGCGAGGGGGAAGCCACATGGTCTTATTCTTCTACTTGATACCCAGAAATGTTTTGTGTAAACCAAATACAATTATTTTTATATTAATAACATTTCTTTTTACTAATAACTTTATTGTTACTATTCCAATTTTTGACAAATGACACATCTGTATTGGGAAATTTCTCATTCAGGAAAAATAATAACTCATGGAACTGCCTGTTCCATTTTTTCTAACGAAAATATCAAAAAAAATTCTTCAAAGATTTTACTGAGCCTTAGAGCAGTATTTGTTGTTCTCTCAGAAAAATTAATCACTTAATCAGTTGCTCTGCAATCTCTATTATGAACAACTTTATTATGCACCTGTTATTTAACATCAGCTATAGTTCTGTGCATTTACAAATACCACACGCGTCTCCTTGGAGTTCGTAAGTATTACTCGTCCTCATCATGCTGTAGTTAGAGACAGTGAATCTATTTTCCTATCATTACCAGAAGCAGGCAGGGGGTTTTATGAAAATGAAAAGAATGAGTAATTAGCTCATTTAAAAATATATAGTTCCCTGTATTTTCTAGCTGTTGCTAGAAATTTTATGGCGGAATTTCTGAAAAAATTGCTTTGCTATTCCATTACCCTTTTTATGGTGGTGCTTTCTCAATTCTAATCTAAATTTAGACCTGTAACCATTTTAACACAAGATTTTAAAAATGGAAAGCATTAAGGTTTAGCACGCTATATATAAGAGGCATTTTCAAAGTATCCATTCATGGATGGGATTCAAAATTTCCATGCATCTCCGTCACTGGTTATAAACTGGAGCTCTCACTTTTACACTACTCTGCAGTGATATTATCATGAAATACAGAGTTTTAAACATTTAAACATTAGGATTTTAGTTAAAGGTTAGCTTTGTTGAAATTAGTTAAAATAGATTTAATAAGCAAACCCAGTTGGGGTTAATTAAGAAACTTAATGATTAGCTAGAGAGTGAGGCCTGGAATGGGTTTTAAGATGAAAGTAACTGATTGCTATTTTGTATTTGTTCAGCTGTGCTTATAATGAGAAACAGACAACACTGATTAACAGATCTGAGGAAATTTAGACAATTACTGATTTTTCTATTTGAAAACCTATTCAAAAGTAATGAAGGGAGGACCTGGAGGTCCTCCAAGAGCAATACGTATTGTCAAAACCCAGAAAAGTAAAAAGATCAAAGTGAGGTAGATGAGTTTTACTTCATCACTTACGACCTTTCCTCAAATCACAGCACCACGGACCCAATTCAAGGAACTAACTACGCATGCCTAATGATTTTTTAGCTAATTACCATATGAAGCACGGAAAGGGAGGTGTCAATGTTATAAATATGCATTTGTATTTTGAATATTTAGAACTTTCATCGATAAATAGACTCTGCATTGTTTTGTGATTTCGCACTGCGTATTAGGGAATGATCCCACGTGGGCCCAGTGCTGTAAATAAACATGCACTTTCTAACCCTGAGGAGTTCGAGAGTTTTTGTCTGTCCTAGTTGGGTATCGATACTAGATCTATGCCCATATTTTGGTAAATCAATCAAGTCCTTAATAGAGACAAAGAAGATTTCACAGGAGCAACAGTGGATTTTTCAGGGAAAAAGGCAGCTGCTACAATAAGAAGAAATAGATATTTTTAGTAATATTTTTAAAAGTTGGTCTAAAATGGATTTAAACTTTTTCTAAATTTCACACACCTGATTCAATTCTAATGTCAGATATCTTAAAGTTTTAGTGGATTTGGGGATTGGTTGGTTGGTTTTCTTTGCTTTGCTCTGTTGTTTTGTTTGTTTGTTGGGGAGGTGGGTGGGGGAGGGGACTGGTGCTTTTTTCCCCTCTACTTCTACTTAACTTCTACAGTACATAGTCCTTGGCTACCTGGTAGACCCCGGAAAAGTGTTCTATGAAATCTGTGATAGACTGAGCATTTTATTATGACCTCTCCAGCTTTAAACTGCGTTGTCTTAGAAATTCTCATCTGATAGTCTGGTTTCTATTAAATGACAGTGCCAGGCTCTTCTTGTGTGAACCCCAATAAAAAATTTTTAATTTCTACCATCATAAGTTTAATTTTTGTTGATTGAAATACCTCCCAGGTCCATTCAGCCAGACATGGATGAAAAAAAACATTTTACCTTTGCAAATTAGATGTTGCTCAGAGAGTTGGAAAGTATTCGTTTTCTTATACAAGTAATTTTGTGATATACAAAGCTAATCTCTGCTGACTCACAAAGAAAAAAGATTAATTAAACCTGGTTTAGCGCAGATGCAGAGAAGGGCCACTAGGATTTTTGAGGGAGAGAAAAATCCTTTTCATAAGAAGAAATAAGAAGAATTTTATTTTCATAGTCTAACCATATAAAGGCATGATCTGAGCTCTGCCTAGAAATGAATCTCCAAAATTATATAAATATTGTCTAAAATGAATGTGTGAGCTGGTGTAAGAATGGATGCATGGAATGAATATTTAGAAAAAATCTTATTACCAGAGGATTTGAATTTCAAAGAAACTTGCCTCCATAAATAATTCAGCTAGTATGTAACAGAAATCTAGCTAATTTTAAGATGGAGCTTAAGAAGTATTTGTAGAAGGTATTTCTCCTTCCTTGATTAATGGCAAGGAATAGAACACACTGAACCTTAAGGTTTGATCTCCTTGTGACATTTACCTCTTTTGCTCCTCTAAACCAGGAATTTTGGTTTACTGATCATGCTTTTCAGGACCTTTTAAACCCATGTTAAAGTCCTAATTTGGAAAAGACTACTACAATGTTAATATATGACAATTCTGTTTGTACATATATTAAGGGGAAACTAAAAAAAACTACTTTTTAACTACAATTATTCCTTGTATTTTTTCAAACTAAATGGATGAGAGTTTTTGTCCTTTTAAAACCAAAAGATAGAACACCTAGAAAATGCATGGAAAAGCAAAATCTGATGTTTTGCAACATCAGTATATGTGGCCATAGCAACAGCCTAAAACGGCTGATTAATCAGCACCCGAGGTCGACAGTGGACTGGTCACCATAGAGAGACACACTGAGAAGAAGAGGCTCAATTCAAGATGGAGAATGATGAATGTAATGCCCTCTCCTGTGACAGTTGGTTGCTTTTCTTTGACAATATTTTGGGATGACAGGAGGCATGATGATTCCACCACGTAGTATTCTCTATCTGCAAATGAGTTGAAATCCATATCCTCACAGAGACAGCATGGCTAAGACACCTCGGCAGTGTTTCACCAAATGTCTAAGGTCTCTGTAAGCTTTGAAAAATATACAAGCTAATGAAACAAATAGCAACTGCCTTCAGGGCATTTTTTTTTCCTAACATTCTCCAGTAGAGAGAGGTAACTCACTAAAACATGTTTTCTTTTTCCTTTCAAAAGACAGACTACATTGTCAGAAACTGGATGTTCTTCCAGTTGTATATTCTTTTCTTCTGTACTTATAATCAGTTTTATAACTAAGTTCATGTGATTTCTGTGCATGTATGTACACATATGTGTGAAATTTGTATGATATAATATTTGCATGTAAGTACAATAGCCAGTTACCTTTCACATGATGAGGACATGTGACAACTATGAATATTCTTTTTGTTACAAACTTATTTATTAGGCACACAGAAATAATATTGCTAATTTCAATGTAGACAGATGCTCGCCATAGAAAAATAACCTTGCCAACCAAGTTGCAGACTCAAAGTATGAAAAAAGAACAGAATAAAAAATAAAGACAAAGAAGAGAGGAAATGAAGAAAAATGTATTTAAGTTGAAAAAAATTATCTTATGTGATAATAAAAATAATTAGGTCTTGTATTGATTCCTATTACACTTAGTCAATTCTCTGCAAAACTGTTAAGGCTAAACAAAGTACAGATTATAGGATCAATTTTCATAGGGACTTTGTTCTGTCACAGTTAGCAGAATATCTGACTGAGGGGAGGGACCATAATATTGAAAATGGTTGGAGACCAGCTGGAGTGCTAAAGGAAATAGATTTTAAAGAGTTATCTCTTTCATAAATTCATAAAAGTGTCACATATTTTATTCAGGATAATAATCCCGTACTTTGCTGTAATTTCTGCAATGAGGATTGTGACAGAGATTTGCTGCCAGGTCAACAGCTAAAGGGGAAATTGTTATTTAACACAGCAATATTGTTTATTGAAATTCCTATTACCAAGTCTGTTTGGGGTAATTATTTTTACTTAATTTCATTTCTTGCAGAGCATCTTCTTAAATAAGCATGAAAAATTCTGGCATAGCATCTTTTCTCACAAGTACTTAGAAATCTTCTGATTTAGTGATTTATTGTGAATAGATTTTCCTACATAGACATTAAAATTAATTAAGTTTACCATATGGAGTTTCTTGCTTTTTTATTACATTTATTTATGTATTCTGTACATATTTGTACATTTGTACATTTTGTACATATTCGTATCAGGAAGGGGGGGAAAGCAAAGCTTGTGCATTTTTCTAAGTTAAAAATCATATATATACACGCAGAAAGACACATATAAATAATTTGAAGGAAATTTAAAATGTATGGAAATTGTACAGAGGAGGAAAATTAAATGTAGCCCTGGATTTCAGAAAGTGCTGAGCATCATCACTGTGAGGTCAGTGAAAACTATGAATTTAGAATATACATAAAACAGCTTTTATCACTTTGTTTGTAATTATTTGGAAGGCTCTGTGCATCATACTGGTATGCTGTCATATAGCAGAATTACAACAGGATCACTGTGAGAGTGTGTTTTCTTCAAGTGTGTGTGTATGGATGAAGGAGGGAGACAGGGAGGAATCAGAAATATTTCACTGTCTGTGGCCATGTAACTTCACTTTTCTATGCAGCTGTATTCATTTCAGTGCTTTATTATGACACACCATAAATCAACATTACAAGCTGGCAAGCAGAGATAAATAGTGGCAAAGCTGTTTTCATGCTATTTTGTGCTGCTGAATACTTGGAAATCTCATTTTTGACAGCTTAAGGCTGAAGTATCATACATTCCCAACAACTTTTTAAAATACACAGATGAATGGTACTCAGCACACTGTTAAAAATGAAAGCGCCTCATCATCAACATCCACACACATCCACAGACATACACTCATACAGAGTGTATCAAAATGAATTAAACTTGCCAGCTTTCCCTTCAGTTCTGTCTTTGGTTGAAAAGGATAATGGGTGCTTCTCCATATTAAACAGGAGCAGGAAGAAGCTAGAGCAAAAACCAAAGCTAGAGTCTCATTTAATAGGCTAATATTAACTAATATTATGGTCTGATTTAATAGGCTAATATTGTCTGGAAAATATTTATTTCTGAGGGGTTTGTTCACTTTGCATGTTTCTAAGCTTCAACACACTCTCTTTTTTTCTTGTTTTGTATTTAAATACAATAAACCAAACAAGTACAGTTATTGCATTTCTTTTGCTCTGAGACTATAATATTATAATAGTAGAGGAAAGAGCAATAATAATAGAAATAATAATGTTAATAATTGCAGTGCAGGCAGCATCCTGTGTCATCCTCAGGCTAATCAGAAATGCCTTGAAGTGCAGGAAAAACAGATGCAGCAATTTAGAATGTAGCACGAGAGAAGAAATACAGAATATAGCTTGACTGCCTGGATTTACCTCAGAACGATGTAAAAAGCGAACTCTGTATACAAAGACTCAGTTCAGAGCAGACAATTATTTACCCTTGAGAAAAGGGAGCTTTTTTGCCCTCTACTGTCTCCTTCCTTTGGCACTGGACAATGTAGCTTACAATCTGATGAAATCACCACATGTGCACATCTGACTGGACAGAGAAAAGCTGCTCCAGCAAGAGAAAGATGCTATCATAAGTCCATTTTCCTATAAAAATGTTTATCTGGTCCACCATTAAGAATCACAAATTTTTAAAGTACTGAATGTGGCATTTTCTGTGTAATTAAGTCTTTCTCTAGGTGATGTAAATCCCTGCCTACATGTGCTCCTACATGAATGCCCTCTGCTAATCACAATTGTGACACCAATACTTCTCTCTTACCAGAAGTGAGCCTCTAAAAACGGAAAGAGTGAGCAAACTGAAAGTCTGCAAAATGAATTTAAAACTGCAGAAATTTCCCACAAAACCACTAAGTAGTCTGGTTATACATACTATACCAAAGATTTGTCACATGCACCCCAATCTATGACATCTCTTAGAAGGTCTAATGACATTCACAGACATTTAGGGAGGCCTTGGCATAGCAGGATGCTCTGCCCTGGTATGTGGTCACGCAACTCAGCCAATGCCCTGTTTGCAAGTCTATGCGTACTGGATTGAGAGGGGTGTCGTGCTGTTTTGGTGTTGAACTATGCTAACACCAGTCTGCTCATCAACCCCAAACTATAAAAGTCCAATCCACTCTCATACAGTTAGGTTGTTCTAACAATCTAACAATTCCTCCTTTGGAGTGTGTGGAAATTCCTCCTTTGGATTCTGGGGATGGCCCCCAAAGATACTCCTCAAGGCTGAGTGAAAAAGACCTGCCTATGAGTGTTGGCATGGTTAAGTTACATCAATTTCTTTTTGCTAGCTTTAATACAACTGCTTTAACATTTCTTTAACATAGTGCACTATATTATACTATACACTATTACTAGTTTTAGCTTTTATACTGTGTAGTAAATAATTCTGATTAAGATTTTTGTCTAATCATTTGTCATATTAAATAGTTCATTTTATATAAATAGATCAGATTTGCAATCTTTAATCCTGAGGGATTGAACCTTTAACAGAAAGTCTGGGGCTAAGATTGCGTCCAACCACATCTTGATTCCTCTCTTTTGTTTAATTTTCCATTAAACAAATTTTACAGATAAAGAAAAGTGCATAAGTACAAATTTTACATACCAGAGTCTATATATTGGGAGGGAATGTAGTCACAGTCCTTTGATTAACAAGGCAAAAGTATCACTTCTTCCCAATTAAAACCATTACTGGACATTAAAAAATAGGTAAAATCCACTAATGGAACAAAGAAGATAATTTTTCCCCTCGATTTCTCTTTCCTAGACATCTGAGGCTGTAGCCAGGAGACGTCAATGAGAAAAACAAAACAGCTGTAGCACCTTCCAGGACTCTGGAAGCCACTTTTGCAGCTTCTTCACTGAACTCATCATAGTAGGAATTTACTCCCAAAATATTAACTTCCCAATATATAAGGCTGGTTGAAATCTGTCCAACTAATAGCATTTCATTTGGACAACAATGGGAAGGCACATAAAAAGATGAAGGATGGTCATATAATTTTGAAGTACCTTGTAGCAGCCTACAACATGTTAGAAAATTATTTCTTTCAAGAAATTAGATTAAGAGTAATAAAGAATCAGATTCTTTCTAAGAGCTGCTAATCAAGAAGTCCTTGCTTAATAGTCAAGGACAATGGAAACACTTTTATTTCTACTGACTCGTTATACACTTCTACTTTCAGTCTTTGGGATTACTTTTGTGATTGGCCCTGTGCTAAATTATTTGCATAAAATCTGATAATAATGGCAGGCAGATTATATAAAAGAGTCTTCTAGTTCCATGGTAATGAAAAACTCTGTTTCATGGAGAAAAAACTGTGAGATTTCACACCATTGATTCCCTCTAAATATAAAATAACTTAGTACAAAGATACTGCATATAAAAGAGTCAATTAGTTTTATGCTAATGAATAACTATGTCTCACTGAGGAAAAGCTGTGAGATTTCAAAACCATTGACTCTAAACACAAAATAACTTAGTATAAGACACTGCATGTTTTACAGGGTTTGTATCTTTGTGGCATTCTGAAATAAAGTGCATAATAACTAGACTCATTAATACTAATGGTGAATCAGTGAGATTAAATATTTCTATAAATAATTTTATTAATAAAACAGGCCTCATTAAAGAACTATTGAACTGTTAAGCTGCAGTATTTCAGTATCAGCATTTTATAAACATTTCCATTAGCACAGGTTGACAACATAGAAGTGGAGGCATAAAACAGTTTAGCCACATTATAGGACACACACTGCCAGATTGTTGAGAAATAAGGAATAATGTTTCAGTGGGATCATAACTGCATAGCAAATTGAACATTTTAAAAAATAAATATATAAAGCATCCCTAATTTGAGCCTTTCAAGGACCTTCTGAAGGACTGTGTGCAGCTACTGTTCACTATATCATTCTACTATTATCCTTGGAATGAAGACTGCCAACCTGAAAGGAATTTGAACAACTGAGGACAAAGATATGCGTACTTAAACACCATAAGAATTATGATAGCTTAAGAGAACAAAGTGAAGAATAAAGTGCCTTCGGTAAGAATGTTTAACATATGTAAGTGGTGAAAAATGATAGCTAGAAGTCTGCATTTTAAATGTGCTACAACAGATCTGAAAACATAAAATGACCACAGAGCAAGTGTTAGGAGAAAGTCAAACATTATAATGTCCCAGTTCTTTTGAAGTCCTTCATGTCCAGCATTTACTTAACTCTCATCCTGATAGTTATCACATATATGCTGTGGGGGGAAAAAAAAAAGCCTGCATGAAGCACTAAATCAAGGGGGGAATCAGTTTGGTAATTCAATTTCACCCTCAAGCTGTTTTCTATTTTCCACTTCTGAATGATACTGATGTGAAAAGGAGCTGTTGTTGGCTTAAGTAGGGAGAGAGAAAATTTAATGGTAGAAGAGGTAAGATAAAGAGTATTTTCAGAGTCTGGGATTACTTCACCAAAGGAAGAAAATAATTCAGTTCTAGTCTTCACCTTCTTGAATTACAGTTGCTGAAGGGAAAAAGAGCTTTTTATTTTGAGCTTAGTGAAACAAGAAAATTATGCAAGATATTGTCTTATTTTCTTCAGTGTGTGGAAATGTACAATATTATGTGGTAGGGGCAGGATCTTCTTTTTTCATCCTATTTTGATGGTGTTGACTTCTCGCTGACTGTCTGTAAAATTTCAGCCCATGAGAGCAAATTCATTTTTCATGTAAGTGGTGCAATTCTCTCAAGTTAAATGGACAGAAGAAAGTTACTCAAAATACAAGTAGATCTGGTATGAACATGTCATCAGCGTAACTCTTTTTCCAAACTTTTTTTTTTCCATCAGCTGAGGTACTCAGTGGAAGAGCAAGTTGTTCCCTGGTAGGGTAATCTGTTACCGTCAGTTCTCATTCTGGCAGCATGGATGGAACATGATCTCTCTTTTAACAAGCAAGATATTATTAACGCTTGAGTAGCACAAGGGTTACTTGATTATTTTTTCTGATTTTATTTTTTGCTTTATTTGGGGTTTTGGGGGTGGGTTTTTTGGCTTTTGATTTAGCTCAACAATATATTTTATTCACACAGAAAAATGTCTTAAAATCTGTTAACTGTAAAATCTCGTATACTTGTATGAGTAGAAAACGTTATGCTAAATCACCTTCAGAATAAAACAGGCAGGAAGAATATTTTATTTGGAAACATTATAAAAACAGACAACAGATTTTAAAAGAATTTTTAAAAACCTTAAATATAATGTGAATAAACAATCTTTGATACCTTGGTGTCTACTTTTGGTTTCTAGGCGACTTCATATAAAAGACAAAATAATGTTCAGGCATGTATCCTATGACAAGATCTCAGTACCATAAAAAATTTTGGCTTCATTTATATCAAAACCAGGAACAAGTCATTTTCCACTTAAACATCTACTTGCAAAAATAATCCAAAATATTTGGCTGATCTGTTGGAAACTCTCCCAGTCATTTAAAACCAGTTTAAGTTTGCTGTGATATATTTTCCTTCCCTGGGTTTAGAAGCTGAGCAGAGTATCTGGTATGTCTAAATTATTTTCATTTACATATACACGTGATATACACAAGTGAATTTTGAATAATGTTTACATTATTTATCTTAAAGAGTACTTACACCTAATGAACGCTTACACTAATGATTTCTGCATCAGGTATAGGGGGATAATTAAAAAGACTGCATAGCAACAAGACAAGGATAAAAAATTGACGAGGTCAAAAAATGTTCATTAAAAAGTAGAATAGGTCCCCAGTGATACAGATAGAGATGAATGAAAAATCTGGGTTAACAAAAATAGTGTTTAATAGCTAAACTACTTCATGCTTATCAGAGAATCACAGAACTGTGGAATTACAGAATGTTTTTGTTTTGGGTTGAGAGGGATGTTCAAAGATCATCTAGTCCAAGTCTCCTATCATGGGCAAGGACGTATTTCACTAGACCAGGTCACTCAAAGCCCCATCCAATCTGACTTTGAACACTGCTAGCAATTAGACAACTGCAAATTTTCTGGGCAATCTGTTTGAGTGTTTTGCCATCCTCATAGCAAAAAAATTCCTTCACAACATACAGTACAAACTGATATGGGTTTAGCTTAAAACCAATAACCTCTGTCCTTTCACTACAGGTCTCTGTAGAACATCTCGTCCACCTTTCTCATAAGTCTCTTTTATATATATTGTCTTTAACAAGTTGTCCTCAGATCCTTCTCCTCTCGAGGCTGAGCAACCCCAACTCTCTCAGCCTGTCTTCATAGGAGAGGTGCTCCAGCCCTTATAATTTTTGTGGCCTCCTTTGGACTGCTCAAACAGATCCAAATCTTTGTGCTGGGATTGCAAAGCCGGATTCAACTCTCCAGGTGAGGTCTCACAAGAGTGGAGTAGAGGGGGACAACCACCTCCATGAACACTGCATTGGAGGCACCAGTATATGATAGACCTTCTGGGCTGCAAGCACACATTGCCAGCCAATGTACAATTTTACATCAAGCAGTGTTCCCAAGTTCTTTCCCTCAAGGCTGCTCTCAATCAAATAATCATCCAGTCTGTATGGACTGGGGATTGCCCTAATTCAGATGCAGTACCTTGGACCTAGGACTTGATTTTGTTAAAGTTAATGAAGTTATTGTGGGTCACTCCTCAAGCCTGCCAAGGACCCTCTGGATGGCATCCCTTCATTCTACCACATCAACCACAGTGGTCAGCTTGGCCTCTGCATCATCTGCAAACTTGTTCAGGGTGCATTAAACTTCACTGTCCATGTCATTAAGGAAAATATTAAATACTATTGGTGCATTAAGGGACACAGTTACAAGTTTCCACTTGGTCATTAAGCCATTGACTGTAACCGAATGCAGCCATCCAGACAATTCCTTCTCTGTTTAACAGTCCATGAGAAACTCATGGATTGAGATAAACACAGTGTAATAAATAAAGCAAAAGTCATACATACAAGCAAACCAAACCAAAGAATTCATTCACTGCGTCCTATGGGCAGGGAGGTGTTCAACCATCCCCAGGAGAGCAGGGCTCCATCACATGTAACTGTGACCTGGGAAGATAAGCATCACTCCAAATGTCACCCCCCTTGCTCCTTCCTGCCACAATATGGATATGCTGATATGATTCCCCTACTCCCCAGACCATCCCTACAAAATGTCTGTAAAATGCCCACAATTGTCCACTGTGCTCATTCAGTCCATGACTTGAAGGCTCCACCTGTCTTAGTGGCCACTCAAGACGGGAGAGGTGTGTGTTTTGTGGAGTTATTGGGCACCAAAGACAGCTCAGATCAGGTCATAGCTGCACTTCTGCTACCTCAAGTAAGGCTCGTTCAGCACTGGTCCAGGTAATTCTTGTTATAGGAATTTCTATAACGTAAAACAAATCACGGGTTACAATAAATTAGAGATGTTTCCATTAACAGTCTCCAACCCTCATGCCTTTGGGCCAGGCCAGAGGGCTTAACACTGCAAATGAACTCCTTCCTGAGCTTGGCTAGCAAAAAGAGAAAAAAAACAAACCAAACAACAAACATTACATAGCCAAAATAAAAAATCACTGTGTCTGCAAAAAGGCACTCTTCTAAGCACTCCAGGAAGAATGCTTACGTATAGCTTAACTATTATGAATGACCTGATCCTTAAAGATGAGAGAATGCTGGTGCTGCAATCACTCAGTTCAAAATTATGCTCCTGCCCTTGGGATGGAGAAAATAGGGCAGTGGGAAGGTTTGAACTCAGCATGTTGATGAAAACAAGCAAAAATTACCATCTGGCCTATATCACCCAATGTCAACACACAGGGGCTACTTCCTTATCCCAGAAACCTTCAGAAAGGTCTAAGAGACCACAGCAGTGATGCCATAAATTTCCACAGGGAATAAGAAACATTAAGATTGTAGCATTATAAACTCAGGGTTTAGATGTTTCTGAGTTGAGTTAATGGGAAGTTCTCCAGACCTAGTTCATAACACAAATATGAAAATGTTTGTTTCTTATAACAAGAGGAGGAAACACATACCAGTCTCTAAAGGAAAAGCAAAACATGTAAAGCCATTAGGAAGATGATTTCAATCCTATAATTTTTTTTTTCAACCTCTTTAGAATATAAAAGCCTTCTGAGTTCCTGTGACTGTATCAGAAGAGTTCTTGCCAGAACCTATGGAGAAAAGAAAGATAACTTGTGGTCATTGTCATGTCGGCTGCATAGTAATAATAAACTGACTATTATTAGCCACAGGACTTTTCATGAAGGCCGCTACTATAAACAGCTCAATTGATTTGTTGTCCATCTGAATGTCTTCTTCACTAACCAACAGTAGCTGCAGGATCTGCCTATACAGCAGACAGAAACAAATCCTCAAACATCACAATAAAAGTTTTTTGCTATCTATATAGCACAATGCATCTTGTGAAAAGTTGTTTTAACTTGCTTCTCATGGAAATAAATTATTTTAGATAAAGACCTATGAATGTTGAATTGTGTCTGTATCTAAACAAAACACTGCAGGTGTATCTGAGGAACACAAGTGTTCATCTGAATTGAGAGATCAGTTTTGGTGTGACATAAAAGCACTGTTTACGAAACAAGGATTTCAGTGACTCTGGTATTTTGAAAGCCACATAATTTTTTTCCTGCTTTGTTGGTACAATTTTTCTCCTCACAGCTACACAATCACTGTATTTTTTTTCAGTAACCTTAATGCAGAGAAAATTAAGTATAGCAGTGTTTTCTGCATCGATGATTTTTTGTGCTAAGAGGAGATCAAAAGAAAAATGCAGAGGCTGATTTTGTGGAAGAGTGTCAAACCAAAATGTTTTGTAAAAATACATTAATTAATTCTGTTGTTTAAAAAACCCTACCTCAAGTCACACAGACACATGATCCTGATAAAAGTAAAATCCCTAGATTTTGTAAAGATGTTCTACACAGACTCGGTATGGACGTGTGCCGTCTGCTAATCTGGGAAGTGATCCAACAGGAAACAAGCAAATTTTTCAAGTATCTGTGTGAATAGTGGGCATACAGGACCACACAGCAGAGGAAAATCTCCTTCACAACCAGAAAATTACTCTGAAAACTTTTTAAAGATCATGCCGAAGGGTTAAAATACTCTGAATCAAAATATTTAACAGCAGTTAAAAATTAACAAAAATGAACTCTTCATTAACTTCTAATCGACAAATTTACATTAACATGTAAAATCAACAGTGAGAAATTCATTCTATGCTTTTTAACTCTAACTGGGCTATATGCAGTCCTTGGTAAAGATAGGATGACAATAATGGGATTGCAGGATATAACTCAGGCTAGATTTTTGTTAAAACAGTGTTCCCTTTCCCAAGAAAGTCAAGATACTCCAAATCTCTTCGAGCTCAGACATCTATAACAGATCTGATTCTTAGTCAACCAGTCTCATGCCTCTGGAAGAAATCAGTATTTGCCTTGATATGCAGAGAAAGGCTAAAGGCTTCAACAATACACCTAAACATTTTGGGAATGCAGGACACATTAATGAGCAGGAGAAAAGTCCCTTTTCTGGAGGGACTAAAAACCAGAAAATCCATATGAAATCAATTTTATGGTTTTGTTTTGTTAACAAAATATAGGCATACGCCATAAATTTATTTCAGGATGTTTTTGCCCATTAATATTTTACTAAATATTATCATTCTTACTTTATACTTAGTATCAAACCATATGCTCAGCATTAAAAAAAAAAAAAAAAAAAATTCCTGTCACTTATCTGTGAAGAGAGCCCCACAAGGATAAATAGCATGTATGGATGTACCTATGCTTACAGACAGATGTAACAGCAAGTGAAGATGTGGCTGAGCTAATAATGGACCATTATTAATAGACCATACACCATTTGGTATGTGCAATGAGCAGATATTTCCAGCAGGTTGAATAAGTTATGCAGAGCAGTTGCCTGATTGGATGCATTAAAAAACATTGAGGACCTGGAGCTAAGCATTTACCCTGTTAATAGAAGTGCTGCTCATTTTCATCCAGCAGTGTATCTCCTGAGTGACTAAAGGGACCTCAGGCCAGGTTACAAAGGAGTATAAAGGCCTTGCAAACAAAGTAAATTCTAAGAGATTGTCTTACCCACAGGAATTCAATAACTTCCAGAATGTTTGAATAATACTCCTCAGATATAAAGCCATGCATGACAGATACTCAAAAGGCTACTAGAGCTCAAAAGGCATGAGATATCTCAAAGAAATCTTGCCTTACCCTTAATGGATTTCTAAAGATTTGTGGAATTCTGTTGTGAATCAACAGTGTGCATTTTTTTTTTTCACAAGACCCTGTACCTTCTCTATTGCTACTCTGAATGATTGCAGAAGGAAGATTTTTTAATGCTTGGCAGTGGCAATCAGATTTGTACAGAAACTCAGAAAATCATGCTGACCTAGAACCAGATTAATTTATGCAAGTATTAATTTTAGCTAAATATACTCTGTATTGCTTAGATAAACTGGGATTAATGCAATGTGCAGAATAAAAATCCTCAAAATTATCACCACTTAAATGTGGGTAGGGAAGAGGACCAAAATCACTGCAGTAAGTTTTTTTATCCCTTTCTCATACCAAGAAAAAATGACACTTTTATTAAAAATGGAGTGATGGAAGCTATATCCAGATACAGTTTCCAGCTGGACTCACTTTGATATCAGCATTTATATTTGAACTAACACTGGGAAACACAAGTGGATTAAATAGTGCTAACTAATAACATATAATTTCTTACATCTATTTTACTAAAAAAATGAAGAGTGACATCACTCTAAATGTTGCCGTTTTATATTATGCTAATGAATGTAATTACATTTCATACTTCAGAGTTTCCTTTAGTAATCTATAGGAGTCAGGAAAGAGTTGCCTTTGATGGACAGATTGATCTCTGGGAGTGAATTTTCTCCCTTGCTTTCCTCTGAGTCACATATCAGCCCTGACCATGTCTGTGCTCTGAGATGATAGATAGACTCTACCACCTACAGGCACATGTCAGACATATCTTTATTCTGTGCTTGAGCAAGGAATTTTCCACTCATTTAGACTGGCAGGACCTTTAAGGGACTGATACCTTCTGATGTATGAAGTGTGATAGACTTGCTGAGATAACTGGAACATATTGCTTCCTTGCAAAATATTGAATGCTGCCTCCATCTCTCCTGAAATTACTTTTCCAGAAATACCTTACCTGACTAACATCTGGGTTTCTAATTATGTATATGGCTAATATCTTGAGAACATATTAACTTCCTTTCCAGAAAGAGCAGTTTGCCAGGCACAAGGCCCTATGGAGTCTCACCCGGAACTAAAATTAAGACACCCTATCATCAGTGAAACACAGGGTTAGAAAGGACATTGAGAGGTCATCAAGTCCTATGATTGACATAATCCCTTAATTTATTCAGTAATTGGTCATAATGTTTTGGAGTTTTATAGCGGGAAAGATGAAAGCTTATAACGGAAACAAATGACGGCACATTTTTTGTGTTACTGATATACACTAAAAAACTCCTAATTAATTTCAATAAGTGATGTTACTTGCTTGACTCCTATGAGGAGAATGATGGAGGTTACGGGTTTTCCTTTAGTTTTCTTTCTCTTAGAGAATTTTCTCCCATTTTGTTGCTAAGAGACAGTAATGACCGGGTACTTAAGAGAGACAAAAGAAGTTGCCCTGGGAAGGGTGCGGCTGGCTACTCTCTTATCTGAGGGTTTCACTCGGAGGGGCAGAGATACCACAAGAATCAGGGCTTGGAAAAAAAAAAAGGGGAGGGGCGGGGAACAGGGCTGGGGCAGCTGCTAGCTCTCTTGCTCTCCCAGCTTTGGAAGAGGACAACAGAGTTGCTGCTTACTGGGGGGAATTTTCTGCTGCTGCCCCTGGAGCCCAGCCCAGTCCTGCTGCTTCTGCTATGGGCGAGCCTTTGCTCATGACAGCAGCCACTGAACTGGGACCTTATTTACACCCTACGTCACAAAAAAAACGACTTTCACCATCTGCTCGGGTGCCACAGGGGAAACCCCGGGATCCACTAGCCCCTTTCCCCCGCCAAGGGAGCTTCTCTCGGCCATGTTTGGGAGCTGGGCTGCTGCTGCCCAGCCCCTGCTGTGCCTCTGCCACTGCTCCGGGTTTTTTTCATCACTGTAGCCCCTTGACCCCCTGCCTGCCGGGACACACCGCGGTCCCAGCTACAGCTGCCGAGTTTCTGATATGTCTCGTCTACCACCCTGGGATTTTGCTCGTTCCTGCCGTTCCAGCTAGAGGCTTCCAAGGTCCCTGCTACAGCTCATTTTGCTATCCAGAGGGGCACCAAGACCGACTCCCCTGGGGGTTTGTAAAGCAAAGCTCCTTCTCCATCCCCTCCCATCTCGGCCAAGCCGCCATTACCGCGTGGTCTCTGTGCTCGCGCCACAGCGCCCCCTGCAGGCGCGGGGGAATCACCGCACCCGCCCTGCCCCGCCCGGAGCCAACAGCGCCCCTGCCGGCTGTGACCGTAACCGCACCGAAGGGGAAGGTGCCTGGCAGCCGAGAGAAGGCTGCTGCTGCGTTTCTGGTTCTGTCTGTTGTCGCTGCCATTGCTGTTGTTTGCTTGCCTTGTTATGCACATACTTACTAGTAAAGAACTCTTATTCCTTTTCCCATCTCTTCACCTGAAAGCCCCTTAATTTCACAGATATAATAATTCAGAGGGAAGGGGGTCATATTCTCCATTCCAAGGGAGGTTCCCACCTTCCTTGGCACACACCTGTCTTTCAAACCAAGACAGAGAACTAGAGTGAAGACAAGTGATTTTTCTGAATATTCTGCATAGAATACCTATGTTACCATCAGCTTAGGGATGACTTGTCCACAAAATTATCTTTTTGTGACTCATACGTAGAGTGAAAACCACAGGATATTTTCTTACAGATAACTGAATACCCAGATTTTCTTCATTTTCTTCAGTTGATTTTTTTGCTTGTTTTCATCTATTGAACCCTTGTCTATGTTAAATTTTAAACTAATAACTTGAGACCTATTTTCATTACCAGTTTGATTTCTGAATGTATCTGCCGTAATAATTGGTGGTGTTGGACTCAACTCATGAAGCATTAGTGAGATCTTAATGCAAACAAAAGGTATTTTATGAGAAATTATGATTTGTTAAAATATTTGGCCATTATGCTTACCAGACAATGAATAAAGTAGACTTACTGTATCTTAAGCACCATCAGATAGATGAAAACAAAGGACAATAGACTGGGACAAACTTTGAAAGTACAAAGTTATACTGATTTTATTGAGACATCATCAGAGTATGTCTGTCTACATAGCTCTAAACCTCTTCTTTCTAAAACACAGAAACCTTAATGCGTCATTGCTATGTACCTACTCCTAAGTAATAAAATCCACTTTTTTTGGGGGGGGGGGCATCATTGCTAAAATCCAAACACTTAAAAATATGGATACACTTAGCAAATAGCCTCCTAGATGATTAAAAACCGTAAGTCTTTTCCTCTTCAATTGCAGCCCTGCTGAACTGGGGCATTTGAGGAATATCTCTATTTCTCCCTACATTTACTCATCACGAACAGTGCAAGGTAACTAAAACACAGGCCATAAAGAATATGTGAGATTTATGGAATACAAGAATTTAAAGCCATGCAGACTGCAGAGTAAATGGGGGTCTCAGATTTCATATACAAGTGTGTTAAACCCAGAAGAAAAAGGAAATCTTAACTTCCCTTCTTTTTGTGGATATGTTTCCAAGAAAGGGTAGCCACAAATCCATTTTGTGTAGTGCTCTGTCCTGTTCCTTTGCATTAGCTTTCAATAGGTTGCTTAAGAGAATCTGCCTGGGGGAATATTCTAGGATCCAGGTCAGGCCTGGTAGGTGTCAATTTACCCTGCACTTAACTGTCCTCCTACAAGATTTAAAATCTCAAGTCTGGTTGGCTAGGACATTTAAGTACAAGTATTCCCAGGGTGAAAAGGCAGCTGACAGAGAGCAATTTAGCACCAGAAAACCCACTTTAGATGTCTAAGTTCTCCAAAGCATAAGTACGTTTTAAACCTCCACAACCCTATGTAATGAGATACAAGAAAATTAGGTACTTATCTAGTCTGCTGCTGCTGTTATTAGCTTTGTAGCTAGAAGCTATTCCCAGAATCAGGATCCTGCTCGACTCAGGTACTGTGCAAGCAAGGATGAAGATTCTGGACTAAATAAACTAATATATTGGTGCTGTACTTGCAGCCACTACCGTATGAACAGACCGTCACTATTGCAGACATTCCCCTTCTCCCACGTCAAATTTCACTCATATTGGAAGAAACATTCCATCTCTCTCCTTGCAAACGTAGGGATATGTGTGAAAACTTTCGGAATAATCACTATCATTTTGCTATTTGCTGTAGAATAAAGCTGGTAGGGTATTTTCAGAAATCAAAATGTGTGAAATTTCTCTTGCAATTCCGTTGGAAGCTTTTGTGAAAGCACTGTTCTGTCACTGTTGACTGTGTTTATTTGTAGTGAGGCGTGTCATCACCTTCCCCTCTCCCTGCAGAGGGGAGTAGTATGAGAAAGTTTTGTGAGCCACAGTGTTTTTCTATTCTTTGCATAAATTCTTAAAAACAATAGTGTCTAGAAGCAATTCACCCAAAGATATCTCAAACCAGCCTTTTACTGTTCCAATAACAGGAAGTTAGTATAAAAGCTAATTAAACTAAGTGGCACAACCCTAAAATTATAGGATTTAGCCAGTGGTGAAGTAATATATTTTCTGATAAAGAATAATTTGGCATAAACCATGCAAAAATATTTCCACTTACAAATAAGTTAGGAAGAAAAACAACTCAGAACAGAATTCCGGCACTGTGAACATCAGTGTAGGTTGATTTCCCATGCTCAAGGAGTTGCCAGTAACAAGTCTGTTAAGTCCTGGGCTGCTTTCTCTTGTTACATCTCAAGCTATCAGGGTGGGAAAAATACTAGCATATAACATTTGTCTTTGGCTAAATAGCAATGTCTCATACAACAGGAAAAGAAAAATTACCAGGCTACAATGCTGAGAAAGGATTTATAATTTAGAATACATTGTTTCAGTAGGTAAAACTAATTATATTTAATGTTGGAAGTTATAGTGGTTACTTATCAGGACCAGGCATTGACACTCCTCATTCAATGAATTTACTTAAAAGAGAAACACGAACATCAAGATCTGGATTACTTTTTTTTAAGGAGGAGTTCCTGTTTCTATATTATGTCAGTCAGTACTACGTAAGAGATGGAGATCCTTATTTTGTGGTCATGAACTCTCTTTATAATCAACTTGTTACTAATATATTAAAAGATTGCACAATTGTATACATTAATTTCTCAATCTTCCATCAGAACTAGCTTCACAGCCCACAGATGTGTTACTATAGAAACTTACAGAATGTGACATCACCAGTATCAATGCAATAATGCCACTGAAATCTATCACCATGAGCTTTAAAGGTCATTTTCAAGGTTAACAGCCTAAAGTGGAGCTACAAACTGTTAATGCTATCCAATGAGTTGTTAATTGTTCAGAAACCTAAGCATTTTAATGCTATTACCTATAAAGATGCAGTCTGCTGCTTGAGTCTGACTCATGCAATTGAAAATACTGCTGAAACAGCTACATGCATTCATTTGGGCCTGAAGTTATATAGGTAGTTTCAGTTAGATCATACTCAACTGTTGTTTTACGGTAAAGGTAATTTCCTGCCATTTTGCAAAGAAAAACAGAAATGTGACTTTTTGTCATGATAAAGAGAATATGAAAGGATCAGAGCAGATGCAGGCTTAAATTCTTTTGCCCCACAAAATTATTTTAAAAAAATCTAAGCGTGTGCTTCTGTTAAATATTAACAAAGATGTTTTAGACTATCCTCTGCCACATCTCAACTCTTGTCTACTCTAGAGCCAAACTGACATTTGTTTGTTTGGGTGTAAAATGAGAGCTTTGGTGCATCGATGCCGCATTGATTCCTACAGAGTCCCCCGAGGAGACGCTTAGGCAGCACACCGATAGCACCTACGCGTGCACACGGTCTCACCTTTGCAGATGTACGCGAACAGCCACTCACACACACAGTCTGTGCACGAACCAGAGACAAAGAGGCAAGAGGGGTTCTCTGCATGTAATTCCGAGGTGTTTAATGGCAACACACCCAAAGAGTAACACAGGCAAGAAGAACCCAGAAATGAAAGCCCACGCCCATTATATCCGAAAACTCCCAAAGGCAGGCAGAGCATACAAAACCAATAGTCTGAGGGCTAGGGGGCAGAGGCAAGGTTGAGTGACATAACAGGGGCCAATGGGAAAAGGGATGGGAAGGGGTAGAGGGCCAGTGACCAACAGGATCTAGACAAAGGGAGGACTTTCTAGCACAGTGTTGTAGGGAGAGATCACTTTTAGGGTAACTTGGGGGGTGTAAAGTGGACTTAGCCACCGCAACATTTGGGTTTGGTTTTGTTTTTTATATTATAACGGTCACTCTTTTGTCTGCAGATTTCTACCAAAGTAAGCAGCACTTATGCACTAAAAAGTCATAAAAGGAGGCATATAGGCTGCAAGAGTTCTTTTCTTCTGAAGGAAAAATGTTGATAACAGTGAAAGTTTCAGTATTTATAAGACTCTCTTCTGTCTTCTGAATTCACACTCCCTCACCACATGAAACCCTGGACAGAGTCATCATAACTGATTATTGAGTACTAAATGAGGCAAATCCTGGCAAAGCTCATATGGCTAAGGAGATCATCTGGACCTCAAACAGCTGGTGAATCAAGCAACTGTGTCTGGGATAACCCACTCTGGCAAAGGCTGCCTGCATGGGGCAGGCCTGCCTCCTGCAGCCAGGAGCTCTGGCACCAGCTCCCAAGGTCAGCAGGGAGCTTGCATGAATGAGCTTTCCCTTGCCCCATGAATTTCATCTCGCCTCTCCTACCAAATGATGTTTTCAGAGTTATTCAAGAGCACAAAGGAATCAGTCTAAAAAATGGACAACAAGTACTTTATGAAAAACCAAATTCCACACACCTTTAAAGTTCTGCAAGTACACTTATCTCACTATTTCAAATAGTGAAAAAGCCATCCTTTTTCCCATCTGTGTTTTGTGAATCAGTCTACATGCTATTGGTCCTGTGGTCCTCTTTCAGATTGCTTCCTATTATTTTCTGACATAATTTTTCTGGAAGATAGAAACAGAAGACAGGCGTTTTTCAGTATGACATTGTCCTGGAGTGATGTTATGAAGCCTCTTTATTCCTTAACCGTCCACTCAATGCCCAAGGACACTGTGGCTTTAAGACAGACCCGGGGGTCAGGGCCACGGGGCCCAAGTGCGGGGCAGTGTAATGGGGGCCCAGTGGCTCGGGGGCTCTGGGGGGCTCAAAGGGGCTCGGGAGGAGGTGCACTGGGAGTGCTGTGCTGTGTTTTGGGTTTCTGTTGTGTTCCAGCTAGCTGGAAAAAGGTTCTGTTTATTTTTCTTGTTCTTTTTCCCTCCCCTTGCCTCACTGCCTCCCTTCCCTCCTCGCTGGTCCGGGGAGCCTGCGGGTGGCCCCAGCTGGTCCAAGCCCATGTCTCTGTTCCCTCTCCGGGAAGTTGTTGTATTTTGAGTTTTGGGGTTTTTTTCCCGTGTTCTACCCTGTTTGGTTTTGATGTTAATAAAAAGTTTGGGGTTTTTTCCACTTTTCACTTGCTGTAACCCACTTGTCTTATGGTGGAGGAAAAGGGGAGGCCCTTTTCCCTTCGGAGGAGGGAAAAAACTTCCTCCTGAAGTTTTGTCTCAAAAACCGAGACAGACATTCATAAGTTTGATGGTCATTTCGTGTGTTGAGTTAAAAAAGGATTGCTATGTGTTTTTTCCTTAACAATTTGTCAATGTCCATGAATTACAGTATGGAAAGAAAAAGGCTAAAACAATGGCTGTTTCATACATAGGAAAATTTTCAGGTTACTGCAGTCATTTGCTTTGGGTGGAACATACAAAGTTAAGCAGCGTGCCATTCCAGTGCATCTGTGGAAGATAGGGTACAATTTTTTTTTCCTTAGCACCTTCAAAACAATTAGGTCTCAATGAAGGATTCAGTCTCCACTGGAGCATGCACTGTGTGTACTTTTCTGAGGAGCATAAGTATAATGTACAACCTGAGAATTAGTTTCATTATACTCCTATTGAGAAATATATTTGTGAAAGTACATAAACAGCAAACTACTCCAGACACTTCCAAATTTTAGATGACAAATTTCACATTATCCTCAATCTCCTAATGCTATGTAACAGCTAAGAAGTGGCTTTTGTTCTTGTACATATGACACAGCACTTTTTATATCCAATACAATCTGGGAAAATGGGATTGTGAGATTACCTGTAAGAACGGTTAGAAGAAAATCACACATAGATTATAATATTTGCTCATTTAATGTGTCAGCTTACTGAACTTCATACAATAGAATTGTTAGAATAAATGTGTGGTAGAGAGAGTATCAGAGCTTTTGCTGTTTCTTTGATAGTTTGCTTTTAAGGTTTTTAAATAACACTGTTTGAATTTCTGATTTATAAATGCTAACTTTTCAGCAAGAAACTTTCCTCCATTTTACATTCCACAACTCTTTCCTGTATCTCCACTTAGGACCGACCAAAATCTATGATCTCTTTCAGTCCCTGTGAGCTGGTGTTCAGCAGTAGCTGTGTTGATATCCCTAGTTTCCCTCACGCACTGGACAAGAGTAAGTAATACCAGCTGCAAAAAACCTAACTTAGCCAAGGCTGTGGTTTAATTTATAATCACAACTCTAAAGGCACAGTTGCAACTCTGTGGTCTATTTACACCAACAACACTGTTGTAATAGCACTTGTTTCTTTCTAAGATTGTAGAGAAACATATGAAACATGGGAATTGTAGTAGGATATGATGTAGTCACAGGATAACTTTACTTATTGTCATTTGGATCTGCCTCTTGGAAAAAGAAAGGATAGTTTTACATAAAGGAATGTGTTTCCCCTTGTCATGGTGGAACTGATCCCAAACATCTACACTGCTGTAAGAGAGTGACCCCAGCTGGGGTACTTTAGAGAGTTTGCTGATGCCTTGATAAGACTAATATTCACTTTTTAAATATAGCTTCAGAAAATCTTTCACTTTACTGCCTTCCTTCAGTGCTTCCAGGACTGTTTTTCTTTTTCTAAAGCATTTACTCAAAACATGAAGTGAAAGCAGCTGTGATTAGTGGATGAAGTAAAATCACAAATGACTTATTAGAGGCCAAAACTAAGAAACCTGGCAATTAATCCTTTTATTTATGCATCAGCCCCACAAATTTATTCTTCCTGAAAGAACCACATCTGTGTTGTTGTTTTTTCCTTGGAAATGGAAGATTTCACAGAATTACTGCTTATTTCATCTTTCAAAATGTAATATGACCTGAACCATGGTTTCTTTCCCTTCTCCTTAGTGTAACTGGTCCACACATTATTTTACTAAATGTCTCAGATTAAACATTCTCTCTCAATTACAGATGATAGAGATCTGCTAAGATAATGAGTCCTACTACAATGCCTGCTTTAATTGCTACACTATAATCTCCAGACTTGAAAAACTCCAGAGCCCTCTAATAATAAAACGCCTTTCAGCTGTGCAGGTGTGGAATTCATTACAAGTTGTTCCGCTCCCCCTCACCCCTCCTCCCCTCACCTCTCTTGCACACTCTCTTTCCTCTCTCTTTTTAAAGTGGGAGAAGTCCTAAATGCCTTGGAAGTGTGCCAGTGCCTCGGGGTTTTCCAGTAAGTTGAAATATCATTTAAAGTTTAAGCACAATGCTGCTTTGAAGGCTCTGCAGAACAGAGGAGAAAGCAGGAAAGCATGACCAGAAGGTCTGTTCAAAGAGCAACAACAAAATGGTGACATTTCTGTAAATATACTACTGCTGTATTTTTCTTTAGGGGGAAAAAATAGCATCAGAATGATTTTTGTCCTCTTTCTCTGTAAGGACAACTGTCCAAAGGACAGCAGCAGTTGAGTTCTGGATTTTTTTCTTTCTTTTTTTTTTTTTCTTAGCAAACCAGAAGCATACTGGACCAGAAAACATTCATTTGAATACACTTTTTTTCCCCGAAAGACAAAACTTTTGTAACAGTTTAGAGTTGGTGACTGAGTCAATTATTCCACTAATTAGCTCTTCTTTTCATTCTTGATTCAAAGAGTTTATTGCTATAAGATTGTCAGAGTCCATGTAGAAAACCTGAAACAATGTAGAGTTATCATATGCAAAGTTTCAGTTTATGCTGAGATCATGTTTATAGATTCATAGTATCATTCATTGGAAAAGACCTCTGAGGTTATCAAATCCAGCCCTTAACCCAGCCCCATCATGTTCACCACTAAACCATGTCATCAAGTGGCACATCTACCAGCCTTTTAGATACTTCCAAGAATGGTGATTAGTGCAGATGTGAAGGGGGCCATGAAAGGGAAGGGATTCAAAGCTACCTTTTTCAGTTTTAGCTGAAAAGGCCTTTACAGCTGATCTAAGTTACACTGACTGCAGCAATCAGGTAGGACATCTCAAATCTACCCTTAAATGACCGTTTCCATGGTCCTCCTTGGCTCTATGCTAACTTGAGAACTCATTTAAAGTGGGACACTCTTCAGTCATCCTCTGGAAATAATTTTCTGACTACTTTTTGGCTAGTTATATAGGAAAAAGCATAGAGGGACAAGAACAGAAGTTTAGGTTTTATTTAGAATCAACACTGTAGTAGTTACTTCATAGAATCATGCTGTAAAATAAAAGAGTTCTCGAGAAAGAAAGACACATTGTATGACCCTGATGATGGAGATGCTCCTCTATGACAGCAACACTTATGTATGATGTCAGACATAGGCCTAACTTTCATCTGCTTCTATGTCCTCTGCTAAAAACTAGTCCTGCATTGCAGAGGGCCACATCTGTACAGTGACTGGGGACTTGAGTTATGCTACTCTTAGGAAGCAGTTCAGCGTCATTGTTTGCTTTGTGTTTGTTTTTGTTAGTTGTTTTTTTAATTGTTTTTTTAATAAAGAGTAATTTTATTGAGAAAAATCTCTTGAGGTTGCATATAGAATTTACACAAAACCGTTGTGAAAGAGACAGTTCAAAGAATCAGGTGAAGTCATATTAAATTTTAGGTAACCCAATAATCTTTGTAATTTGGCTTAGTAATGCAAACAGGAAAAATAATAGCAAGTATAAAAACACTGATCACTTACGTTCTAGTGAGAGGAAACACTGCTGAATGGCCTATTAAGATGATAGTTTGCTTGGTTCAATACTAGGTGTTACAAGGTGGGGCTTTCTTATTAAAGACTTCTCAGCGTCCCACCTTCATGTAACCAGTGCCAACGCATTAACCTCTTTCTAGGTAAAACTGTGACTGGGGATTTTCTTAGACACTTCAGGATCTGGCCAGACCTCAAAGCTGAACCTGACAGAATAATTCAGTCAACCTATCTGTTGAAATTAAAACAAGGTTTTTTTTGAAAAGCTGTCTCTGGCACTTTGAAAACAGTAAAGATTACATTCCAAATGGCCCAGAATAGAAGACAAGAAAAAATTGTCTAACTTAAAAGAGCTAAGTCAGTGCCAATGAAAGATGTGTTGATTTTATAACTAAGAAAGTTCTTATTTATCAGATCTCGATCCAGTACCTAAATACAACATTGAGTTCAGGACCTGCATTTTATCTCCCAATTTTTGGATGATGCCAGATGTTACTTAGCTTTTCAGCAACGCACTTCCCAATTATTTGCCAAAGATGTGATAACTGGAAGTCTCAGAGAAACAGCATTTGATAGGGTCCTTCAGATGGGTATTTAAAATTTTTCTGGATTGATGTTCTAATCTGAGAACAAGCACAGCAGCAAGCCAAAATCTGCATCTGTCTGGTAACCGTAAGACAGACCAGTAGTCTGGTTTATCACACATGTTATATTCAGGTGACTTACAGATGCCAACTGTCCCTACAGGAACTAACTTTCACAGTCGTATATCCAGATCTGTAAGTTGGACAACTGTAGAGTACCTGCAGATATCTGGAAATACTGGGAAATTTAGAGGACCTGTTAGAAGTTTTGTAAAGAAAAATCTAGAGATTTTCACACATGACTGACCATTGAGTTCAGACACTGAAGTGCAAATTTGGATTAAACTATCCCTGTCAAATCAGTCACAGAGCAAGGCAGCTGAACTAGGCTTTACTTCAGACACAGTTTTTATCTGTGTTGTGATCCCTGCAATACCATGTGGTAGACACTCCCAAGGAGCCCATACTCAAGGTGGGAAAAGTCACTGAATACAACTTCTTAGAAACATACTGGTATGGTTCAGTATTGAAGGACTTCAGTAAAGCTTTTGACACTGTCTCCCATAGCACTCTACTGGAAAAGCTGGCAGGCCACAACTTTGGCAGGTGCACTCTTGGCCATTGGGTTAAAAACTCTCTGGATGGCTGGGCCCAGAGAGTGGTGGTGAATGGGGCCACATCCAGCTGTTAACTGGTCACCAGTGAGGTTCCCCAGGGCTCACTGTTGAGGCTAGTCCTGTTTATATCTTTTCATGTTCTGAATGAGGTCATCAAGTGGCCCTTCAGTCAGTCTGCAGATAACACTAAGTTGGGTGGGAGTGTTGATCTGCTGGAGGACAGGAAGGCCCTGCAGAGGGGTCTGGATAGGCTGGATCGATGGTTCAAGGCCGGTGGCCTGAGGTTCAACAAGGCCAAGTGCTAAGTCCTGCCCTTGGGTCACAACAACCCCATACAGTGCTACAGGCTGGGGCAGAGTGGCTGGAAAGCTGCCTGGTGGAAAAGGACCTGGCAGTGTTGGTCAGCAGCAGTTGAACAGGAGCCAGCTGTGTCCAGGTGGCCAAGAAGGCCGAGGGCACCTGGCCTGGATCAGCAATGGTGTGGCCAGCAGGACCAGGGCAGTTACTGTTCCTCTGTACTCAGCACTGGTGAGGCCACACCTCAGATCCTGTGTCCGGTTCTGGGCCCCTCACTACGACAAAGACACTGAGATGTTGGAACATGTCCAGTGAAGGGCAATGGAGCTGGTGAAGGATCTGGAGCACAAGTCTGATGAGGAGAGGCTGAGGGAGCTGTGGGTGTTTATCCTGGAGAAAAGGAGGCTCAGGGGGAACCTCATCACTCTTTACAACTTTCTGAAAGGCAGTTGTAGCCAGGTGGGGTCAGGATCTTCTCCCACGTGATGAGTAACAGAATGAGAAGGTATAGATTTAATCTATGCCAGGGGAGGTTCAGGTTAGACATCAGGAACAATTTCCTCACTAAAAGGGTTGCTAAGCATTGGAATGGACTGCCCGGGGAGATTGTGGAATCACCATCCCTGGAGGTGTTCAAGAGAAAACTGGATGTGGCACTCTAGTGCCATGATCTAGTTGACAAGATGGTAATCAGCCAAAGGCTGGACTCAATGATCTTGGAGGTGTTTACCAACCAAAATATTTCTGTGATACTGTGATTCTTGTGCAGAATATTGAGGGGAGTGGTTAAGATGCCAGCTGCCTCCATTACAGCCAAGATTTTCTGTGTCCTTCAAAAGCCAGCACTTTTGTTTGACAGGAGAAACATAAAAAAAAATACATTTTCCCTCATTTGAATTACTTGGTGAATGTATTATCACAGTCCAAAGTCTAGGTGACTTTCTGTGTTTCGTAAGTTATAAGTTTTCAGAGTATTACACAAGCAATTTTAGAAGCCAGAGCTTATTAAAATTAAAAAGTATATATGAAAGGTGAAAAACAAGAACACTGCCAAACAAGTGGCTAATATTAATTTTCTTCTCTGCCTAATGTTTGTTTCTTTTGTATTTTTAAAAGTGTACACTTAAAGGATGTGTTTAGATGATGTGCAGGATTTGAAAAAGGGTCCTTTTTCAGACTAAGAAAGCTTATTTTCAAGAAAAAAGCAATGTAGGTCACTGATCTAATGCAAGTACTGATTAATAGTAAGTGGATAGGTTGAGGATACTTGCCTCATTCAAAGGACAAAGACGTGTCTACTTTACAAATTTATCAGTACATTTAGCACTAATAGGGCATCTTCTCACTGTTTAGAGAAAAGGCATGTAATTAGATGAACAAGTCAACTAATCTACTTTCTCCAGATGGCATTTCCCCCTGGAACTGTAACATATTTGTAAGGGAAAAAAACTCCCTCTCCATCTCTGTGTTTTATAGATATATAGGTGATTTTGATTTCCAACAAATTCATCAGTCTACCATGAGCTGTAACTACAAACAAGAATTCAGTGCTAGCGACTTCAGGTGGTAGAGTCCATTAACAACCTCATGCATTCCTCAGTTTGTGAATACAGTCTTGGCAACAGTTGTTGCTTTTCCATAAAGTTGTTAGATTAACAGCCTTGAAGACTTACTCCTGTTTTTTCAAGAACATTCACCATGAAGTTGTGAATTATTGTTACCTGTAAAACTTACTTTAGTATAGTATTTGCTCACCATCACACGCTGTGCAGCTCCAAGTCAGGTATCGGTGAAAAGGAAAGAAGGGAGGCCAAAAAAGTGAGTTGCATGTGACTTATTATTGTTTCTTCAATAGGAGTTTTTCCCGAAAGGGGATAGGCAAATATAGGAGGAGGAAGGAGGAAGAAGAGATGGGGACTAAAGCAGAGACTTGTGTGTGCAGACGTCAAGCAACATGGTAAAAATATAAGATTTTTCCTTGATCAAAACATAGAGAGCTAATTTGCTCTATAGTGATTTTTAACTGTCAGTTCAGAAAAACAGCTGTGATTTCAATAGTGCTTCCTCCAAACCAGCTGTGGTACACACATATAGTGCCAGCAGAAGGAAAGAAAGCCTAGGATTCAGATCATTTAGGCTTTCTGTGTCCATTCTTGTCCCTTCATTTTTTGCTTCTCATAAACTCATGCAAAGTCAGTTCATGGACCTAAGTTAAAACTACTAGTGGAACTAGTGCCTTGTTCACACTAATTTGTGGTTTTTGAATGTCAAGACTTTTTGAGGTGCACGCAGGTGACATTGGTTCCTGTTCAGTTCAAACTGTGTAGTGAGTGTGTGAATAGAAATGAATGAACAGAAGATATGACTTTTGATTGTGGATGCTTGTTCAGAGAACTAGTAAATGTGCTTATAACCAAGCCTACTGAGCTAAAGGAGTGACAGCATAATCATCTCATTTTTGACTTCTGCTTTTATTTATTTAGTAGCAGTAAACAAATAAATCTGTAATGTCTTGTTATGCCGAGACATCTCTCTGCATTAGCATCTTTAGCTCTGGGAATAGTATCATTAGTTAATTGAGATAATAAAATTGGCAGAAAGAGAAAGAAAATTATATAGTATATCCTTGAACAATGTTATTAATTTCTCTGTAATGAGGAATAGTTATGAAAGCAGATGATGCTTGTACTCAATAATATAATTTTTAACAAAAAACTGCAATGCACAGTATAACAGAATGATAACATTGCTATGTAGTTCATAGATACCAGGCATTGAAAGCTGTTGATAAACTAGAATTCTTTTTTCAGATATTTTTTCTGTAATTTAGTGGCATAGATGATGCACATCATCCTATCACTTGACTACAACATCCTCAGCACTGCTTAGCTGCACATTTTCTTTAAGAATATTCTGTAGACTTACTCTGGCTCCTGATATGTGCTCAGAGTTCTTTGGAGAAAGGACTGAATCAGTCATATTTAAACACAGTACCACTGTGTATTGCCAAGCCAGTTACTTTAGTTGTTGCTGAAAGAGAACTTTACACCTTTCCACGCTTCATTACTGTCCTGTGACAGTAATGGTGACCTGTGCTCTGCTGCCCATCTGACCTCACAGTAAAACACTATTTTAAACAGCAAAACCTCAATACTTACGTTGTCTATTAGGCATGTTAGCATTTATGCAAGTTCACCACGTAAGTCCTACTGACTGCTCAGAATTCCCAGGAAGACTTACATTTCCACCAGTTTGTAAATATGAAGTCACATTCACAGTTATCATTCCAGAATTGTTGGGTGTCCAATGACCAGGCAACATTTCTATAAATTCTGTCAAGACTGGCTGCTCAGACATTGTTTTGCCAAAGATTAGATCTCTCCAGCAAGACAATCCATTTAGGCATGATCGCCTAAGAAGCCTAAAGCAAATACAAACTACAGAAAAAAACCCCAGCTGTGTGCATATGAATAGAATGTCTGCTCTCAGACAAATGGGAACAACACAGGCTGGGTCTTTACCTCTCCTGTTGGAGGACTTCCATTTTAAATAAACAAATAATTATTGGGGCAACTAGAAGCAACTGACAATTCCCATCAGTCAGTTGAACTCACTAATAACAAAAGTATGGATTCAATCATTCTCCCTTCCTCCATCTCTCCTTACCTTAATGGATATTTAGTTAAGCAATCAGAAAGAACTATGATGGAATCAATAAAATGGCACTGCTGGCTTAGGGTCAATCTGGTGTCCTCTGGGATGACTCCTAGGTCCTTTTCTGCCAAGCTGCTTTGCAGCTGGGTGTCTCCCAGCCAGTGCTGGTGCCTGGAGTTGTTCCTTCCCAGGTGGAGAACTTTGCACTTCCCATTGTTGCATGAGGTTCATGTCAGCTCATTTCTTCAGCCTCTTCAAGCCCCACTGGATGGCAGCACAACCCTCTGGTGTATCAGCCCCACCTTGCAGTTATCTGTCATTAGAAAACTTGATGAGCATACACACTGCTCCATCATCACCCTCCTCTTTTGAAAATACACCAGAGATAGTCAAGGCTTATTTTTTTTTAATCAGGTGTCTCACTGCAGCAGAAGTCCCATGGCCCTTCCTAGGGCAGAGTTCTTAAATATCGGATCCAAGGCTGAAACAACATACCTCTGTCTCTCTTCTTTGCTTCCTATTGTCAAAATATGTCTTCTGAGGAAACTTCACTGAACTCTAAACACTAATTTTTCATCCTGGAGCCATGTATGGTCTCTTAGGTATAACATATCTCCATTACTATCCAGGCAATCGAAACTGTAACTACAGGGTGTGCTCCATTTCAGAGGTAGTCTTCTTACTTCCACATTTTTGTTTCTCATTAACAACTACAAGTAGATCCTCCAAGTTAAACACTACATTGCTTGATGCTTCCTAGTTAGGTGCTATGTAGGTCAAAAAGATTTAATAGGTTCCTGGGGAACATTAAGAGCTGGCCAAAGAGCAGTTTAAGTTCTAATTTTAGAGCAGGCACTGGACAGAAATATACTTAAAATAAAAAAGAGGCTTTTAAAAAGCATCCTTGGTCAGTAGAATAAGGCAGAGTAGAGATGAGCCCACGGATATGCTCCTTTTCGATCTTGTTTATGATCTTGAAAACAAGACTGAGTAACCTATTACAGGCCTGGGATAGGGCAAATGTATGATAGTACAACACAGGATGATGTTAAGGAGACCAAATACATCATAACATATCATATTGGATTTTAACTTTATTCCTTCAAACAAAAATCTAACCTGCCTAAATGAGTTGGAGATAAGTCTTGGTTTATAATATGAAAAGAAGTTCAGCTTGGGCATATGACTACAGAAAAGGGAAAGGAAACTCTTACTCTCAATTAAATATGGTGTTAGCTAATAGTTTCATTTATAAAAATAGCCTGTTTCACATTTCATGCTCCCAAATTATACAGTTCATGCCTTGTGGTAAAAATGGTACCAATAGGAAGTAGTTTATGTTCTGTGTTTATATGGGAATAACAAATGAAAACTAGGCAAGTGTTTCAATTTCAAAAGCTTGGTTTTGTTGTTCTATATCTGCTCAACTTTTGAAATACTGAAGTATTATTACCCTGGGGTTTGCACTTATATTCAGAAAAGTTTTGAGGTTCAGATCCTCATCCAAAGCGCTGATTTGCATTCCACTGACACTATTGCTCTTTCTACATTTTCCATTTCATTTTCTTCTTTGCATTCCCCCCCTCCCAAATCCCCACCTCCAACCCTGAAAAATACTGCACATGAAGAGTATAAAAACTTTATTTTCCAAAGGTTGAAAAAGACTGTAACTGACAAAAATAATGAAATGAAAACTGTATATGTCTGAGTAATAGTAATACATTAAATGGATGTATCAGGATTTTCTTCTCCTTTCCTTATTCTCTTAAAATTTGCATGTATTTTTTTTATGTTTCCCTTTAACAGAGCTATTGAAAGCTGTGTGTGGAACATGTAGATCCAAAGAACTGACAAACTCTACATAAAATCTGAAAGTGAAATTCAAAGCTTTTGTTAGAGGAATACTTAAGATTCCATATGTGTAATGCTTTCATTTTTAAATAAAATATTTGAAAATAATGTTCCTTCATTGCTTGCCAAATGTAGGATTCACTATTCTTTGCCAAGCTGAAGTTTCCACAGTGCCTGAAGCTGAACCTAAGTATTCCACTTCTCAAAATTGAACCTCTCTCAGCAAATAAGAAAAGCACAAAAGCAAAAATCTGATGTGGGAATGGATATAGGGATGCTGCAGAGATAAATTAATCAGAACATCCAAGAGAGAAAGGGTCTAGAAAGCAACATCTCTCCCAGAAGTAAAAATGAAAATAGGAAAGATTAATATCTCGTAACTTAAATCTGTCACAAGTGCCCATAAAACTTTCATATAGAAAGCATTAATTGGATCAACACAGTATACAAACTAGAATTTCTGACTTCTCCCATTTATGAAAAACTACACCCAGAAACATTAATGCTGGAAAATTAATTCCTGAAGCTCAGGAAATGTCTGTATTAATAATACCAAGAAACTCTCAAATCTTTCCTCACCTTCCTCAGCTAATATAGGACAGTTTCTTCTCGTTTTCAGGTTTTTATTCTGTGTCCTTTTTTTTTCAACAGCAGTCTCTTCTAAATTTGTTCTCTTTCTAATAATCACACATTTGCTATCTCATGGCAGTATTGCATAGCATTGTCCCTGTAAAGGTCAGAAAAGACTACAGTTTTTTTGTATTTCACACTCCTAGACTGATACAAGAGTCCAGACCTTTAGAGAGACAATCTTCATGGTAAGGAGACAGAAAAGTCACATTTTCAGACACAGAATGATACCACAATTTTTGACGACAGGCACAGAAGAAGACAATATGATGGGGCAGTTTGTTCATCAACACAACAGGACTTCAAATTACCCACATTTCTAAAGGTGCAGGAACAACTGACTCCCTATCTGTCTTCCCAGAGTCAGACCAGAGACTGCTGCTCAGCTGACAGAAACATCTGGGATACACCTATATAGTGCAGTGCAGCCCTTCTGCATGGAGACACAGATGAACTCTAAATTCAATACTGGGAGAAGGACACCGACAGTTGCGGGGGCAACCTGACTGGTGGAAGAAGGGCTCTCCAGCCTGGGTGGATCAGTGAGTTGATGTGGCTGTACACCTTCTTCCATATGAAGAGGGCGGCAGTTAATTTTCACAGGCTTTTAAACTCATTTTCCCGAGTGAATCCAATGAATGTTAACAGAGATTTCACTGGGCCTTAAATTAATTGTAACAAGCCTGACATGAGCTTTCACTGCAGAAAGTGGTTCAGAGTCATTTAAAGAAAAGGTAAGGAATCACAGAGCTACTTACACAGATGAGCCTAGTGAATAGGCCTCACAGTTAATATCTGTGGTAAATGCTACATCCTTCTGTTATAATGATGTATTTGGCTGGCAAGGAAGAATGGAAATATTCTCTTTTCACTCATATTAATTCAGCCTGTCTTTGCACTTTTTACTGTTTTGCTGTTCAATACCACACTAATAAAATATGTTATGTCTCACTTGTTTTGAGCCGGAAAGCATCTCTGGTTTTATTCAAATATGAATACATTCATTGCATTAAGTGAGGCTTGTTTCATATAATGAGCCTGAACACTAGTCCCCTCCAGAGAGGCAGTTACTTTTACAATACTTCAGCCTTGATGCTTTGGTCATGAAAACAAAGGTGAAAGATGAGGAGTGAAATGCATTCAATAATTTAATGTAGGAAAAAATGTCACAATCACATTTTTTTTTTCCCTCTTTTTTTTTTCCCTGATGTGGACTATTTCCTGATGTCATGCCAGCTACATAGCTTGCTCTCATATGGTTGAATTTATAAATCTAATTTAGAAATGGATCCTGTTGGTTTCCCATTTGCTGTGTTTTCATAATGTTGTCATCCATCTGACTCTTGGTGGCATTTATATTGCTATAAAGTAGGGATCAGCAAGGTCCATTCTTTAAATTAGTTTTGTCATCTAAACTCATAATTCTGACTTGAGCAACTCAGCCAAAGTTGTCTAATTTTATCAATTTCATTCAGTGCTCACATTATAGTTTTACACAGACCAGGCAATTTGGCAGAGAGATTAGCCCAACTGTAATTGAAATACATTGCATTTCCTTCATTCAATGGGATTCAAAATGAGAAACATTTGGCTGTATCAAAGAAACCAATGAGAAAATAAAAACTTGAAAGACTTATTTTTACACAGGAGACATAAAGAAGAAAATATTATGTGAAAAGTTTGGGAAGAATTAGGTTTAATCCTGCACATGTCAGGTTAATTTGCTTTATTTTTAGCACAGAAGAATAAATTATGTTAAATCATCTGACTATTTTGCAAAAAAAAAGGCAAAGCCCCCCAGCATCTGTTAATATTACTTCTCTAAATGTGAGATTCATGTGTAATAATTTTAGAAAGGCTTAATGAAAAAAAAAAAAAAAAGAATGTTTCAACTCATCTACAAATTTTTGTATTCTTTTAATTTTTTATGTTTCTGGAACCAAGTCATATAATTAGAGGTGTGTTGTTTAATTAGCAGATTGGTTCTCTATCACAGCATTTGGGGACTGAGATATTTTATTTAGCTGACTATGATTCTTTGGCTGTTTATTTTGGCTTGATGCTATCAGATATGATTATGATTACTGTTGTTGGCTTTGTTTTGCAGAGCCACCTCCATTGTCTATCTGGACAATTCACATTTGGTGAGGTCAGACCTCAAGGGATATTTTACTGATATCCTTCATCGTAAGCTTTTTCATAATTGATGTAAGCTGTGTTGACTAGTAAAAAGTAATTACCTGAGGCTGTATATAAAACAAACAAGCAAACAAACAATTTAAGCATTGCGTAGATGCCCGGAGATTAACACATGGCTTTATAGCTAGTATCTGACCTTGCTAGACAAGCATAGTTGAGCTATATAACTTTGGCTGTAATTTTGTTTCAGCTTTCCTTAAAATGTTTGGATTTATGAGGTCTTGATTTTTTTAAATCAATAATCATTGTCAATGAATAAATAAATAAATCATAAAAGTTTCTTTAAAGATGCCCAAGACTGATATCCTTGAACAGCAGATGTTCCACACAACATTTTGCTTAGGATCTCCTAGGATGCAGACAAGTGCTTGAATACAGGAATATGAATAGTCTCTGAAATTCTATGTTACCATCACTACATCTCATAATCACACACACATTCTCCCAAGATGAGATATCTGAAAGTAATATAGGGATCTGTTATTATATTGGGTCAGTCTGGGATGGAATTATGTCTCATGGCTAACTCATCAGTTTCATACTTATATTCATTAATATCCACTTAGCTAATAAAGTCACTCATTACTTCAGTTACAGGATTTCTCTCCCTGAATTTTAAACATGCTGAAATGGAAAGAAAAACAAAGTCAAAACACTACTACTCTTCTACAGAACTCCTGTACAATCTTGCAAAACAGGAATCCTAAATTGCAATCTCCAGATTCTCATGGTATCAGATATATATAACCCCCACCACACATGCACATTCCCTAGCACAAGGCCAGGAAGAGTTTCTACTGCAGATCCTGATGGCATCCCAAAACCTGCTGAAGTCTGGAACAGTCTATGAAATTTAGGAGAATTATGCATTTCAATCTGCTGCCAGTCCAGAAACACACATACAGTCATGCTTAATTGTGGTCAGAGTAGTCATGTTACCGTTATGGCTACTCTTGGTCTGACAGCCAGGCAAGAGTTTAAATACTGTGTCACAGGGGACTCCATCTTCTACTATTTCACCAGGGTAAATACAGCTGAATTGGTGACCAACTTAAATTGGCAGCCTGTATAAGAGAATGTATTGGGGACGTTCATGTATAAAAGTAAATCCCCCCAGTATGAGTTAAGTTTCAGTTCATACTGAGTGCGTCCCTCTAAGTACTCACTAGCTAGATAGCTGCTCTATCTGCCCCTTTCAAAATTTTATGTCATCAAATTGGCTATTATCCGTCCTCAACGTGCCTACTTAAAAGAAATTCTTCCAAAATATTTGCAATGAAAAATTAAAATTATAACCAGAGAAATCCACAGGGACATTGAGTTAAATTTACTCTTGGTATATCCCCTGTGGAGTCAGTAGAATCAAACCCGTATTTGACCTGTGCTTACCATTTTTAATGTAAAAGTCAAGTCCAGACAAAACATTTGGTCCTTAAACTCTTACTTGGTTAGGGGAAATAATTTTCAAGCCACCCCAAAGGCTTCATGAGGTTAAAGAGTTTATGAGGAATCTGTATAAAACTACAGGATCTTGCGTAACTTTAAATTCATGGTAGTTATTAGAAAACTTGATTTTTTTTTTTTTTTTTTTGTACCT